>CM040481.1:7450764-7469262 GCA_022758105.1 Pangasianodon gigas
AGTTTTGGGACGTCTGCCTTTACATGCACATGAACTTTAATGACATCCCCTTCTTAATCCGTAGGGTTTAGTATGGAGTTGGCCCACCCTTTGCAGCTGTAACAGCTTCAACTCTTCTGGGAAGGCTTTCCACAAGGTTTAAATTTTTGACCATTCTTCTAGAAGCGCATTTGTGAGGTCAGGCACTGATGTTGGACGACAAGGCCTGGCTCGCAGTCTCCGCTCTAATTCATCCCAAAGGTGTTCTATCGGGTTGAGGTCAGGACTCTGTGCAGGCCTGTCAAGTTCCTCCACACCAAACTCGCTCATCCATGTCTTTATGGACCTTGCTTTGTGCACTGGTGTTGAAACAGGAAGGGGCCATCCCTAAACTGTTCCCACAAAGTTGGGAGCATGAAATTGTCCAAAATGTCTTGGTATGCTGAAACATTAAGAGTTCCTTTCACTGGAACTAAGGGGCCAAGCCCAACCCCTGAAAAACAACCCCACACCATAATCCCCCCTCCACCAAACTTTACACTTGGCACAATGCAGTCAGGCAAGTACCGTTCTCCTGGCAACCACCAAACCCAGACTCATCCATCGGATTGCCAGACAGAGAAGCGTGATTTGTCACTCCAGAGAACACGTCTCCACTGCTCTAGAGTCCAGTGGTGGCGTGCTTTACACCACTGCATCCGACGCTTTGCATTGCACTTGGTGATGTAAGGCTTGGATGCAGCTGCTCGGCCATGGAAACCCATTCCATGAAGCTCTTTACGCACTGTTCTTGAGCTAATCTGAAGGCCACACGAAGTTTGGAGGTCTGTAGCTATTGACTCTGCAGAAAGTTGGCGGTACCACGCTTGAATTCACTGAGCTCCTGAGAGCGACCCATTCTTTCACAAATGTTTGTAGAAGCAGTCTGCATGCCTAGGTGCTTGATTTTATACACCTGTGGCCATGGAAGTGATTGGAACACCTGAATTCAATGATTTGGAGGGGTGTCCCAAAACTTTTGGCAATATAGTGTATGTTTCGGTATGTTTCAGTATGTTCAATATGTTCTTTATTTTCTTCCAACAGCCTCACAGGGAAATGAAACTTACTCAGAGTAAAGCGCAGACTGCCCTCTTCCACACACTTGAGCCGTTAGACACCACGACTGGCTTGTGTCAGTGTGATTGACAGGGTAGTGTGAATATGGCATCCCTCCCAACCACCACCCATATCTACCATCATTTTTTGAGCAAAAAAAGTGAGTTAGCCCTAACCTAAGTCCATCTTTTCCCTGACTGCTACACAGAAGTTCATAATCAGCTATAGGTTTCGCCCATTTGGGTTACACATAATTTCATTTTCCTTTTGTCAGTCCAGACTTCTCTATCCCCAGCCTCAGACTCCAGCTCCTCCTGGGAGATCCCCAGATGTTCCCATAAGCAAAAGCTATGTTGAAAGCTGCTCAGCACTCATAGGTACAATCCTCTATCTAGTTGCCATATGTTTAGTTGGTAGCTTTGCTGCTGCTTCATGTCTCACACTGTATACATGAGCCATGCTGCAGTTATGGCTTCGATTGTTTTGATTCTCAAAGTAGACATCCCCTTAAAAAAGTTTTAGCCTTGTCTGTGATGTTGGGGTTTCTCCTGCACACAAACCTGATTTGCTCACCATCACTGTCATCCTAGGCACAGAGCCAATTGAAGCTACGCTAGCTAGTTAAGTACAGTAATACAAATTGGCAACTTCATCATCAGTTAATATCTGTTACAGTATGTCTGTGAGTATTTCTGGGGATGTCATTGTAGGATTCATATTTAATAAAAAAAAAAAAAATCTAGTTTAGGCCACACTCACTTAAGGTTTAAATTCAAATACATATATTTGGAGTACTAAACGGATACACTTATGTTGTATGTCATGGCATACGCACTACATCCCTCATTCAAATGCTCAGATTTAACCCTACCTGAGATTTTCTCCTCCTTCTGCGACTTCATGCTGTAACCGTGCTGGCAGAGTCACCACATGATCCTTCAGGTGAGCCAGTTCTAAAACTTTCCAGATCTCCTCATCACTGAACACCTCAAAAGGGTCTAGATTCATCCGTAGAGTCCCAGAGAACAGCACTGGGTCCTGCAAATGCAAATTTACTTTAATTCATTCATTCATTTATTCATTCATTTCACTTTGTTTGCTGGGAGTTGCTGTGGCAACAGGCTGAGAAGGTCAGTCAAGACTTCTCGCTTCCCCAGCCACAGATTCCAGCACCTCCTGGGGGTTCACAGGCCAACTGTGATCTCTGGCGGGTCCTCGGTCTGCCCCAGGGTCTCCGTTCAGTGGGATGTGCCAAAGCTCTTCTTACAAAGGTATTGCATTTGCTTCTGGTCATAGTTAGTGGATATTTAGTTCTAGAGAGCTTATATCATTTTCACTGCCTCACTTATTCTGCCTCACTCATAGGTTGCTCTAAAGTTTCTGCCAAATGAATAAATGTAAAGGTCAAAGCTTGAAAACTTAACGGTGATAGTTAATTGGTTAAAAACACACACACAGAAGAATCCATAACACTCATACAATCTCCTACAGTGAGGCAGCACACTGATGTGATGTTGTAATATATTTTATTCTATAGTTCACTGTTTCTGGTATCTCCTTTAAATATATGCCTTTTATGCATATATTTGCATTTACGTCAATAACTTTATGAGTTATTCAGTATCTACAGTAATGCTGTCCTTAGCATGCATGTCAATTACTTAAATTCTGTATGAATGTAGAAAAAAATCAAAAACTGCAAAGAATCATACTTGCATAAATTCATCCAATATGTTTACAGGCACTTGTTTACTGGAAAAAAGTTTTTAAATGGGATTAAAAAAAAAATACATGATCTAACCACCTCTACAGTTGCACTGCAACTTGCTAATAAACCCATCAAACATGTAGGACACTAAAATTTCTCCTCATGCTTTTCTTAACATGGAGTCACTTCACTAGCAAAGTAGACTAGAGTCTTAACTACTAAGTCTTCACTAAGACTTTGTTTGATTTAGGAGTTTGTTTTAAAATAAAAGTGTTGCAATTTTGGCATTTTGCAATGTATCTATGGTGTTTACAGCATCTGAGACAGTTGGTTATGTTTGCACACATGCACAGAAATAGAAAAACAGAAGGTATCAGATTAACAGTATACATTCGCTGAATAATGTGATTATTGGGCTAAAATCCCATGTAAAATATTAGCGTATGCTGTTTACGTGACCACTTCATTCATTTATTAAATGCTGAAATCAGATACTGACAATTCGGAATCAAGCTTTTCATGTATATTTGTAACTGTATATTTTTTGGACGAGGAATCTATGGATCACCTGTGGAATAATGGTTAATCGGTTCCTGAGAGTGTGGAGGCCCAGGGTGGAGATGTCGACGCCGTCTATCATGATATGTCCCTCGGCTGCCTCCATGATGCGGAACAGACAGTTGGTCAGGCTGGACTTGCCTGCTCCTGTCCGGCCAACAATGCCAATCTGTAAAACAGTCACACTGATTACTTCCCATGATTATTATTTTAACTGGAACAACTGCTGTGGTTGGGTCTTTGACCCCATGATCCCTCTCTCAACTGCTTGTTAGATTAATGACTCATTATCTGCATGCATTTGTAAAGAAGTGACACTTCAGATAGATCTCCCGGTCTTCGATTCATATTTTATTGTACATATTGTGATTTTGAGTGCTGCCGCTCCTAAAGCTGATTCCTGGATTAGTTCAATAAAGACACACTGCACATGGCAGATATTTCACTCACAAGCAATTCAGTGTTTTTCAGTCACAGTATCAGTCACTAGCATGCACTGAGTCATACCTTTTGTTCAGTTGGTGCTGACTGGCTTTAAGAATATTAAACTCAGATTTTACACAGGTATATGCTATACATTTATCTGTTGCATGAAATGGGTAAATCATATTTGCAGTTGCATGTATGCCAAACCTAACAAATTTAAATGAATTATTTAACTCGTTGGATTCAAATTACTTCAGCAACTGAAAAGACTAACAAAAAAAATATATCATTACATGGTAGGTGCATTTCTGCAGGTACATGCAAATAGTAATATAAAATATAAAATAAAAGGTAAAATACACTGCCTGTTGATCACACTGGATTTTTTTTTGTTGCAATATATAGGAGTGCACGTATATCGGTGTGTGTATGTGTAGTGACCTTCTTTGTGGCTCAGACATATAATATTTTCAACGTAACAAATTAACCCTGTTCTTGGAAGCAGAGTTGAATGATAGGCTCGATGTGAGGTCTGTGGAAATTGAAGTGGAGCTCATACAATCCTTAGAGAGCAAACGGATACATACCACACTAAGATATTGCACATACATAAAGGGTATGATCTCTCAATGCACAGTTGATTACAGTGCATCTTGAAGAAACCACTGATCAGGGCTGGTCTAAACATCTGAGCCCTGGATGCCTACATTGGTTGAAAACATGTTAAAACGGTTTTCTTCAAGATATATCATGTTTCCATGGACTTTGAATAGTAATATAGTGAATATTATTAATTATTACTGGTGGTGAATTTAATGTGTGAGTAGTTGGGATGGCTGGGGCTTGAGAGATGTGACCTTCTTTCTCTTGTATTCCTGATTGCATTCCATATGTGCACTAGCATGCATTTCTGTTATTAAAATGGCCAGTGTAAGATTCAAAACATATCTTGACAAATATATCTAATTAGATTAGTTTCATTTTAATAGGTGATGCATCAACCAGGACATAAAAAAGTAACAATAATCCACATGAAGTACATGCTTTGTACATGAACATTTACTCAGAACATTCCTAAACCTAAAATGAGGAAAATGTTCACAATTTTGACTAGACATCCAGGCATCCTGATTTTAGAGTATTTAAGTAGTTCATGGGATCATTGCCAATCTTGCGAAGTCTTGCCAATCTCAGTGCTTGCCAGAGTTCTGGGTCTTGTTGTATCTCATTGCCTCTTTGTGCCTTGAACTCTGGTCCTGTTTATCTGACTTGTCAGTGTATTACCTATTGGTCTTGTTGAACTTGACTGCTTGTATTTTGACCTCTGCCTGACTTATTGTTGTGGATATTTGGATTGTGATTACACTTTGATTTCTGCGATTTTTATTAAACCTCTTGCAAATGGATCCTCATCTGAATTTACATCAGGGGTTTCAGGAAAGGGCGAATATTGGAACTATTGAAATATTGGAGTATCTATTCGCCTTAAGTCATCCGTCAAGGCCTCAAGTGGTTTTAAATTTAAAGACATAATATAAATTGAATATATTCATATGCTTTTATAGATTTTTTCCATTCCTAGCATATCAAGATAACCTACCTTAAGCTTAATTATATCTGTAATTTCTGGAAAAATATACATGACATTGTTGAAAACTTGATATACACTTGATATAATGATTTTAAACATAAAAGTGATCAGTAACCCAGTTTTGATTAACATTTTACTAACATTAAGTAAGATATGCTAACATGAACAACACATACAGTAGGCAGCTGCCTTAATAATGGTTAGTTCATGTTAAGTAAACAAGTTACAGCTTCATTAGGAAATGTTCTACAGGTAAAGTTACACTCCTTTATGTATGTATAAACAATAATTCAATAATCTTAATATCTTAAATTGCCATTATTATTATTAATTTAAATGTAAATTATTGCAACATATGTGTACACGTCTGTAATATATTTTTGGGCACTGTGTATATTGTAAGGAAATACAAGACCTATATTGGGACTACAGGACTATGGGCTACGAGGACTATGCAGATGGGTGTGAGGTTGCTATATCTAAAACAGCGTCTGAGAGGTTCTCCCAGGCTCATTATGTCTTACCATTTTATGCCACCACTTTCAACTACAGTCTCGGCAACATACAGGGAGGGGTCTGGTTCTGCCCTTGCCAGCTCACACCTATGGCAGGCTAAAAGCAAGCTTTAACAGCCACACTCAAGATGGCTGGGCTCAAATAAAGTTGGATGGTGCAGTACAAAGCACAACATGAAATGCACTCTTCTACATGGCACCTGTGACAGCAGGGTTTGCTATGCCATAGTACAAAGACTTCACTGAGCAGTCATAGGGGATTTGTGCAGGCCCCAGCTCACTCAGCCAGGCTCTCTGGCATGTGCTTTGATGAACGAATAATGAATAATGGTGCTTTTGTTTCATTGCTGGTCTCACTGGATGAAACACTACAGCCAGATGTGTACTGCCCAAGTGCTTATAATATTGTATTGTGTGTAACAGGCACTGACAGTAGGTCGGCTATGCTCCTGTTCCAATCTGCAAATGTTGACCCCTAATCTAAGGGAGTTGGAAGACAACTAATTTCTGGCATGGGGCTTCTGGGCCAAGGTATGAAGTGAAGCTCTTCCAGCTTGGTATATACAAATCATCTGGTGTGGTTGGTCCAATCCATTCTGCCCGATGAGTCCAACTGAATCTGTTGGCAGGTTTTGGAGTTATGAAGCCAGCATGGCCAAAAGGACCATTTCCATGGAGCCTTTAGGACATCACACCCTGGTATTCAAATGTTTATAAAGGCCTGCCTGTCATACTACCTTTAGGCAGGGAGGGCCACTCCCTCAGTCTTCTCATAAGCATATGCCACTCATCTATCCCGCTGTGGACCAGTGGACCTGCGCGATACAATGTTCCCATTGCCAGGACACAGAGGCATTTTCTCTGGGTTTGCCGACCAAGGGCAGGCATTCTAATTCAATGTCCTGACTTTTGCCATTCCCTAGCACTACAGGCATTTTCAAGGTGAAGTTAGACAGCTGTGTATCCTCTGATGGACAGTGGCATCAGGATGCTGCCATAATTGCACAACTGTCTCCTGTGTCCCCCTTCCAGACAGAAGGCCATCTGAAACACATCCACCCTTCTCTCTCACTTTTTAGCACTTAAATTCAGAATGCTAGCAACCTCCTCATCCAGCATGTGTGGACAGGCTTGCGAGAACTGCAGACATTCCAGAAATGGATCATCAAATGTCACAGAATGAAATGTGTCCCAAGCACATCTACCCAAAAGGTGTATGTGGCAGCCATCGCAGTGAACCACTGTGAAAAAACACATTCTGGCTCCATCATTGTCATTAGAACTGTCTGTCTTGTCCCACAATCACCTTAGCCTCTATGTCTATAGAGAGCCTAGAAACTACCCAAGAAATTGGACTGTATCATCAACCTGCTCAACCTTGTAATGTAGGTTTCTCCTTTAGAACATCACAAGGATCCAACTTTTCTTCTCCACGGATGACACTTAGTTGCTTGTGAAGTGCCTTGCCATCTCAAATTTGGACTGTTGCAACTCGCTCCTGTAAGGTCTTCTCCTGCGTACCATCAGACCCTTGCAACTGATCCAGAATGCAACTGCACAATTTGTGTTCAACATCTCCAGAAAACAATGCCATGGAAAAATACATTTCTGAAGCTTTGCAGCAAGGCTACATCAGACCCCAGCTCTTCTGCATCTGCAGGATTCTTCTTCAGACATCTGAGGGGATGTTTCATTTGAACCTTTACTGTTGCAGTCTTAGAGAGTGACAATGCCTGTACTCCTTATTCAGACAGCACAACAAAATCCATACAAGCTTCTTTCGTAATCCACTCCAGTTTCACATATAAAGCCTCCCACATCTTTTCTGTTACCTTTTTATTTTTATTAATAAAGGCACTCTATACCTGCGGCTGAATTAAAATGTTCTACTGCTCTCTGGGCTATGTTATTACACTCTGCAGCATGTTAACACTTTTCCCCCAAGTAACAAACTAGACTCAGAGAGAGTGAGAGAGAGAGAGAGAGAGAGATGATCCACGCACTGAGGCACTTTAATACAAAATCCGAGCATGCAAAGTGAAATCACAAACCAAATCAGTGTCGGTAACCAAGCAGTAGTCAAAGCATGAATAGATTCATATAATATAAGATTATATAAATCTTTGAATAAGGATGATATGAGTAAGGAATATAATCATTCCGCCAAAGGAAAATCCAAAAGGTTAAACCAAAAGACAGATGGTCAAACACAGCATAGACCATCAGTAGGATATCAAGGCTCAAAATGTATACAACCACAATGTTTGGCAAGACTTTGCAATGAATGAATGATCTTCTTGTGCTTATATTCCAAGGAGTCCAAAAATGTAAACTGGAAATGTTTGGTAGAGGTTGGGTCTGAATGCTTGGGACTGGCAGGAAGGGGTGATGTCAAGGGCTGGTGTTAAGCCTGGTTTATACTTCTGCATTAACACGCATTCGCGTCTTAATGTCACAATGCAGAGAAATGGATCATGGGTAAATGTGGCTTTCAGAGACACATGTGCTAGCGCTTTGTCCTCCCACAATCTAATTCCGCACTGATTGGTTGGCGGGTGTCTGGTTGTGTACTTGGAATCGATTTGGCCATTTCTTCCATGGGTTTAATCAAATGCAGAATAAATTTGTTTAATTCAGAGTAGTATTGTTCAAAATACAAGTGTAAATGGTAAAATGCTAAACAATAAAGTGTAAACAATAAAATTCATAAAACAATAAAATAAAATCACATCTAGTACTTTTCTAAATATCTGAATATCTAATGTAGATGTGCTCATGATCCCTGCTTTCTGAAAATGTCGTTAAATATCATAAAAAAGCTCATGACAGATGGATGGTAAAAACCTCAGTATAGACATATTCATTATATTAATTTCTCAGACTGGTGTCTTTAATAGCATTGATCCTTTATGATAAAGCTCTCACACTGAACAGCGAGTGTAAATGAACTATACAAGTGAGTGTTTCCCATGTATCATGTTTGCTTCACACATAGGCATGTGATCACATTATTGTTTAATGGATTTATTTATGCAAATTTACAAAAAATAATGATGATGTGTTATAAGTGAATATAAATTGCAGGGCTTTATACCAACTATAGTTCATTATAATGGCCAGTTGAATCCTACAGGCTCACACAATTTACTTTCTCTTTCTTTCTCTAATATACTCCTAATAAAAACAAAGTGTAGGTGATGTAAACTATAGCAACTCATTAAAAAATAAAACTAAAGCATCCATCATACCATAAATGTGAAAAAAACTGTAAAAACTAGTTAAATTGAAGTGCTTCGATACAAAATCCGCTCATGCTGCTGAATGGAGACGCATGAAAACACTTCAGAAATGTTTTCAGTGAGAATTTAGTTTATAATTGATCACACAACATATCTTCCTTTTTCTTTTTTTTACTAGCACTTTTCAAAACATACTTATGCCACTGTCTTCAGTTTATTTTTCCTACAGTAAAACACTGAACTCCTCTTTGATTCGGCTCTTCTTTGCGGTCTAATTCTGTAAATTCTGGTGTGGTTCATGCAAGATCCACTGTCATTACGTTTTGATGTGATCACAGAAGTACAAATCAATCCTTCCACCCCCTGCTCTAGAGCTCTCACTGCTATAGAATTTTGATTGCAGTACCATTTTATTGATACTTGAGAAAGGATAGAGTGCTATGGACAAATCATGTTATGATAACCAAACAACCTAATACATCATGACATCTGATTCATCCTCACCTTTTCAAATGGGCTTTTATATGACATATAACACTGCAAAGGCACTGCAAGTATTAGGAAACCTGATAGATTTGTTGTGAGGGTTGCTCTTAGCTTTAATAAGGCCAGCCAACCGCATCATTTTGAACTGCTGCTCATGCTGCATCACAGGGAGGTGTAACAGCGTTTCAGGATTTAAATTCCCATTGTCCAGGCAAAAATGTAAAAACAGGAGAATATAATATATTCTATAATAATAGTATAAATATTTCAGATCCCCCTATCATAATATACATCATACTAGTGTATCGTTACACTTCTAACCTTAAGAATGCTTTACCTTTTCAGTGTTTTCAATGTTGCAGGTGATGCCATGAAGAACAAGCTCCAGCTCCGGTCGGTATCTGGCCTTGTAGTTCTCAAATCGGATCTTCCCTTCAGTGGGCCAATCATTTGGAGGACATATATCCGTGAGCCATGGAGCCTAAACAAAGAAATGAAAAAGAAAATAGAGCTAAATCACATTGTAAGTCCATATCAAGACATTTTTAAACCCTTTCCCTTGGAGTCACGTCCATATAACACAGAACAATTCGGTACAATCATACTTGTACAGATTGCTCTATTATATTTACATATGTGCTACTAATAGCCTTTTTATTACTGCTTTATTTTTAACTTTATTTCCAATATTTACACACAGTAACTGAGGGATATGAAAGACACCAATAAAACATAGAATAGGTGATATTCTATCCCAGGTGTTAATATCATAGCATAGCCAGTAGCCATGCTTTAACACACTTGAATAATCAGCAAACAGCTGGATCAGGGCAGGAAAAGATTAAGAATCATTAAGAGTAATTTGTTTATCTATGAACACTGGGCCTTCTTGCGCCCATTGTTCCTGGGATAGATTCTCGCCAGGATAAAGTAGTTGCTAAAAATAAATGAATGAATGAATGAATGAATGAATGAATGAATGCCTCAGTATATTAAAAAAAGTCTCCGTTTACGTCCATGTTAAAATAAGATGCTTAAACAGTACCTCATTTTTAATATCTGTGTATTCGCTGATCCGTTCCACTGCCACAATGTTTGTCTCCAGCTCTGATGTCATTCTCACAAGCCAGTTCAGTGTTTGAGTCACCTAATGGGTTTTCAAGACAGAAGTTGAAAGATAAGCCATCTTCGTGATGAACGCCCACAAAGAAATAAGAATAAACAAACACCCACACTTAAACAACTGGTACCTGCTTAAAAGATAAGGGAAAAAAATAGTGAGCAAAAACTTTTTTTATGTTGGACGTGAGATTACAATGAAATGTGTGAAATATTGGACACAAATATAAAAATAAAAAGAAATGATCCATTGTTATGATATAATTTACACACTTTATAGCAAGCTAATTCAAAGTCTATCCACTGGCCTTGTGTTAATTCCACTTGGTCGCTTGTTTTATTGCATTTATTGAGTGCAATGATATATATATATATATATATATATATATATATATATATATATATTTTTTTTTTTTTTTTTTCAGAAAATTCATTTTACAGGTCTGCTCTTCATCCTATAATGTCAAATTCCAGTTGCTTCCATTTGCAATTCTACAAATCTTTTTGTCAACACTATGTTACAACACTGTATAACTCCAAAAGGGCATCATAAAAATTGCTGACACAAATGTTTTATAAGTTGTGGTCTCACATTTAAGGCATAGGAGATGGATAGTCCAACCAACCCACTGTCCAGGGAATCTCGAGATATCACTGCAAACAATGCTGAGAAAAACACCACCAGATTACCCAGGAACTCCAGCCGGATGGCTAGCCATCTGCAATTTAAAAAACCAACATGAAAAAGTAAAAAAAATAGGACTCAGAGAAGATGATTAGGAAAAGGAAAACCCATCTTCATATCAATCTTGTAAATATAACACAAATTTCAAAGATACAGACCGATTAGAAACAATCCAAGGGTAGATGCTCTTGAGGTTGTTATCAATAGTGACTTTGTTGTGTTCCAGAAAGCGTTCCTGATGTCTGTAAGCTCGAATGACAGAAAGACCAGCTACCGTTTCTCCAAAATGGGAGTAGATGGGAGAACGGGAAACAGAGTCTAATCGCCTCAGCTGCCTTGAAGTGGCCACATAGAACCTCTGCAACACAAAACAACATGGAGGGACATAGAGACATTCTGCCATGCTAATGCCAACATACTGTTATTCAGGCATAGCTACAGAAAAGCACTTTGGACAGAAAAGGTATTTAGAAGTTGTGAAGATATGCGAATGTAAAAATTTGGCCAGTGTTACTAAAATCAACCTTGTTAAATGTCAAGTCTATTTGGAGGACATTGGAGACATTGTCAAATTTGGACACGTTTGTAAATAGGTTACTATAATTACCTGCACAAAGTAATAGACCACACCAAGAGGCACCATGACTGCTGTGAAAAGTGGAGTGGCAAGACAGATGACAAATAAGGTGCCAAGGACACCAAACAGACAGAGGATCCAAGAACGGAAAGACATGGGGATCATCTCGTCCAGGGTAAGCATGTCCTAAATGAGAGCAAATATATGCTTATATACTGCATGTACTTCATATACGAGGCAAAGGATAGAAATACTGGTTGGTGTTGCTGCCATCTAGTTATTAATTCTATGCTGCTGGCCAAAGTTAGAAAGGTAACTTCTGAAGTGTTGGTATTTATAGTATATGGCCAAAAGGTTTTTTTAAACATCCCATTCCAGATTTAGTCCCTAATTTGCTGTTATAATAACCTCCACTCTTCTGGGAAGGCTTTCCCCAAGATTTGGGAGTGTGGCCATGGAGGTTTGCACATTCAGGCCTGGGGTACATTCGGCGTTCCAGTTCATCTGCAGGCCACTCGAGTTCTTCCACTCCAACCTTCCTGGAGCTCGCTTTGTGCACAGGGGCAGTGTCACGCTGGAACAGCATTGGGCCTTGGTTCCAGTGAATGGAAATTGTAATGCTACAGCATACAAAGACATCCTATACAATTGTGTGCTTCCAACATTGTGGCAGCAATGTGGGGAGGAACCACAAATGGGTGTGATGGTGAGAACTTTTCCTCAAACTTTTGGCCATATAGTGTAGCTCAAAAAGTAATCTTAGATAAGATGAGATGAAATAATGCTAACATTGTTAATAAAAAATACTGTCCATTCAGGACACACAAATAAGTGTAATTAAATAAGGCACTTAAGGGCAAATAAATATGAATTCAAAAGGCTTGTAATACAAGATATTAATTATATCAAATCTTAATGACAAACACATGATATTGCTTCAGTCACCAAGGTCCTTTTTGCATTTCAGTACATACTTTAGGAAAAAAAAAAAAAGCTACTTCAAACAAATGAAATAAAAACAGTTCTTGGTAGTGGACAGTTTGACTCTATTGTAGTTTCAGACTCACTTTTGCGAAGCGGTTCACCACCCTTCCTGACGGCGTGGTATCGAAGAACAGCATGGGTGCTCTGAGGATGTTGGACAGTAATCGAGTGTGTAAAATTCTGGAGGCACGAATTGTCCCATCAGCCAGGAGCAAAGTACCCAGAAACACCAAAAAACCTGATAGACAGAAAAACATCACATTTTGATTTGATGTCAAAACAATTCCACCTAGATTCTTAACTTCTTTTAAAACATTGTGCTCATTGATTTATTTAAACTTTACTTTAATTTCTATTCATACAATTAATGCCATTCATTGGTACACTAGAAAATAAATAACACGTTCTCCAGAAAGAACTAACAAAGTCAGTAGACTAGCAATGGATTTTCTTTAAATAGCGCAAGAACTCTCAAGAGCTCTATTTTTGAATTCACTCACTGAAACACTTGATCTGCTGAACAAGAGAGGAGCGAATCTCGATCATGATCAAGGATTCGCTGACTCAAGTGCTGCAGATCATGTTTGGCGTTCATGCGATCACATATATGACATACGTATAAGAATCATGAAGCCTAGCTGCAGCAACTGAACAAAAGTGCAATGCAGTAATCCTTACTGTTTCATTCACCTTAAAAAGATATTAAACAATATCTTTAATAAGGATATTAATAGGAGAAAGCACTGGTGGTCACTAAGATACCAAAATCATTCAGTTCACCAATCTTAGTCCTTATTTTTTTATCATGTGCTATGATTTAATTATGTTTTGTTCATGAACGATTGGTACACTGAATGATTTTGGTATCTTAGTGACCACCAGTGCAGAGGTTGGGTTTGAATGAATACATTATTAAGAGATGTAGTTAAAGAAACACTCCACCCTGAATGACTTGCATACTAAGAATTAACATATTGCTTACTTCTTACTTTAGAATTAACATATTGATCTTTAATGGTTTGAAATTGTTGAAAATCTTTCTCCTATTAAACTCATTTTAACTGCACAAGCAATGCTTCTCTGTATTAACAAAATATAGCATCATAAACAACAAATTAGCACAAGAATCGCCAAGGACATCACAACTGTTTCAATAGAAACATATTTAATGTGTTTCAGCGGAGTTTTCCTTTAAATGTGCTGCTATATGATATTCAATCAAACCAATTGCTCTCCTTCTCTTAAAGAACTGAGTGTCTGCAGTGCAGCACATTTTTTATAATCATATACAATTACACTACATATCAATTTTACTGGTAGCTATACTGTATAATCAGCTGTCTGACAGAACCTAGAGCAAATATATTTTCTGTTTTCTCTGTCACTATATTTTCTTTCAATATTATACTGGTAGTGTCAGAAGAATTTTTGGGTGCCCTGAAAATTTCAGGCATTGTCCTGTTAAATTCTAGCAAAATTTTAACAACACTGGTATAATATTTTGTGATACTCCCATAATTCCGACACCGCATAAGCTTTCTTCCTATTAGCAAGTCCAGTACATCTGTCATGAACTACACTTCCCAGAAGCCCCAGCAAGTCACATGTCCTAATCACGCTCACCTGTGTCTCGTCTCACCCTCATTAGCACCCCTATATAAGTTTTAGTGTTTGTGCGCCTCACGATCAAGCTTTTGTTGTTGTTGTGTTTGCACCATAGTCTCGCTCATAGTCTGCACGGTTTGCCTTGTATCTCTTGTTCTCTTGTTTCAGTTCTTGTTTTCACTGTTTTTCTTATTCGTTTGCACTTTATACAATAAAGATCTGCACTCGCATCTGCCGCCTCTGCAAATCCCTGATATATCCATCACATGTATCTCTGAAAAACTGACTGACATCTACTATACTGTCTTCTCCATTTTTCTTTTTTTCCCCTGGCATTTCTAATGAAGACATTTTCATTTGATTTAAATATGAAATTCTCGGACTTCTTCTTACAGACCTTGACCAGGCTAAACCACGGAACGTTTACACAGAGAGTGCAAGATGCATAGCGCCGTATCCTGGATACAAGTGTGTGCATTTTTTCTGAACACCCACAAGCAGGCTGAAAGAGGCTGAAAGGCATTACAAAGACAATGTGCAAAATGTGCATGCCTAAAAGACACCTCATAAAAGCTTTCAGCATAAATTGTCCTCGCAACAGCTGCATCGTTTATTCTTATTTGTTACCGATAAAATACAATCTGTTGTATTTAGTTAGTATTTGGGTGAAGAACACTATGTTGAAGTGTGTTGATATAAATAGAGAACATTGGCAATGCTGGGCTGTAAGAGATTAGGGAAAGATTTATAAGGCAGCAAATTTTAAGTCATTAAAATATCTTCTTATTCCATCTGCGCTAAAAGAGGGTCTCGGGAGGCAGTAACAAATGCAAATTTTGGAGCAAAATGGATTAAAAAATCCCAAAGTGTCCACGGATTTTAAATGTCAAACCATTTAGCTTTGTTCCACCTGAGGCAGCGCAACATTTTTTATGTGAGTTAACTAGCAAATTATGCTTGCACAAATATGGATTCCATAGATTTACTGTTTTCAGTATTGCTGTGTCAATTCTATCACTTGAAACATTGTGGAAATTCATTAATTTGTGTAAAATGAGATCACAAATATTATTCATAATATCTGTGTCACATCTCTGGCAGCAAATGTCATCACTGAATCCATGAACTACACTTCCCAGAGTCCTCAGCTTACCAATAATCTATACACCAGGTCACATGACTGCTTATATGATCACCATTCTCCAGCTTTTTTGATTAAGCACTCCTGATCCTAAACATCACTGTACCTACAAATTACCCTGTCATTCCTCCAGATCTGTGCGAAATCGTGCTCCTGCTTTTGACAGTGAAGATACTAAGACTTTCTTAAATACATATATTTATTCCGGTTTTGACTTTTTTCTTGCACTGTTAGTGAGTTTGCCTCCAACATGTCTAGTCTGTTTTATTTCTCAAAATATTTGCAAACTAGTTGTCTAATTTAACTAATTTAAACCAGAGTGACCCTGATCAGGCACTTACTAAGGATGAATGAAGGGGAAAAGAACAACTAGTGTGCGTCCTATTTGTACCTGCATAGATGTTGATTATAAATTATGTATTCGTATTTTCTTATATATCCCTAGTACACATATGTTTCATTTTCATTTCAACGTTTTGGATGAATGTGTAGATACCCTGTGCCACTCCAAGTGCTCCAAAGACCCCAATTCTCATATCTCTAATATGGGCAGGGTAGCTGCTTCCATTGGGATACTTCATAGCGTCATTGGTCCAGTCACTCAGCCATAGGTTCTGACCTATGAAGGCCACATTTTGGATGAAGTAAACTGTAATGAACATGGTGGTGAAGCCCCAGCCAACAGATCTCAGGTATTGCAGATACACAGAGAATTTGACCTGGTGGGACAAAGAAGTAGGAGATTAGGCGGAGGAAAAGTAGTTTTGTTAAAGCCACTTGCCCAAATAAAAAGCGCAGTCATGACATTTTGAGTGTTTTGTCTCTGCGCTCCAGCACATTAAATTCCTGTTTAAACCTTACTGTCATACTTTACAACTAATAAATAAAGAAGATTCAGAATGTTAGATCTGAGACATTTCTGTCTATTTGTTCACTGCATATATAAAGGGGAAGTAACTGTTATCCACTGCTTGTTTCAGGGCTCAAATTTGACCAACTGAAAGACTCCATAGTATAGTGCAGTTATTTCTATGTTCACTATACATGTTAATGTCACAGTCTGCAGTTTAACGTCATACATGCATTTATATCAAAGCACTATTTGCACTGAACACCAGAAACTTCCCAATTACTCACATATTGCATCAAAGCTCGGCTTTGATTTCCTGAACATGAGTCTCTTGATTGAAACAACTCATGTCTGGAGCTTTCAGAAATCAAATTGAGGTTAATTTTTGGGAAATTTCGATTTTTAACATACCTTTCCAGTCTCCATTGTTTCCTTTTCAATCAGCCGCTGCCCTTTCTTGGACTCTTCTGCAGCTTTTTTAGGTCTAGCTGAGCTGTTTCTTCTTACTTTTATGCTAATTG
The DNA here is from genome assembly GCA_022758105.1 of Pangasianodon gigas. Classification (NCBI taxonomy): domain Eukaryota; kingdom Metazoa; phylum Chordata; class Actinopteri; order Siluriformes; family Pangasiidae; genus Pangasianodon; species Pangasianodon gigas. The sequence continues at coordinate 7,467,847 of CM040481.1, forward strand.
AAGGGGAAACAATTTATTAAATGTTAACATGTTTACAAACCTTCTGCACTGGTTTGCTGCTGGTTCACAGATTAGTCACAGAACGTTCCACTGAGAGATAGACACACGTGACGTTCATATGAATTCTGAGGAATTAGCAGTATGTTGAAATAAGAGTATCTAAGTGAAAGCACTGTTAGACGCTTTTAAATATGGTGTGTTAGGAGGATGAGGACTGTAAATGCCAAAGCACATGGCAGGTGCCATATGATGTCCCCTGGAGATAATGGACCTCGAACTAGTTGCTTGGTAACCTACACCAAGCATTTAGCATCCGTTTTTGTTTGACAAATAGAAGGTTGCTGTATTTCTATAGACCATACACTTAGATGTGACTAGTGGCTGCTCGGCAAAGTCTATATTCTGACACAAATTATTAGGAGCATGTGGAGTCTAAACAAACCTTCCATTGCGCATTGCATGGCGCTGGCTGTGACGTAAGCTGTTTTCTCTCTTCAATGTGACAGAGACTACGTCCTCAACAGGACTGTCAGGTTGTGGCTCTTGACTCTCAGGAACAATGTCAACCTCCTCGATATCTGAAACTGATTCTGAGAAAAGCAATAAAGTCAATGAAGCATCATTAAGTGGGACCAAATAGAAATAAACTCAAGTACTTCCTGGAATTTCTTTAAAGGGACAATTCAATCCTCTTTTCCTTGAATGGTTCTGAGTGGGAGAACACATCGTAGAAAAATTCTGGTCTGGAGATTAAATACTTCATAAATTTATAAAGAAAGCTGTAGGCTCATAAAATCCAGGACATGCCATATTATGAGAATTTTTAAAAAAATAGATATAAATTCCTACTTACTTCCCACCTGTATTAGCACCACATTGGATTGTTTCAGTTGGATCGTTTGTGTACAGGGTATACAGGGATGGACAAATAATAATAATAATAAAAAAAAATCATTAACTAGCTCACCAGCAATGTAAAAGCTCCAATGGGCTGCTCAGGTTGCCCAGAAACCTAACTGACTAGGCTAAGAAATGTTAGCTAATGGAACTAATAATATACGTTAAGCTAGTTAGCTAGTTAAGTGCATTAATACATACTAAGGAAAACAAACACATATAAGAAAGAAATTTATGTTGCCCTAGTCCTTATCCTCTTCTAAAAGAAGTGTCGAATGTAGCATATCATGTTTGCGCCCCCAACAAAAAAATTCAGCCAATATTTTGGTTCGGAGTCTCCACGCATTACACATAAAAGATCTTATTCATGTCTGATTAGCATCTTTATTTTCTCTTGATATGTTTAATTGTAAAGTGTCTGGCATCCTTGTATGCTAATAGTAAAAGTTGTTTTACTTACAACTAGATAGCATTTTAGCCTATGTGTGTAGTGCAGCAGTGTGTAGATAGCATTTTAGC
>CM040481.1:7486179-7540809 GCA_022758105.1 Pangasianodon gigas
AGCGTTTGAACCTTCTGTAATAGTTGCATATGAGTCCCTCAGTTGTCCTCAGTGTGAAAAGATGGATCTCAAAATCATACAGTCATTGTTGGAAAGGGTTCAAATACACAAAAATGCTGGAAAACCAAAGAATTTGTGGGACCTGAAGGATTTTTCTGAAGAACAGCAGGCAGTTTAACTGTTCAGGACAAACAAGGGAATCATGAACAACTATCACTAAACAAAAAAAAACACAGCTGTGGATCATTCAGGTAACTACACAGTATTAAGAATCAAGGGGATGTAAACTTTTGAACGGGGTCATTTTTATAAATTCAGCTGTTATTTTCTCTTGTGGACTATATGTAAACATCTTTTATGTGAAATATCTTATTCAGGTCAGCACTAAATAAACAATAACATGCATTTTGTATGATCCCTCTTATTTTGGTAAAATAATGAACATTTTGCAGATTCTGAAAGGGGGATGTAAACTTTTGACCTCAACTATATATAGAGGAATAACAATGTAAAACCCACATGACTTGACTTGGCCTGAATATAGCCAATATATGAACTTGGCTTGAGTTCAGTGCATAAGTAACTTTGTTGGCACATTAGATTTGAATGGAACATCAGGTTAATGTGCAAAATGGGACGTTTAATGTAAATGAATTATGCTGAATATTTTGTCCTCATTAGACAACACACCAGCCGCAGATGACTCAATTAGAATAAACTCTAGACATTCTGGACGTTCTCTTGTGCATGAATTAATTCTTCAATAACACCCACTAGCTGCACAAGAAACTTATTCAATTAATTCTGCTCCCCTTAACTTAATATAAAAGTAAAGGTCCATTTAATTCCAGTGTGCTGGTATACAGTGTAAAAGAAGTGTGTCACTTCTTAGTTATTTAAGGACGTCACGGTATTTTCTGGCATGGATCAAAAATAAAAAAGTAAAGCTATCCATGAAACCAGTATGTATAATACATTATAAATGCATTTATAATGTTTTATAAAGTATACGTAATGCTTGGCTTGAGCCAAAAAATGGTCATAAGGAGTTACAGTTACATGCCTAACACTTTATTAAGCATAAGCTTTTAATTTCATGTTAACACTTTCTGTGAAGGTTGTGTGTATAATGACCTATGCATTCATAACCTGTTGACAGAATGCACTATAAGCAGTGCTTATTACGCATTATATCGCCAATACAAAAAACATTCTGCCTCCAGTTTATTAGTGCATTGCTTATTTGTACACACACTGACTAGAGTAAAGTGGTACAGTTTTGTAGTATGATTTCCTGATTTAAAAAAGACAGCTCTTGTGATGCAGTATACAAAGGTGCTGAGTGTTATAATGCGTCATGAACACTGCTTATAATATATAAGACTAACAATTCATAATGCACTATACAGATAGTTATAAAGTGTAATGCATTTTTATAAATATTTATAACAATGGGTATAATACCTCACGAATGCTTTATAACATTATATGAATATGCTCATAGTTCATTATAACTATGACCTTCATAGAAAGAGAATGATTTGATCATATCAGGATGCATAACGCCTTCTAATATCTGTTCATAAGATCCTTTTAAGACACTAATATTATAATGCACTATAAGGCAGGTTCTGCATTATTACTTGTAATATGGATACTACTGCAAAGCTTTTCATATGAACAGATATAATAGTGTCTTATGGTAGAATGATACTATGAAGTCATATGCTTATGTTTTATAAAGTGTCGTGAATTATAAAGTCATATGCGTATGCATGTATAGTAACTATATAGTAGTTATTAACTATATAATAACCATATAGTAGCATATATAGTAACTATAGGATAGTTATGAATATAACTACTTATCGGAAATTATACAGGTTTATAACTGTAAGGTATTATGGATGCTATACAACACATTATAAATGCATTTATAATGCGTTCAACGTGAACGTTTCATAGGAAGTGCCATAGGACCAAGAAAATTAACAGACTGTAGTACATTTTCATTACATTCAGTGAGGTAATTTCAGACTATGAATAATTCACAATAGTAAAATGAAGTACCTGGAAAGACCTGGATTTGGTGGCTAGTAACCCATTAATGGGAACCATAAGCAACATCACCAAGAGGCCAGCAAGCACAGAAGGCCCCAGTTCAATCCACAGAAATGCTATAGACATACAGATCTGCAGTGGACACGACCACAACAGGTGGATAAAGTTAGTGACGTCATTGAAGCGTTGAGCATCGGCTGACATCAGATTGACCGTTTCTCCTACAGTGGACTCCTTCCTTGCATTATTAGACATGACCAGTGCCTGAAAATGAGAACAAGAGTCATAAAACTGTACTTCCAATGCCACGATATTACAGTGACTGATTACCTATAAGTTAGAGATAGACATGGGATTGGTTCAGAATTTTTTGTTGACTGAGAGTCATGCAGGAAACAAAATTAGAATTTTGAATGAAGTTTAAGCTTCAAATAATTCGGAATAATTGGCAAGGTTGGAAAGTTGGAGGATAAATATTTTAAGGATTATTTTCTAATAATGGGCCATATTCAGAGTCAGTGTCTTAACCAAGTCAAAGTCCAAAAGTTGTATCAGTATTTAGGCAGAGAAAGTTTGCATATTCAGAGATGGGTTATGTGGCGACTCAAGTCGTTTTTCAGGGCTCCCCATTCAGGTTATGCAAATGACCTGCATGTAGTTTACGCCTCCAGTGTTGCCAGATTATTCTTGATTAGAAGTGTCTGAGATGGAGGTTTTTTTTTTTTTAGTAGTGTCTAGATCACTGCCTTTAAACAGAAGCCCTTGCCTTTAAGCCTGAAAAAAAAACAAGGGATAGAAAATGCGGACTGAAAACAGAAATAGGTTTTTTCTTTGCTGTCAAACGTAATACAATGTAACATAAAAACATGAGACAATAAATTATTAATATTAATTAGTAATATAATGGTATGAATAAGAAGATGGCAATATATTATACCTTGTCGTCTTATTATATACACTCACATATATACACCACTTTAATAGGAACACCTGTACACTCTTTTACGCAATTATCCAATCAGCCAATCATGTGGCAGCAGCACAATGCATAAAATCACGGAGATGCAGGTCAAGAGCTTCAGTTAATCTTCACATCAAACATCAGAATGGGGAAAAAGTGTGATCTCTGTGACTTTAACCGTGGCATGGTTGTTGGTGTTCAGTTAAGTCTGAGGTCTGAATACTGATGTGTACAATTTTAGTTTCCTCACTGTGGGCACATAACTCCACTCTGAATACAGCCATATTAGAGTACTAGCTATTAATATATAGAGTATATTATTGTTATTATATAATTAATATAATTTATTAATAAATAAATGAAATAATAGAGCAATAGATTTTATTAAACAAACAAACAAACAAGCAAACAAATAAATAAATAAATAATACTAAGTTAGTATTATTTATTTGTTTGTTTGTTTGTTTGTTTGTTTAATAAATAATACTAAGTTATTATTATTTATTAAACAAACAAACAATAAACAAATAAATAAATAAATAAATAAATAAATAATAACTTAGTATTATTTATTAAACAAACAAACAAACAAACAAATAAATAAATAAATAATACTAAGTTAGTGTTATTTGTTTGTTTGTTTGTTTAATAAATAATACTAAGTTATTATTATTGATTAAACAAACAAACAATAAATAAATAAATAAATAAATAACTTAGTATTATTTATTAAACAAGCAAACAAATAAATAAATAAATAAATAATACTAAGTTAGTGTTATTTGTTTGTTTGTTTAATAAATAATATTAAGTTATTATTATTTATTAAACAATAAATAAATAAATAAATAAAACTAACTTAGTGAATATTACATTTAATTTAATTACAGTGTAATTTAATTAATGTTTTACTTTTATCGTAATGGAATTTAATTTAATGCCAGAAAGTAATTAAATTACTACATTTGTTTCATGACTAATTTTTGATACTGCTGTGCTTATTAAAGTACACATTAATTTTTATTTGCATTTGCGCAACACAAAGTACTCAGGGCACAAAACTACCAAAACACACAGTATGAAGTAATAAAAACAACACATTCATGAAGAGATAATAAAATGATATATGACAATGATATGATAAAAGAATTTCGCACCTTCTTATACACGACTGCCATGATAGCCGTGCGTACTTGCATACCCAGAGCGAAACAGCGCTGAAAATACTGTTGGAGGAACAAGGACTGAAGAATTGCCACAACCAAGAGCAGTACAGCATAAAGGTAACCCCACCATGTATAAATGGATTTGTCCTGAGTGAAGGATATCATGACCCTGTGACAAAAAAACAATATATCAAGGGAAATCACTAGAGCATCAAAACTGAGCAAAAATCACTGGCAATGTGTCATAAATATTGAACACTTGATTGAATCTGCATGTAAGTGGCATTTTGTTAAAGCTTTACAAAACATGACCTACAAGCAAAAAGCGTCTTTTTGAAAGCTTAGATGTGTGTAAACCATCAAGCAAATGAAGTGACTCACTTGAGCAGCTGTGGACTCGCAAATGAAAGAAGGTCTTGTAACAGTTTGTAGATAGCAGACTCTATAAGTAGCCATTTAAAGGTTTTCATAATGGTGAGCACCAGCCAGGAGTCAGGATAATTTGAAGCACTGTCCTTTTTTTTCTTCTTTTTCTTCTTCTTTTCTGTCTCTTCTCCTCTCTCCTCCTAATTGCAAAAATAAAAGCAAAGGTCAAATGAAGAAGGTGAACTCTTTTTAAAGCTCAGAAGATTTTCAAGTAACTGTGCAATAAAATGAGCTCCTCAGGTCTGTACATTAGCCTGCAAAAGGCTTTTCTATCTAACTGTAAACATGCCTGAATAAAGCAAATATAAGAGGTTAACTTTGCAATGCCAGTAATTATGTTAAACATTATGAATTGTACTGAATGTCACTCTATGGGCCTGTTTTATTATCATATGCCAGCACCTGTTCTGTGATATGAAGGTATTGTGTGTGCTTAGATTGAAAATAGGTTATCAGTGGATTGCACCAGAGAATAATGCTAGTATGCATCATTTGCACCACATCTAAGTTTTATAAGATATTCACTGTATATCTCAAGAATATGACAACTTGACAAAGCAAATTTCTTTAAAAAAAAAAAAAAAAGCCTATTAATAATCCAATGCAGTTATACCAAATACCAAATACCAAAATAGGAAACAGAATAATCCCAGTCAATCTAATCTGAATTTAATTTTGGTAACACATTCTTTGAAGATTATTTATATTTATATTCATAATTAACTACGACATTCCTAACATAGTATAATAAATTCATAAGGCATCATAAAATGCTTTCCATTATATCACTGTCTTTATTATTACACTATATTCATACTGTATGAACAAAATAATTATACTGCTGCACTGCTGAATTCTCAACTCTGACAGGTCAGAACTGGTCAGCATTGATTAATTTTCTATAATTCTATATCTAATATCTAAAATTCAAGCGAAAAAATAAATAAAAACTGTTTTAAGGAAAAAAACGAAAAAAGAAAAAACTTACAATAACACACCCCTTAACTAGTACTTGTTTAAAGCACCTTTTGCTTGTAATACAGCACTCAGTGTTTTTGGGTAAGAGTCTATCTACTTAGCACATCTTCATCTGGGAATTTCATTCCACTCTTCCTTGCAAAAATGCTCCAGATCTAGCAAATTGCAAGGGGATCTCCTGTGCACAGGCCTCTTCAAGTCATTCCACAGGTTGTTGATAGGATTTGGGCTGTGACTGGGCCGTTCCTATGAAACGTTCATGTTGAACGCATTATAAATGCATTTATAATGTGTTGTATAGCATCCATGATACCTTACAGTTATAAACCTGTATAATTTCCGATAAGTAGTTATATTCATAACTACTTGCATAACACCTTACTAAGCATACGCATGTGACTTTAGAATTCATGACACTTTATAAAACATAAGCATATGACTTCTTAATATCATTCTACAAGAAGACATTATTATATCTGTTCATAAGAAAAGCTTTGTGTCTTAAAGTGTCTTAAAAGGATCTTATGAACAGATATTATAAGGTGTTATGCATCCTGATAGGATCAAATTATTCTCTTTCTATGAAGGTCATAGTTATATTTGTGCTTTGGGATTTTATCGTTCTGGAAGGTGAATTTTTTCTCATCTTCAGCTGTCTAACAGAGGCCTGCAGGTTTCGTGTTAAACATATCCTTTAGATTTATGGCCTAAAAGTTCTAGCTTGGTCTCGTCAGACCATAACACATTTTGCCACATGGTTTGATGATTTAGATGGGCTTGGGTTTTTGTTTTGTTTTTTTTTTTTTTGTTTTTTTTGGTGAGAAATGGCTTCTGTCTAGGCCTGTGAAGGATACTGTCCAGTGACTAGTACTTTGCCAGATATTCCTGCAGCTCCTTTAATGTTGCTGTAGGTCTCTCTGCAGCTTCCCTGATAAAGTTTTCTTCTTGTCCTTTTGTCAATTTTGGAAAGATCTCTTGTTCTTGGTAATGTCACTGTCACTGTGGCGTCCCATTTTCTCCACCTATTGATGACGGCCTTCACGGTGTTCATTGGTGCATCTAATGTTCTAGAAATTCTTATGTACCACTCTCCTGATCAATACCTTTCAACCAAGCGAGATCCTGTACATGCTCTGTAAGCTCTTTGCAGACCATGACTTCAGCAGTTGGATGAAACCTCAAAAAAAATCCTACAGAAACAGCTGATCTTTATTTGGTGTTACTCAGAATCTCTTCACTGATGACAGCTGTAGGATAATTACTTTAAAACATGAGTCTGAATGTGATTGGTTCATTCTGAGCACAGTCACATGCCCTATTATAAAATGCTGTTTACACTTACACAAACAGGTTATTGTAAGTTTTTTCTTTTTTCCCTAAAACGTTTCACTTGAATTTTGTTGGTTGCTATATCTGATTAAAAAAAAAAAAAAAAAAAAAAAAGATCTGACATGATGGATCTAGGTTTCATTGCTTTCAAATTCAGACTGGATCTGAATTTCTTTCTGGCACTGATAATATAATGTGTTATAAACACTACTTAAGCATTCTGTTAATGATTTTGAAATGCATTAAACATTGCTATAAACAGTAATACCTTTTTATAAATAATTATAACGTGTAGAATGCCGTATGAATGCATTATAACATGTTTGAATTTATCCATTGGTTGTTATACATATGACCTTTGTAGAAAGTGGTGCAAATATTTCTATTCAGTTGAATGATGTGGATAATCCATTTAATAATCCAGTGAACAGAGGAATAATGGGCATGTACACCTTTGAATTGACCTACTTTCACATTTGTAATCTTTGTGTACTATTGTGTTTGCATCACAACACCAAACAAATTTCACGTTACGCATTTTTATGCAGTTTTATGGAACTTTGAGGTTGGATGGGGATGTGAAGTCCATCCAAATAACGTTATCAAGCAGAATGACACAGGATGTGAATTCTACTAGCTTTCTGATTAATAAGTATATATGGAGTTTAATAAGTATATTTGCATTAATCTGAATAAAAAGACTTGAAAATTAACTTCAGCGTGTACGTAAACCTGACTGAATACCTGTAACTTTTCCTGAATTCCCCAAGTTTCAGTCTCTGAATAATACAACCCAGAATTCTGTATTCTGGCAACATAATACACTGTTTCTCCTTTTATATTCTTCTTCTTATTACTATTATTATTATTATTCCCAAAATTATGTGAAACAATTCCTTTACCATGACCAGGATATCCTGACTGACTCCCTTGGCCAGGCCATTCTGGTCACGATCAGGCTTCGGTGTAGATTTTTTCTTCTTGCTCTGTTTCTTCTGTAGCCTTTCCCGAGCTTTCCTTAGCTCTTCTTTCATGATCGCCTCAAACTTCTGGGTGATGTAGCTTGTGCTGTCTTTCTCGTTCAACTCCCACATGTCCTCCTGCTCCAGCGGCCTTTTGTAGCCATTGATGACCATCCTTGAATGGAAAGATAATAAGTATTCTGTCATGATATAGTATATGTTTCAGCAGGATGTGCACTATTATGCAAAACATGTATAAGATGTTATGTACTATCTTGTAGAATTTCATGTATTTCATTGCTACTGAGTAGGGCTGTCATGTCCAAGACCAGGACTAGCTTAGACTGAGACAAGACCAGGTCTTAGGTCAAGATCAAGTTCAAATGAAAGTGAGGCAGAGTTCAGATTGAAACAAGAAACCATTAAGTCCTTTTTGAACTCAAGCCTTTACTTCAAAGTTGGCATTATTTGCACATGATGTCAGCAATTAGGCTGTTTTCATGAAGGATTTACTTCCTGGTAAACTCTGTGCATGCAAAAATCAAAGACAACATAAATATTATTTTTTATACACTATCAGATGAAGCCAAGCCCATATTTAGTGAGACCAATGCCTAAGACAGAGACAAGTCCAAGCACAAATGCCAATTAATCCAGGACAAGTCCAAGGCAATCCAGAAAATGTCTCCAGTCCAGACTACAGCTCTACTAATGAACCTTAAAATAACCTTACTGCTCCTGAGAGAACCTTCTCATTCTGCTGTAAGCGGTAAATTTATTAGATATTCCCATAATACCAAAAGCATACAGTATGTGTAAAAACACTCCATTGCTGCTGTGTTAAGCCAGAAGTAATTTATCACTTATTACAAAGGTAATCACTATGTTTCAAAGAACAAGCAGTCTTTGTACTGAAGTTCAGTACAATGATTAACTCCCAAAATGTCAATACTTACATTATTAGATGACACTGTTCTTCTTTAAATAAAAAAAAATCTTATTTTAATACAATACTAATTGAATTACTCTCTCCATCCTTATGCAGACTTAATTGTTTTAAAAGTAAACAGATTAAGTTGTGCGTATGAATAAGAGACTAAAAAAACTGTGACTATCTGTGACCCAGGCCATCTGTTGTTATGTTGAGAAAAGCCTGCAGAGAAATGTTGCATAAATTGAGCAGATCGAAAGAAAGAATTCCTACCAGTTAAACCAGTTGAAAGTGATTCTGCTAAGAAATGGAGCACCAGCTTCAGGGTTCTGCAGGTGTGACAACCAAAATGTAAATGAATCAAATATTGCCAAGTCTGTATTTATAAAAATCACACTTTTTTTTTTTCTATACAGTACTGTGCCAAAGTCTTAGGCACCCTATTTTTTTTAGTACAAACTTTGTTATAGATTTTTATTTTATGACTTCTACATTATCGATTCAGTACAAAAACATTTTATATTTCTAAACATTAGTTTTCCAGCACAAAATTAAATGTTACAGAAAAATGTTTGTATGTCAGTAAAGAAAGCAGTATATTACATAAGAGACACTTTTCAGACAAAAAAACATAATGAAGGCTGCTGGGTTTTGCTGCAAAAATAAGAAGCAAGTGTGACAGTCAAAGTCTCCAGAAGAACTGTGGCTGCTTCTGCAAGATGCTCAGTAACACTTACAGCTCATTTCCTTATAAAACTGCACTAATTGTATGTGAGACTACTATTTTTGTCTTTTAAACCAAAGGGTCTTCACATCAAATATTGACTTTGTTTCATTTATTACTGTTTACTGCTCTTTATGGTATTTTTTTAAATGTAGAAACCTTTAATTTCATTATTTCTGAAGGCATCTTTGCTCTACAGCGTTTCTTTGCACGTGCCTAAGACTTGTATGGAGCCCCTAAGCGGACACGGTGATGGAAAAAAACTTTGCGTTCTCTCACAACGATATTTGATATTTGTCGTGCAAGTGAACGCAAAAGCACTGAAATATAAATTTTCCTCCCATCTCATATTTTTTTCCATCACCATGTCCCCTTAGGGGCTCCGAACTTTTGCACAGTACTTTATATATGAAAGTTTATACAGATGATACAAAAAGCAATAGAAACCTTTTTTGCCACCTCCTTAAGGTCAGGTGGAACATCAGCAAAGGATGATAAAACCAAAGCCACCAGCTGAAGTGCATAGGCGATGTAGAAAAGACAGAACCTGGGGAGATCTGCTATGCTCTCCTGGAAGGATAGACACAAAAAAATTGACTTGTTACCAGAAAAAGACACAAACATGGTCTTAGTCTTGAACAAGCACTGATGAGCTACAACAGTACCTGTTTTAATGCATCTCTTAGAAGGGTTTGGAAAGGAAAGATATCACAGATGACCAACAGCAGCCAGAACAGAAAGAGGCTTGCAGAATCGACGGCTCTCTCTTTGCGTCGCACAGCTTCCTGGATGAGCATCACCAAAACCTACAAATCGAAAAAGTGCATTTCCAAAATTCAATAACCTTTCAAGTCTGGCCACTTTAATCAAAGATCATCTTGTAATCAAACATCTTACTTTGTGTACTTTTAGTACAGGTAATGTGTTTATACTGGAAAACCACTGAACATTTTGCACATGCCAGAAGGTGAGGACTAGCATAGACCAGCACCGCTAAATCTTGGTCTAATGGACCAAGTGAGAAGACCACGACACCACAGATTCAAAATGATTAGACAAGTGTTTTGGGTTTTTAAATCAATGGTTTTTCCTGCAGAAGCTATTCTGATGAAAGTAAAGTACTGTACATTTGGCAGTCAGAGAAAATCCATCAGATATTACTGTATCTGATTTCTGCCAAGCAGCCAAATATGACAAGAAACTATAAATATATATATATTATATTAATATATTTTTGAGCCTCCCATTCCAGATGTAGTCCCTGCTTTGCTGTTATAATAACCTCCACTCCTCTATGAAGGCTTTTCACTAGATTTTCGAGTGTGGCTCTGGGGATTTGCAGCTTCAGCCACAAGAGCATTAGTGAGGTCAGGCACGGATGTTGGGTGAGGAGGCAAACAATTCATCTCAAATGTGTTCAGTGGGGTTGAGGTCAGGGCTCTGTGCATGACACTCGAGTTCTCCCACTCCAACCTTGGCACAACATGTCCTTATGTAGCTCACTTTGTGCACAGAGGTACTGTCATGCTGGAACAAGCTTGGGCCTTATTGTTCCAGTGAAGGGAAATCTTAATGGCACAGCATACAAAGACATTCTAGACAATTGTGTGCTTCCAATTTTGTGGAAGAACCACATATGGGTGTGATGGGCAGGTCTCCACATATGTTTGGCCATATAGTGTACCCAGGCTGTTTTAGCCTGTGCTTCCATAGAGTGAGTGCTAATTTGCATACCTGTGATCCCCTTCGGTTGTCCATCAATGTGGAAAAAACTGTCAGTTTGCCTAAAGCTCTCTAAAACTAAACTAGCTAAATGTGATTTCTTCAAACAGTCTAAGGCTTTGATCAAGTTGTTGGATACATATGTGCCAAAGCCAAGCGAACATAAGCCTAATAAATCCTGTCAAAAGCCAGTTGGAAATGAAATATTTAAATGCATTTTTTTCTTTTTCAGGGTGAGCACACTTAGTAGAAAATAGTAGCAAATATCAATATTTCAATATGTGAAGGCTTTTTCCAGGCCATTACACATATGGTCATGTATGTTTAATGCAAAATATAACTGTCAGGTGCTACATACACACTGTAGCACATAGTAAGTATGTAGTGCATTATACATTTGTATGCAAAAGTTTGGGCACCCATGACCAAATTACAAAACAATTTAAATAAATAAAATTATGTCCGTCCATCCGTCCCCCTACACACAGTATTTTTTATGTAAACCAAATGCATAGTAACTATGCATTAAGATTTGCTACAGAGGTTGTGATTACTTCTTTTCACATCAAAAAAATCAATAAAATATGTCATTTGGCTGCAGGTGCATACAACTGTACACCATTTGCAAGATAGTTTTCTGCAGCAGTATGAAATAATCAAAGTATAATGAATAATCAATAATCATAATCAAAGTATAATAAGAAATTTGTCATTCATATACTACTACTACTACTACTAATAATAATAATAATAATAATAATAATAATACAAATTAAATTGTCATACATATGATTAAAAAAGGAAAACGTTGAAAAAAAAAAAAACATCTAATATCTTGCAGTAACTTAAGCTGTGATAATCCAAATTTAATACACCTAGCAGTGAAGAGGGGGGAAAATGTTTCCATCAGTAATCCCTGGATTTGAAGATCTCAGCCACAACTGATCATCAGCTTACCCAAGAGACTCCAAACAGCACAGGATTAACGTAAAGCACAGCAGGATTTTTTTTAACCGATGAGTCATTCATCGGTCCGTAATCTTCAGCAAGAGTGACAGCAAGTCCGGCAATAGCTGTCAGAAATAGAAGTCCTGCCATGACCTGATGGAAAAATGGAATTTGATTAGTTCATTTCATAGAAAAGAAAGTGTCAAGCTAAATTATATGCACAATAATGAAATGTAAACTCCCAAAATAAAGGCTCCTCAATGACTCAGAATGAATTTTTCGTTTTGTTGTAGCTGCACAGACCAGAACGTGAAGGACTTCTAAACAAAATGTCACCAAACACGTCTTCACACTGATTACGGAATTCGTTTGACTTTTGAGCATTGATAATATGAATAGTAATGTGGACGGGCGTACCTATTTAATTTTCTGGTTGACCAAATCATTTGAATTCACTGTGAAGAAGTTACATTATTCATCAGTAGACTGGGGACCCATCTGGCTTGTGTGATTGTGCAAACTATATTCTCACTGGAGGCAGTACTGATACTCATTCATATGAATGACAGGCTCGATAACTTCTACCTGCTTGCAGATGTAGAGGTTGGAGAAGGGAGTTTTGGGAGCTTTTTTCTTGAAGAGTCTGGCCAAGTGTAAGGGAGCACATAGCCACAGGAATCCCAGCGGCACCCACACCAACACCGTTCTCTCCACACACACCGGCAAGTCCGGATCCGTGCTATTCAGGAACGAGGCATTCTGAAGTAGGCATATATACACATGTGAACAAAATACACTCCTCAAATTATGCCAGAATATTACAGTGAAGCAAATTTATAATCACAGCCACTAGAAGCCAGTAAAGGAAATCCTAAATTGCTAATTTTGTTACTCATTACTTATTGTACATCACCGGGAAACCAAGAGGCTGAGCAGCATTATATTTTGTAGTATATTAAATGCTTACTACTGATTAGTGAAATACGTTGTAATAAGAAGTCATTGCTGGTACACACCTTGCATACAGGATTTTAAAGTACATAGTAACATATGTTTTAAAAAAAAAAAAGATTTACACAACATAAGACAACATGGTGTCAAATAATAAATAATAATTACTTATTAATTCCTTAATAAATAAATAAATAAATTACACACTGAGCATTAAATTGGATTGTAGCATCAGAGCTGGACCTATCCTCAAAACAACAAAAAAAAAACATCTGCTACAGTAGAAAAAAATGATAACACATCACATGTTATAATTATTCATGAAAATGCATTACATCACATTTATAGCTATCTTTATTATGCATTATGAATCATTAACATGACGCATTATAAGTGGTGTTTATTACTTTCTGTAGGTGGTTAGTGTCATTAGTAGATTAGTGGTTCAGGGTCTGAACTACAAAGCAAAATCTGAAAAGCAGCTGAAAAGCAGCCTTTAACTTTCATCTGTGCAGTTTGTATTAAAAACTCGGGATAAAAGCATCAGCCAAATCTGAAAACATAAATGGTTAAAGTGTGTGATTCAGAATCTCACTGTAATTTTACTATGTACTGATAGTTTTAGTACCGTAACTGCTAAAGTAACACATAAGTTATCATGTATTTGAATAACTTACAGGCAAAGTAGAGCAAAATGAGCAAAATGTTTGTATAAAATAAATATAATACAAAATTATTCAAAGTTTGCACTCAAACAATAAGAAAATCTATTTATCTTTATTCTAAGAAATCTGAACAACATTGTTTAACCTTGTCAAGGTTCCCTGGGGTATAAATATGAGGTTGCACATGTGTAAAATCCCTTTTGTATCCACACAGTGAAGAGAATGGAAAAAAAGTAAGAGCTTATAATTGCAAACTTTAATTGATTCTTGTGGATTTCAAGGTTTCGAGATGAACTGTTAACCACTACTTTCAAAGCAACAAGGTGGTTGGAAGTCAACGTCTCACAAGCTATTTGGAGAGAGAGATCTCTCAGCACCTTAACCAGTGTATTATGGTAAAATAATAAAAAAAACCTTTCCCTTTATCTGTTTTTTCCCCTGTGTAAAGCACTTTGACTGACCTTGCTATACAATAAACTTGCCTTGCCTATGTGCATGATCAGTATTTTAGCTGAAAAAACTGATTGCATACAAGGAAAAGCACCTGATACACCACTGTAAACTGGATCAGTGACACCTTGCACACACTGCCATTATGTCTTATGTCTTTTGTCTCATGTACTATCTCTGTGTAATCATTTGTGTCGACTGCATTGTGTGATCCTGCTGCACTGTTTGTTCATTGCACTGTCTGTTGTCGTTGCTGCACTGTATGTTTGATGTACTGTTTAATATTGCACACTGGCACCAAACCAATTCCTGTGCAGCATAGCTCACAGGCAATAAAGTGTTTCTGATTCTGATTCTGATTCTTTGGGGCTGTTTTGTAGCAGGTAGCTCAAGGGCTCTTGAAGACTGGCATTATGAATCCTGCTAAGCTTCAGGCATGCCCACAGACACAGCTTTCTAGAAGACGATGAGCCAAACATACTTCTATTGACGCAGAAATGGTTAAAGGAAAAAAATGGTATTTTGCATTAATAATCTCAGTCTGTGGAGCTTAAAATATTTTGCATGGAGGAGTGGATCCTTAAGTGTCTTGTTAGAGACATTACAGGAAGAGGCTCATTACTATTATTCTCTCCAGGGCAGTTGTCACCAAATATTAATTTTAAGAGTGCTGATCATTTTGAAATCTTTTTTTTTTTTTACTTAAAAACATGTTTAAAATTAACCTATACTTGAGCTCGATATACTTATAATTAACCTATACTTGAGCTCAAAAGATCACTCACTGCATGTGTTTTTCTTTTTATATATTACTTTTGGCTCATTTTCATGAAGGGTGTCAATAAATACCAAACTTTACTTTTAATTACTACCCTTAATTCCTTTAATTTTAAAGTAAGTGATCCAGAAAGTGCTCATTCCATAACCCAGATGAATATTAAAACTGCTTAGCAGAAAATAGAGGTTTAAAATATGCCTTTTTAGCACCACATGATCTGCATGCTTTCATTGCATACTAAATTGCAAACTCATGGTCCAAAGGTAGTTGTTTAGTCATGATTATCAGCACAACATAGTTCCAGCACAGTCATTCCTCCACCAACCCATGGCACCAACTGCCATTAACCATCATCGGGTAGTTAATGGCACTAGTGGCTTAATAGTTTAGGCTCTGGACTAATGATCAGATGGTTGTGAGTTCAAATCCCAGCACCACTAATCTCCCAACAAGTAGCCCTTAACTTTCATGTTTTAACAGGGGTTACTTTTCCAGATTAGAAAGTATAAAGCAAATATTACTGGTATGAACTTCTTGATTATTAACTCAGAATTTTATATATCATTTTAAAGACTTTCCCTTAAAGAACTGGATAAAGAAAAACCTTCCTATCAGTGGGTGTTAAATCATAAATGATAAACTATAGCATATAATATATGTTAATATGGCTTCCAAATAAAAACTTACATTACTATATTCAACCCTCATATCAGGATTACTCCAACCATACATATTTTCACTGAATTTGTCTAACTGATGGTGCTTATTGCTCAATATTCAGTCTTTAAAATCACAATATAAACACAGAACTCTCATTTAAAGTAGATATCTGTATCTTTAAATACATTAATCATATTTCCCATCAACTCAAACACTCAAGCAGATTATGTGGGTAAATTACTAATTACTAACCAAGCATTAATGAAGCTCAATAGAAAGAACCATTAGTTTATCAGTCATTTCACATTGTGCTCTACCAAGATTGTCATTTTTTAGGTTGCATCTCATAACACTTGGTTAAGCATTCAATGAAAAACAGAACAAAAGCAGACAATTCATTTGCCTTCATTTCTTTTGTATAAATACAAATAACTACATACTTTTTTTTCTCTAGTAGAGCACAGATGTTTAATAGAAACAAAGTTATAAAGAAAGATACAACCAAAAGGTCAAGTTATCATAAAAAAAAGAAATACTGTTTCAAAGCTCACCCAAAAAGTTGACCCACAGTACTCGTCCAGAGCAGCGGACATATTTTCGCCTCTCTCACCTCTAACGATCGGTGAGAATAGAGGTGATGCTCCCTATAAACAACAAATAGATGGTAATCTCGGAGCGTGATTCTTACAGCTTCCCAGATATAAGGTTCTGGGAGACCTTTCGCGAGGGTTTGGAGTTTGTAAGTGTAGATCCCGTTAATGCTTAACTTCACTCTGCTGTTGAGCGATTGCTAACTTGTGAGCTAGTTACAACATCTTATCAGCCATAAACCTCCAGAAAAAAAAAAAAACAACTTTCGAAACTATAGAGTTGATTGACATAAATCCAGTTAATGCATAACTTCATCGTTGTGTTAAGTAATTGCTGAATCCTGAAGTGCTATAAAATGATCAGGCTGTGTTATTATTACAGAGAAACCCTTTCCTCTGCTTCTGATTAAAAATAATATGGAGGTGACCAAATCCCTGTCCAAAGGAGCATGCCATGAGTCATGGTATGTTTTTGCAGCTCGGGAGTTTAAAGTTCAAAAGGATGTTTGCATGAGAGGAAGGGGGAGTGAGAGACACACTCACACACAGACAGAGAGAGAGAGAGAGAGTGTGAGAGAGAGAGAGAGGGACTGATTGTGTGCGTGTTTGTTATTCACTTCCCCTCTTCATGTCTCCTGAACATCAAGGCTCAGAGCTTCAGGGCTTTGGGTGGGAGACTTCCTCACTTATTAGCCAAACATAACACTATTTTCCTTCAAAATAGAAAGATTCCTTTACCATGAAATAATAAATCATGGTCAAGGAATAAACTAGATAGTTTATTCCTTGACAATCATCACCAATCCACTACACAGTCGCTTCATTACCTTTAAATGCATTTCAGAAATTTTAGAAACATTGGCCTCTATACATATCTATTTTGCAGATATGGAAAGCAGGGTTTGGCCAGATCAAAAAACCTTGAATATTTCATTTTCCATCCACACCTGCGAATGGATATTGAATACTGATATTGAATATTGAATGCACACTATTCTATGGTCCATAGTTACTTGCATCACATCTTTGAGGTTGAAACTGAGTCATGGCCATGTAAGGAATAAAATTAATTCATACCATTTTATGGTCCATAACTATGCTCATAATTACTTGCCTCATATCTTTGAGAATGACTCAGTTTAAGGTTTGAAAGGTCATGTTATGATAAACATTTCCTATGTCATGATGAACTGACTTAATGCAAAAGATAATACGATAATAAGTCCCCTCAATAAGTATTGGAACAGCAAGACCAGTTCTTTTGTTTTTGCTTACAGTGAAGACACTTGGGTTTGAGATCAATAAGATGAATATGAGACGATAGATCTGAATCTCAGCTTTCATTTCGTGATATTTACATCTAGATGTGTTAAACAACTTAGAATATGACACCTTTTGTTTGAACCCACAAAAATATCAGAACCTGTGATTGACAGGTGTCTCTTGTTGCCCAAGTGTGCCCTGTTAGATTGATTGTTTAAGCAATTAATAGCTCTGAACATCTGCTCTTGGTTTGCGCCCTAGGTTTCACCTGTGAAGACTGCATTTGTTGTTAAAAAGGATAAACCAACATGAAGACCAGAGAGCTGTCTATGGGAGAAAAGCAAACCATTTTGAAGCTGAGGACGGAGGGAAGATCAATCAGATCCATTGTACAAGCACTGGGCATAGCCAGTACAACCATTTGGAATGTCCTGAAAAAGAAAGAAACCACTGGTATACTAACAACCAGACATCGAACAGGTCAGCCAAAGAAAACAACAGCAGTTGGTGACACAAACGTTGTGAGAGCTGGGAAGAAAAATCCAAAAACAGCAATCAGTGACATCACCAACAACCTCCACATTGGCAGAGGTGAAGGTATCACAATCCACTGCTCGAAGAAGACGTTGAGAGCAGAAATATAGAGGCCATACCACAAGATGCAAACCACTCATCAGCAGTAAGAATCAGAAGGGCAAAAGTTCTGTCACCAAGATTAACCTCTACCAAAGTGATGGAAAGGACAACGTGTGGAGAAAAAAATGATCTGCTCATGATCCAACACATAAAAGCTCATCGGTCAAGCATGGTGGAGGTAGTGTCATGGCTTGGGCTTGCATAACTGCTTTTGTATGAAGACCACAATAATAGCTCCAATCAATGGTGAATATAATTTTAGATACTTTTTTCTATTTTTGAAATGATAACAACTGGTACCACATCAAGTGATATGACGTACTAAACAATGAGTAATATGAAGTATGTGGCTTAAATATGCTAGCTGTCCTTTTGTCAGGTTGTCTATCTGAGCTGGGATTCTCTTATTATGAATGTATTTAAATGTATTTAAATGTTTTATTTAGTAACGTTATATTTATGTCTTTTTTTCGGTTTCCTATGCTTGAATTTTATCTTCCTTTTTTTTTTTTTTGTAGAATCACTGGATATACTGCTTGGCCTTAATGTGTACGTCTGTGTGTGTGTGTTTATGTGTGGGTCCCTTTAAGGTCATTTGTGAATGTGAATGACCTCAAAAAATATGAAATGAGCCTCAAATGAGCACAGTTTTGATCTTATATTTATTATATTAAAACAACCAATAAATGCAATATTTATACAACATATTCTTGTTGCAGTCAACATTGAATCTGAGGTTAGAAATGTTTCTTTATTAACCCTTTCCTGCACCCATTATGATACTGTCATGGGAAAAAAAACATTATATTACATTTTTTTTTCCTTTTTCACTTCAAATTACTTAAGCTTGTTTTATTATTTAAGAGATAGAAATAGGCCTATTGAACATTTAATTTTTTTTTTTTTTTTTTTACTCCTTGCAACCAGTGTCCTTGGGCTTTTCATTTCAAACTGGCCTCTGCTTACTTTCTTTCAAAATGAAAACTCATTAAACTACGAAACAGTTACATTTTAGTCGGAGGTAAGATTTTACACATCTGAATTTTCCTCTGAATATACAGGTGCCTTTGTCTGCTAAAACGGACTCTTTCTCATTCATCCTGTGTTATTGATTCACTCCTCAGTATGATCTAACTCATCCTTACTTACATACTATACTTACATCTATAGGAGTAGATGTCATCATCTTTATACCCTGGCCATAGAACATTTACATTATTCCATTATTACCCATTATTATAAAAGCTGCGTAAAATTAAAGTGGAACAACACATAAAATTCTTTCCAAAAATTGCTAACATAATAGTAAACATTATCATCTTCATTCAAATGAAATTATGATTCTTTTGTGGACTTCACCAGATTGGGTAATGTGGATCCTACATACGGCAAAATGCATACACAGATTTTTTCACTAAACAAAATAGTATAATTTTTCAATGAACAAGATTTAAACAAAACCACATTTCTTTACATGCTAAAGATTTAGCAAGTATTTTTTGTGTGCAGCAAAAATGCAGATTATTTATGAATAATAGAAATATGCAGAGCTCTTATAAGGGTAGCTAAAAATGATCTCCAGTGCAGAAAAGAAGAGGACTGAGAGAGGACTAAGAGATTTAAATGTCATGTATCTTCATCCAAGTACATAATTAGTATAGAAAAAGGGCTCACCTATACAAAATGGGCTAAGAGAAATGAATTACTGTAATTTGAGGGTGTCGGTATAAAATCCAAATCGATAAGATAAGCAATTTTTATGACATTTGTTCCAGAGGTGAAATGTTTTGCTTAATCATTACATATAATTGTATAATACAGGGTTCATGCAATCAAATTGGATCTGATGTTTTTGAGCACTTCGGTCCCAGCTGATCTCACTCTGGCACTGCCATTGCCAGAGGGTTGCCTCTCTCGACTATTTCAGGGGCTTGAGATGGCAAATTTGCTGTGTTTGTCCTGTCAATTTTTTTTTTTTGTAGTGTATGTGACATAAATGATGTGCCCCAATCAGTTAGGATCTTTGTCATGATCCTTACCTGGGAGTTACCTCGACCACACTGTTTACGGAGGTCACCAAGGGACTGCTTTGGGAGCCAGTGCCGCATAGTCTATGAGGACTAATATGAAGTGATATCCCTATGCTGAACAGTCTAATGGACTGATTTAAAAGCTTGTCAAGTGGGAGGCAGATGGTGACTCACTGAGAATTTTTTTGCGTGGCCAGAAAGCTATTCACAAAAAAGCTATTATCTAACAGTCACCTAAATTAGTATTACATGCTATTTTTATTTTTCCGCCTCATTACCTTGGCATGGAGGGAGCCAGAGAGAGTGTGCATGTCTCCCAGCATTACATTTAGCTTAATTTCACGCTGAGAATATGAGAGAATTCAAACCTTTAATTGAAGTAAATTTATTGTGGGGGAAAAAAATCATAATAAACAAAAATATTCTTATGACATGTAACTCCCCATAGGAGACAAATACACTAGTGTTTATATGATATGCTAATACTTGTAGAAAAGCATACTGGTGTAGATGTTGTAATATGGATATGAAAATTATTTCAATATGCTAAGTCTACTCATTTATTGCCCACATTAAATTATTTGCTTTGATATGAAAAAGTTTTAATCCAGTAATGTTATAGTACTACGTTAAGAATACATTTTAATCAAGCATTCATAATTGTATTTGTAGAAGAGAATTCAATACCCTTTTAAGGAATACATACATTCATATACTCCACTTTTCTGAGAAGACTTTCCACTAGATTTTGGAATGCGGTTGTGGGGATTTGTGCCCGTTCACCAACAAGAGCACAAGGGGTTGGGCACTGAAGTCCAGCAGGAAGGCCTGGCATGAATTTGGTGTTCTGATTCCTGTTCAGTGGGGATTGAGATCTGGGTTCTCTGCAGGTGCTCCACCAAACATTCGTGTCTTCCTGAACTTCACAGGGGCATTGTTATGCTGGAACAGGTTTGGGCCACTTAGTTCCAGTGAAAGGAAATCTTAATTCTACAGCAAAGTCATTATACAAAGACATTCTAGACAGTTGTGTGGTTCCAACTTTGTGGCAACAGTTTGGGGAAGACCCACATATGGGTGTTATGGTCAGGTGTCCACATACTTTTGGCCATATAGCGTGCTGGCATGCTGGGAAATACAATTATATAGAAATACAAGCAATAATAATAATAATAATAATTGGAATAATAGCAAAAAAAAAGTCTTTGAAGTTATACCTCAATGAAGCAAAACGTACAAAAAGCTATGTTTGTACTGTATAATGTTATGGCAGTCCAAATATTGCTTTAGATGACCACAATTAACAAATACAACTCTGAAAACTGGATATAACAATACAAACAATCTGACTTTTAAGTATTTTTATTGGCTGCATGTGTCTTATTGCAGTGGTCAAGAAAACTTGGAACAGTGTACATACACTGTTCACCCAGTTTCCAGAGAAATATGATGTTTGTGACAAATGTGCTTCACCAGCTGTGCAAGCAGACGACTTCTAAGGCTGTAGGAGGTTTCACCTGGGATGATAATTAGCACCTCCAATTCTGAGACCCTGGTTCCTACATGGAAGACAGTGGGATGCTCTCTTCAGGTGAATGGAGAGAACTTACCCCTGGCAGAGTTTAAGTATCTTGGGAACTTATTCACAAGTGATGGAAAAGAAGAGTATGAGATTGGCAAGTGGATTGGCTCAGCGGAAGCACTGTTACAGTAAGAATATGTGGTGGTGAAGCAGAGACTCAGTGTGCTGACGAAGTTCTCTGTGTATTGGTCAATCTACATCCTGATTCTCACCTATGCTCATTAGTTGTAGGTACTGACTAAAAGAAAAAGGTCATGAGTAAAGGTGGAGGTACCTCTACAGGGTGGCTGGGCTTTCTCTCCATGATAGGGTGAGGAGCTTGACAATCCAAGAGAGCTGTGGAGCACAGCTGCTGCTCCTCTGTATTGATAGGAGTCTGTTGAAGTGGTTTGGGCACCTTACAAGGATGGCCCCTGGTCAGCTTCTGCTAGAGCTGCATCAGGCACATTCTACTGGATGGAGACCTCAAGTTAGACCCAGGAACTGCTGGAGAGGTTATATCTCACAGTTCCATTGGGAACATCTGGGAATTCCCTAGGAGAAACTGGAATTTGTGGCTGGAGAAAAATCTGGGCAGCCTGTTGCCACCATTACAAAGATGCACTTTGCATTTCTGTAGCCATTATTGTAGTATATTTAGTAAGTAGCTTGGTAGGTAATGAACTAGTTAGCAGATTGCCCTCTATATACATAGACCGTAATCAAATAAGGCCATGGATCAGAACATGGATCAGGACTTTTCTCGTGGGTAGCTCATTAATACCAGAATAAAATTAGACAAGCCATCAGAAACCATTAAGGACAACATATTCCATTAAACTGCCATTACAGACATCACAAACACATTAAAAACCATTAGAAAATCCAGAAAGCTCTACTTGTTTCTGTTGTTTAAGCAGGGAATCAGTTCATTTACCACTATATATTTTTTGCTTAGAGTGAAACCGGGACTTCCGGGTTTGGAATGAACCAGGGGTAGACGTGTATGAGCACTGCTCCTGCAGCTTGCATCTTAGTCAACACATTTATTTTCTTGAAAGATATGCTTTGGGTTGGATACTGTTTTTATGGCACAAATGTCGTGCAGTTTGAGAGCGCAAACTGTATCGAAGGCTGTTTCCTCCGGCATTCGCTCTCAGACAGCCTCGGAGAGGTGTTTAGCAACTGAAGTTACTTCAGGGTGTAATGCTAGCCCCAAGCAATGAACGACTGCTTTAGGCAGCCAAGTCCAGGAGGTCCCCAGGCAGAGCGACCTAGCCCACCAGAGGCTGGCTCTTCTGTCAGCATTGATGCTCCTCCACCAAGATTTGAACTCAATTACACGTATCTTTGATTCGTATTCTGGAGAATGAGTGCAAAACACTGAAAATTAATAACTCTACACTCAATGAGAAGTTGGACGACCTAGAAAATCACTCCAGATGATCCAATTTGAGAGTCATTGGAGTACCAGAAAAGATGGAGGGAACGGACTCAGCTGGTTTCATGACAGAGCTGCTTACGGACGTTTTTGGCTCCAAACTGCTGTTGGGGGTTCTGGTACCAAACCTAGTACAAACAAATGTGATCTTATTACTAATTCTATACTGTGGGAATCTTTTAAAACAGTACTTAATGGTGAAATAATCTCATATGTTTCTTATGAAAGAAAAACTTGGCAGAAAAACACTGGTTGACCTTTCAGGCACTATACTGGAACTTAAGAATCAAACTGTCGTAAATCTGACTTCTGAACTTTTCAAAACATGATTAGACCTTCAGATAGATCTTATTATGCATTTTTTTTTTTTTACAAATATGATGACAAGAATAGTCATTTAGCTCCTCAGCTTAGGAGACAGATAAGATGTGACTCTTCCCCAGATAAGAGATGACTCTGGTAACTTAGTCACAAACCCAACAGATATTAATAAGGTTTCTGAAAAATTCTATTATTTGCTTTACATTTCTGAATATACAGCTGAATTTAATTCTATGAACTAGTTCCTGGACAACCTGCATTTCCCACTTTTAGACCCAGCTCAAGCTGAAAATTTGGATAGTCCAATTACCCTTCAAGAAATTTTTGAAGCCATTGGCTCTACGGAAAGTGGACTGGATGGTTTCAGGATAGAGTTTTATAAAAGTTTCAGTGATAAGTTGGCCCCCCTTGTTTTAGAGGTGTTTAATGAATCAGTGAGTAGGGGTCATCTCCCATCAAACTGGATCAAACTACGTTAAACATCCCTGCAAGCCCCGTGTCTGTACTAATGCTGTGTATTCTCCTTATTTTCCATTCTACCAGGGCACTCGACAAGGGCGACCATTATCACCATTGCTCTTTGCCTTGGTATTGGAGCCCCTGTCTGTCTCCCTTAAAGCCTCATCAAAGATTAATGGTATCATTTGCTATGACATCGAGAATAGTTTCTCTTCATGCTGATGATCCTATGTCTTCAATTCCAGTAATTTAATCCATTTTGAAAGAATTTGGCTCTTTATATTTTCAGAAAAGTTTTCCACTTAACACTGCTTCCTCTCAGTTAGCTCAGTCACGTATTCCTTTCTGTCTTACCCTTGGGGGTTTTAAGTATTTGGGTGTAAGTGTTACTCACACAGTGTCTTCTATTCAGGATGCGAACTTTGCCTCATTAATTACTAAAATGAATACCGATTTTCAGCGGTGGAACCAGAGTTCAGAGTGTAAAAATTAATATTCTTCCTATATCTTTGTCTATATTTCAATGTCTTCCTTTGTTTTTACCCAAGTCTTTTTTTTTTCAATAGACAGACAAAGCCATTATCAGCTTTATCTGGAATGGTAAGGTCCCTCGTGTTAGAAAGTCTATTCTTCAAAGACCGCTTCAAAGAACTCTGGGGGTCTTGCACTCCCTAATTGTATATATTATTATTATTATTTTGCTGCTAACATTCAAAAGGGAGCTTTTTGGCTCGATTTTCCAGACACCAATTGGTGCATGTTAGAACCTCTCTCTTGTCATTCTGCATCTTTGGCAGCTTTGATATTTTCACCTCTCCCTTTTCCCCCCTGCACGTTATTCTTCAAACCCTTTAGTTTTGTCTACTTTAAAGATTTGGGTTCAGTTTTGCCAGCTGTTTCAATTTCATGTAACCTCCACTTTGGGTCATATATGCAAAAATCCTTTATTCGACTTCACATTTTCTTTCTGGGAGTAGTTTTAAAGATCTTTATGATGGCGACATGTCTTGCAGTTTTTCAACTTCGTGTTTTAAATTTGATCTTCCTCTGAATAATTTTGTTATTTTCAAGTTCGACAGTGTGAACAATCCCTTTTTCCCTTCATTTTCTAATCGGCCCTCTGATTTGCCATGGGAGCATGCATGTTTGCAGCTATCTCGCCTCTCTTTCACATGCTCTGGTCATGTAAAAAGTTGGAAAGGTTCTGGTTAGATATTTTTAACACTTTCTCAGCAGCTGTTAACTGTAAGTTGGAGCACTGTCACACTCTTGCTATTTTTGGAGTGCCTGCTGCTCTTTTCACTTGCAAATCTCAGGTACAGGGCACAGTTGTTTTTGCTCTCTTTCTGGCAGATAGAAGGATTCTTTTTAACTGGAAGTCCACTACTCCTCCATGTCATGCACTTTGGTTGAAAGCTCTTGTGTTTTTTTCCTTATTCTGGAGAAAATCAAATTTAGTTCGAGAGTGTCTGCTGATGTTTTGTTGGCTGCCGTTCATTAATTATTTTTAAGAGCCTTTCAGAATTGCCACCTGCGTAAAAGCAAACATAGGGTTGTTTTTTTCTTTTTTGCTTCATTCATTCATTCATTCATGTTTTCTTTTGTCGTTAATTTAAAAAAAAAACAATTATGTCTGTCCCCACATCTCTTAATTCATTGTTTCATTGCTACTTTAGGATTAATTATATAAAAACTGTCAAAAGAAAAAAAAAACATTCAGTTTAAGATATGTGACAAGATATACTACTGTAATATTTTCATTCTTTGTCTGCAGAAGGAAAATATTCCCTGTCAAATGTAGCAAATTTCATTATTAATCACTCAACTTAACAAAGCAAGATGATAATTTGATTATAAAGTCCACAGAGCATGCTGGATTACCACTGGACTTTTTATACTTTATTATAGCTTTAAGACATTTTGCATGATTACTTGCGCTTTCTCTTTGTCTGTAATAATCACAGGAACTTTTAGATAACATCAATAAACCCAAGTTCAGAGCCACAGGAAACTACTGCTAAGTCATGTGATGAAGATAATGAGTTTCCGTTTGAGAAGGCTTTGCACAGTGTGTAAACCAAACACAAACCAAACATCCTGTAGATATCAAGAGACACTTCCAATAGATTATTGGGCATAAGTTATTGAAATACTAATCCAAACAGTAATAACCTCATATATCATCTTTTAGGACCGCTTCTCAATTAAGAAGCTTCGTGTTCTCATATGCTGTAAGGTCTTATAGGGTTTTTGTAGTAATAATCAGTAAAGATGATATTTGCTTCTGCAGCCTTCTGAATTTTGTTCTTCTCACACTGTTCTTACTGAATGTAACTTGCTAATTGCTTGGCTCGTCACATAGGAAATAATTTACAGAACTGACCTAACTAGGACAGAAATATTCACAGATAACATTCCATAATAGACGGTGGCAGCTCATCCATAGAGGCAGAGCCCTACCACATACAGTGTATTAGCCATTCAACAAATGTTAATCTTCATAAAGTGCACATTCATTTCTCCATACATTCAATTCCACTGAAATACTAATTACCGCTTTTGAGCAACTAATGATTTAAGTGCTGCTATTTGACAGATATAAGCTGTTTCATTGGTTTGCTCTTGATGTTGCGCTTCATGGAGTTATTATTGCACCTAGTAGTCAAAATAGCACCTAGTAGTCAAAACTGCAACATGTGCTAACAGAGGCCCACTGGGGCAGCAATCACGCTGCCTCATGCTTGGGGGAGGGGCAGAGGACAGGACAGTTAATAACAGGATTCCCAGGATTTTAGAAGTTGGCCAGATTAAACCACATCAAAATACTCCAATACTGTGGTATATAATATATACCACAAATCTGCAAAATGTTAATAATTTTAAAAAACTAAGAGGGATCATAAAAATTGCATTGTTTTTTATTTAGTATTGCCCTGAATAAGCTATTTCACATAACAGATGTTTACATACAGTCCACAAGACAAAATTATAACTGAATTTACACACATGAACCAGTTCAAAAGTTTACATACGCTTGATTCTTAATCCTGTGTGTGTTACCTGGATGATCAACGACTGTTTCTATGTTTTGTGATAAATGTTCATGAGTCCCTTGTTTGTCCTGAGCAGTTAAACTGCTCACTGTTCTTCAGAAAAATCCTCCAGGTCCTGCACATTCTTTGGTTTTCCAGCATCTTCTGCATATTTGACCCCTTTCCATCAGTGGCTATATGATGTTGAGATTCATCTTTTCACAAATTGAGGGACTCGTATGCGTGGGATGTAAACTTTTGAACAGGATGATCGGTGTTAACTGTTATTATTTTGTTAAAAGATCTTATTTTTTCATTTAGTATTGCCCTTCCGAAGCTGCATAAGATATTTACATGTTTCCAAGAAGACAAAATGATAACAATTAACGCCGATCATCCTGTTCAAATGTTTACACCCCCCTGGCTCTTAATGTATCGTGTTGCCTTCTTGAACATCAGTGAATGTTTGCACCTTTTATAATAATTGTGTACGAGTCCCTCAATTGTCCTCAGTGTGAAAGGATGGAGCTCAACATCATATAGCCACTGATGGAAAGGGGTTAAATATGCAGAAGATGCTGGAAAACCAAAGAATGTGCAGGACCTGGAGGATTTTTCGGAAGAACAGTGAGCAGTTTAACTGCTCAGGACAAACAAGGGACTCATGAACAGCTATCACAAAACATAGAAACAGTCGTTGATCATCCAGGTAACACACACAGGATTAAGAATCAAGCGTATGTAAACTTTTGAACTGGTTTAATTGTGTAAATTCAGTTATAATTTTGTCTTGTGGACTGTATGTAAACATCTGTTATGTGAAATAGCTTATTCAGGGCAGAACTAAATAAAAAACAAAATGTATTTTTTATATATATGAATATTTTGCATAGCTCATGATCTGTTTTATAATGTCTCATGATATTAAATTCCTTAATTACCACAGCAGTCTCTTGACATACGAGGCACACACATTTGCTCTGGCTCGCGATGAAAAAGTATTCGTTTCCAGCTCTTTTGAAATCGCCTGTCTCGCTGTTAAATTTGTGCTTTTTGTCTGTAGCCAGGACTAAATATCATTCAGTAAATTAATATGCAGGTGTAGTCAGAGAAAAAAGCTCTTGCAATTTAGCTAATTGTGTTATCACAGTCTGCTGCCAATATCAAGAGAAAGGAAAAAATTGCAATGTGTTGGCCGGTGGGATACCTATCATACGCTCTAAGAGAGAAGCCGTGGGGCAATTACATACAGTAGATTGCAAAGATAGGGGGATGGAAAGGCAGATTATGGAGTGGATAATGTCTGTACATCAGAAATGCACGTGAAATGCACATGGTGACCTTGTTTCCCATGCAAGGGCTAAGAGAAGAAAAATGTGTTTCCTTTTTCCAATGCCCAGATTTTTTAAAGGGCTTTTTTTAAGGTAATTTTTTAAAGGTTTTTATATAGTTTTTGAAATGTACTTGGACTGCAAATTTTGCTGAAACCTGTTACATCTAAAACTGCTCAAAACGAGCTGCTAGACCGCACAATGGACGACTGTACTCTATGTTGTTGACTCTTAACTGCCTATTACAGGCATTACTCAAAAGATTCAACAGATAGTAGCCTATAGCATGAGTCAAGCGTGATAGCCATTTGATTTAATTTTGTTTGAAGCTGTTGTTATTAATGTTGTCCTGCCCACCAATATCTATGCTCACGAGCTGATGCTGGTAGTGGAATTATTTATTAAAAATAAAATAAAATAAAATAAAATAAAATAATTTTAGCACCTTCAAATCTAAGGTCATAATCTAAAAGGAAAAAAAAAAAAAAGCAAAGCAAACAAAGAAAAAACATAAACTGAAATTTTAGAGAATTTGTACTACACCTGAGTATACCTGAAAATGAATGAGTAATCATACATTCTATGAAAAAAAAAATATATATAGTGCTCCTTACCTTTTCATGTGAGCCTTCAAAGTACTTGTTACAAATATAAAAGATAATGAGTTGAATATTTTTTTTTTCTTTTAATCAGCCAGTTCAATCAATTGCCTGTTTTGTGTTTTAACTTTACTCATTAACTACATTTAAAACATGAGTTTCTTATGACTGAGTTTCCACATCTAACACCTCCCTGTCTCCTCCGAGACTCTTCAGTGGGGGTTCTGGATGTTTCACGCAAAGTAGAATCCACCCAAACCCGCTCTTTTTCCACTGCACTTTCACAATCGTTTATTCTGTGGTCTACTGCCTTGCCTGTAGTTATGCCTCTGTAGAAAAAAGGAGTCCATGCATGCTATGTTTTGATCATAACGTCTTGTATGCAAAGTTCAAAGTTGGCAAAGATACTTTGCTATGTTCTAAACTTCTGCCTCCGTTACATGGACTTGGGTTAGCCTTTGGTTCAAACCACATACTGAACAGTAGACCAACAGTTATAGTAGATGGTGTACTGTTTTGACAAACTTCTTAGTAGATCATGGCAAAAGGCTATGTGGTTTGGGACACAGTCTGTGACACATTTCTAAAACATTTCTATTTAAGAAAAGAATCAGTGGACTCCAACAAGAGTGTATTGTTGCTAAAGATACTAAAACAAGAGAAATCATGCAAAAAAAAAAAAAATTCTAGATTTTGAAAATAATTTTGTGGTTCTCAGTTCCTCCAAAAACTACATACGGTGTACTACGAAGTAAATATTAGTCCTAGGTTTATAAGTTAGATTTGGAAGTGTGTGTGTAAGAGCATTTGATACCTGTAAAATCTGTTGAAATGGATTTTGCTTCACTGCACTAGTAATTATTATGTAAATCATGGACTACTAAATTCAAATTAAATCTAAATCCAATTATGGGAAATGTTTTGTCTTTTTTTCAACATTTTAATCAAATTGTTTAGATTTCTCCCAGGTACAACAAAGCACTTGAAGAAATTAGCAGCACTGCATATTTGGGGGGGAAAAAAAGTGTTCAAATCTTTAGCACGTTGGTTAAAAGATGTTTTCTTTTGCTTGAATGGCTTAACGTAGGATTTACCCTTTTACACCTACTGGTGATGTTCACAGGGTGACATGACACCTTAATAAGCTAGTGATGACAACCGACATAAATCTACATAAGCATGTATAAGTGCTTATTCCAACAAGTGTGAAGATGGCACAATCTGTGCTTTTGCCGATTTTATGTTAAAGTGACATGACACCTGGGTTAATTGAGAGATTTTTGTTGACATAAAGCTGTGTTATGACACTTTACAGGCTGACTTATCATTCAAATGTCATGATGACAAATCTCAGTAGATTAGTGCACTTCTAGTGTGTCAGTGTTCCATAACTGTGATAATGTTTCATGTGAGATTAACTGGAAAAATCACTTCCAAAAGATGCTCTGCAGTTTCTCCTGAACTCGAAACTTGGTAAAAACCCCTGGAAACCCTAACGTTGTCTTTACTTAAACAATCAAGTAATCATGACTAAGCATTACTTAAAATGTTGCGTTTTGTATCCATCAATCAAAAATCTAAGTTTGTTTAACTTATTTACCTACAAAATACATAAACTTAAGATGTCAAGTGTTATAAACTCAAAATTATGATTTATTAAAATAGCTCCCTCTGGTCTTTCTTTGCTGTGATTGGCCATGGTAGGAACTAATGCGCTGATTGGTTGATAATTGCAAAAGGCGGTCCACTTCGTCTTGTTGATTCCGTGTGTGATTACAAAGAAATCATGTAGAGGATGTTTTGTAAATAAAGTTACATTTTGCTAAAAAAAAAAAAAAAATCCTAGATTACTGGTAGTCTAGTGGCTAGCATGTAGCGCTCTCACTGCCGTGGCCCGGGTTCGATTCAGTCACTAAACACTATATGAACACCCAGTTAGGTGAACTTAACAACTTAAGTACAGTCTACATGAGCATCAAGTTAAGTGAACTTAAATAAACAAGTTTTGGGAGACCCCATTACCCAATTTAATTGAGGGAACGAGGGAACTTATGTATTTCTCTGACCGAAAATTAGAGTGATGTTGGTTTTGACGTTTTGCATGTCACATCATCACCATCATGTGACTCCGACATACCAGAAAACACCCGAGCTACAAAGTCAGGTGCCATGATGTTCTTATGCATGTTACCTTGAGCAGTGTACAACCTTATGTAAACAAGGATAAGTCACTTTACTCAGATGTTATGTCAATTTAAAAATGAACCTGTTGGTATAAATCTTTATAAATGTCTATCTACGTTTATTTTAGTTCTCATAAGACATGACTGCCTTTGAAGAAATGTGTTACCTTTTTTTCAGTTCTGCCCGTGTAATTACTTCAATGGGTATAAATTTATCCATTTAAATACCCATTACACAAAAACTGGCTCTAGAAAACAGTTATTCACCAAATCAAGCTACGTTCTGTTCTCTGTGTGAGGAATTTGTGGTTAATTATTCTCAAGCACAAAATTGGATAACTTACTGCTTAATTAGCATAACAATCGAATACTTTTAATTTGAGAAAGGAAATGACATTTGCGAGACTGAATAAAGTGAGAAGTCAGCAGTGAAGGTGGCATTTACAGAGATGGCTAAATTGAATTAAAAAAATAATTCACTTCCATTTTAGACCGTAACAACATCTTAACAACATCAGCGAGCGGCCACATGCTGATAGTGCGACTAAACAAGCAAATCTGATCAATGAGCCTCGGTGAAGCAAGAATAACAAATGCCACTGCGAGCACTCAAGCCTGCTGTTTCAAAATAGTCTAATAGAATCAAAAAATAAAGGGTTTTATTTACTGTTTTTGAGGCATCATGGCTCAGTAATGGCTGCTCTGGAGAAAACTGAGAAAAAAAGAAAAAAAAAAAAAAACTCAGCTCATTGATGACTTACTGAAGAAAAAAGAAAAAGATCTTTCTTTATGAAATCCAAATAGTACGACAGACATGAGGACTCGCTCCAATTCAAGGAGGACCTGCTCCCTAAATAGAGCCCAGCCCCTTTAGAGTGCCCCTAGAGAGTGTTCTTGGCAATGGCATTGAGAGTGCGCACTTTGCCCACGTCGGCCACCTTGAGCGAATACTCGGGTGCTGTGAGGGAAGCTCCCATACTCACGCTGGAGTTCCTGTCGAGAAGAAGGAACGAGACATGAGGGGGCGTGGTGAGACATGACATGAACAAGAATTCCTCCATTCAGCATCTTACCTGAATTTCATGGCTGAGTCTTTAGTGGAACGTGCTGAGCAGTGGAACTCCTGGGCACCAGAGCCCTCGAGTATCCTCTGCAGGTTACGCTCAGTGATGCCTCCACCTGCGCCGAAAAAGATTACAGTGTTGGTTTCCTGGCATAAAATTTATGCACTTTTTTTTCATACAGAAGTGTTGTCTTGTGTTTGAGGCACAATATTTTATCACCCTGTATGAACATAAAAATACTATGAAAGTAGTCATACTATTTTTCATAGTTTTGGATGAAAATAGTGACAGCCTTACACTTGTCATGCTATTTGTAGCATGACAAGTTGTATCCACTCACTGGCCACTTTAAAAGGAACACCTGTACCCCTGCTCATATGGTTATCCAATCCGCCAATCAAGTGGCAGCAGTGCAGTGTATAAAATCATACAGATACAGGTCAAGAGGTTCAGTTAATGTTCACATCAGACGTCAGAACGGGGAAGAAACGTGACCTCAGTGACCTTAACTGTGGCATGGTTGTTGATTTCAGATGGGCTGGTTTGAGTATTTAAGAAACTTCTGATCTCCTCGGATTTTCATGCACAACAGTCTATAGACTTTACACAGAATGGTGCGAAAAACACACACAAAAAAAAAATCCAGAAGTCAGAGGAGAATGTCCAGACTGACAGGGAGGCTACGGTAATTCAAATATCCACTCTTTACAACCGCGATGACAAGAAAAGCATCTCGAAATACACAATATGCCGAACCTTGAGATGGATGGGCTACAACAGCAGAAGATCACATCAACTTCCACTCCTATTAGTAAAAAACAGGAATTAATGGCTATTGTGGGCAAAGTTTCACTGAAACTGGATAGTTAAAGATTGGAAAAATGTGGCCTTGTCTTTTTCCCATCTTCAACTGTCCAGGTTCAAATACGACCCACAGCCTCATTTCATTAGGGCCTGTGTGAACTTGGAAAAATAAAACTGAAACTGACCGTAGTAGACTATTGTTCAACATTTTCACACCATGTAGAATTCACAGCAGATTCGTAGCGTAACGACCACCATTGTACCGCACGTGCGGCTTCACATCTCACAGTACCGAAACGCTGTTTAAAATCTGCATTTAAACTGTGTGCTGCACTTGATGTAAGTCACACTCGTGTCTAAAAATGATTCAAAAGCATGTTGTGTGTTGTGCTATCATTGGTGTAACCAGAAATTAATTTCAGTCGGAAGAGGAAATATACAAATTAAAATCAGAATTGTCTTCCTGATCTGTACAACTAAATCAGTAAGTGTGATGTGCTCGGGCATTTCAGGTGGAGGTCAGTAGGAGAGGTGATGGCACGACTCTTATTTAATCATTTAAGGCACAATCTACCATCAACCAATCATTCCACGTTAATAACATTGCCATAAAATACTGCTATAACAGTTCCACTGAAAATAATGAAAATAACATGTTAATAAAAGCAGGGGAAATTACACTTTATATTCTAACTCCTGATCTACTTTCTTTTGCGGTAAACTCCAGCAGGCTACTTCGCTGGCTCTCACCTCCATATCTCTGTTTATAGTGTAGCTGTCTAGCTAGTAGCTTTCAAACAGAAACAGAATTTGAGTTTGACACCCCTGTCCTAGTGAATATGATTACATGGACGGTAATGCAATGATTAAATTGCCTTGAAGTGCTTGTTTATTCATATTCAACAACAGAGGTGCTTTACACTATTAAAGCAAATGTAATAATTCTTACCTGGCATTATAATTATTCTGCCTTTTGCCTGTCAGAAAAAGGAGAGAGGAGACAGCACATATTATTAAATACAGACTCACATGGTTAGTAAGGAATAAAAACACTTGAAAACACTGGTATAGGAAAATAATCAAGGACAGGGTAGTGTGATGCAAAGGATCTAAAAGGAATTACTGTTGCCACCCCTAAGTAAATTATTTTCCAATAATGTTATGGAACATCCATTTTGTCCACGAGACAAGCTAGTGCTTATCGCTTGTGTTATAGCAGCTTTAAATAGTCATTTCTTTAACAGCCTCTTTTTCTTCTCTCTTAAAATAAGACACAGAAAAAGCAGCAGAGAAACTGGAAAGCTTCAAGTCCTCTGTCCTGAAGACCTTCTCATGGTGGGAAGCTTGACTGTTACAAAGCACTGACACTTGAGACTCCTTCCATGAATGTTTAATAAATGTCTCTTTACAGAAAACCTCACCATATTAATGATTATAAGTTTTTCATTGGTAAATAATGTTTTTATCAGTTTAATACTAGCTTCAGATTGCATGGGAGTCCCTTTGAACGAGCTGTTACTACAGGAGAAAAGAAAGTATGAGAATGAGCATATTAATACATGTGAATTGAACTACAGCTGGCAGTACAGATAATTTCTAAACATTTCTAAACCATTTGAGCAATCTGAGTTTGCAATCTCAGATGCTCAGCCCTAGAGCGTAAATAAGATACATTCCACACACTACATAGTCTCAGTATATATTCAGTAACACATTAATAAAATATTAATAACTTATTCCAGTGTTAAGTCAGTGATTACCTTTAGTGAATACATTAGTCAACTTTTTGTTAAGCCTTAGTTGGTGCTAAGTAATACATTAAACATTCTGTTAACTGATAATTTGGTTTATTATTATTTACATACTCACTAACTAGCTCCTGGTTAATAGATGTCAGTAAACTGATAATAGGTTTGTTCTAGGGGTGTAACAATACCACTACCTGTATCTATTTAGTGGTCAAAGTACAGTGGATATAAAAAGTCTACACACCCCTGTTAAAATGGCAGGTTTTTGTGAAGTAAAAAAAAAAATGAAACTAAGATAAATTATGTCAGAATCATGTTTTTCCACCCTCAGTGTGAAATTACAAAATGAAGTGAAAAACAATCAGAAACTTTTTAGGGAAAAAATAGGAAAAATAAAAAAAATTACAAATGCAACCTTGCTGCATAAGTGAGCACACCCTTTTATAATTGGGGATGTGGCTGTGTTCAGAATGAACCAATCACATTCACTGTCATGTTCGAAAGTAATTATCATACAGCTGTCATCAATGAAATTATTCTGATTAACCCCAAATAAAGACCAGCTGTTTCTGTAGGATTTTCTCTTCTTGGTTTCATCTAACTGCTAAAGCCTTGGTCTGCAAAGAGCTTACAAAGCCTGAATGGTATCTCACTTGGTGAAAGATATCAATCAGGAGAGGGGTATAAAAGAATTTACAAAAAACATTAGATATACCAAGGAACACCATGAACTCCATCATCAACAAGTGGAGAAAATGGGGCACCACAGTGACATCACCAAGAACAGGAGACTGCAGGAATATCTGACAAGTACTGATTACTCTCTTCATGTGACAACAATCTCTTGTATTCTTCACATGTCTAGGCTATGGGGTAGGGTGTCTAGACAGAAGCACTTTCTCACAAAAAACATCCAAGCCCAACTAAATCACCCCAAGCCATGTGGCAAGATGTGTTATGGTCTGATGAGACCAAGTCCAAAAGGTATAATAATTCCATAATTCCAAAAGGTATGTTTGATGAAAAAAAAAAAAAAAAAAAAGCACATCACCAAAAAAATCACCATACCCACGGTGAAGCATGGTGGTGGCAGCATCATGCTTTATGGCTGCTTTTCTTCAGCCAAAACTGGGGCATTTATCAAGGTGGAGGGAATCATGAATAGCTACAAATACCAGTCAATTTTAGCGCAACACATTCAGGTGTCTGCTAGTAAGCTGAAGTTGAAAAGGAATTTAACCTTTCAGCACGGCAATGACCCAAAGCGTACATCCAAATCAACAAAGGATTGACTTAACCAAAAGAAGATCAATGTTTTGGAATGGCCTAGCCAGAGCCCAGACCTGAACCCAACTAAAAATCTGTGGGGTGACCTGAAGCGGGCTGTGCACAGGAGATTCCCTCAGATCTATTTGACAGATCTAGAAAGTTTTTGCAAGAAGGAGTGAGAAAATATTGCTAAGTCAAGATGTGCAACATTGATAGACTCTTAGCCAAAAAGACTGAGTGGTGTAATAAAATCAAAAGGTGCTTCAACAAAATATTAGTTTCGAGGTGTGCACACTTACGCAACTAGGTTATTGTAGGTTTTTTATTTTTCTTTTTTTCCCTAAAAAACTTTCAGATCATTTTTCACTCTATTTGTATACTCATAGGTGAGTAGAATAGTTCTGACATGATCAGTGTTTTGTTTGTATCTACCCACGATATTTTCGAATGAATTTAGTTGGTTCTATTTCCCAAAATATAATATAATATAAACCTATAAATATAAACCAGTAGCCTAATTTAAACCACCACGACCCTGACTCAGCAGTTTAAGGAGCGCCGCACGTTCATGCCCCTGAACATGATCTTTCTTTGTCCCATGAGCTTCATGCGTGAGCATGTATCACGGGAAAGTAAAAACTCTACTCATGTGACTATTGTGCACTGCATTAGCCACGATAATTAACCTAATGTTCTATAGGTCCATTAAAATGTAAAGCCACAACCATTTAAACATGGCCAAGAATACTGAAGGACTGTCTTTCCTGAGCAAAAATTAAGCTATAATTAATTTACAATAAAAAAAAAAAAGTTAAATTATTACAAGCCATTTAACACAGGTTAGGTTTTACAGATGTTCCTCCATTATGACAAGTAACGAAAATGGTCTGTGTTTCTGATTGTGATATAAATTTTCATTTTGATAGAGCGTTCATATAATTACTATCTTCTGACTCGTTCACATTTTTGTTGAAGTCGTAATTACCAGTTGGAAACTCAGAATGCGTCATGGTATAAACTAACATGACAACATGAAAAAGGGCAGCAGCTTTCAGAATAAAAGTAATTAGGATGATAACACCAGGATTTAACTCTGTAACATTCCCTATCATTTCGCCACATAATAGAAGACAGATGTTATGGTGGCGTGTTCATTTCCATAGAAACTACTCATTTCGAGGCTGAGAGGATGAACAGCTCCATGAAGAATTACAGATCCTTCAGTAATAATGTAAATCTGATATGACATCAGGTTTGTTCTGGATTTTTGTTAATCTTACTTATTTATCTAAAATCAAAGCTGAATAATAGTTTTCAGTTGGTAATGTTAATCAACAAAATTCAAGTGAAAAAATAGAAATGTTTTGCAGAAAAATGACTGTGACTCAGAAAGACTCAGTATTAAACAATCATATTCAAACTCATGTTCAAAAGTAATTAACCCCAAATAAATATCAACTATTTCTGTAGGATTTTCTTGAAATCATCTTGGTTTCACCCAACTGCTGAAGCCATGGTCTGCAAAGAGCTTACGAAGCCTGTACGGGATCTCATTTTCAAAACGTATTGATCAGGAGAGAGGTACAAAAGAATTTCCAAAACATTAGATGTAGCGTGGAACACCGTGAAGGCCATCATCATCATCATCATCATCAAGTGGATAAAATGGGACACCACAGTGACATTATGGAGAACAGGACGTCCCTCCAAAATTGACAAAAGAACAAGAAGAAAACTTTTCAAGGAGGCTGCCAAGAGACCTACAGCAACATTAAAGGAGCTGCAGGAATGTACTGGCAAAGTACATGCACTCCCTGCATGTGAAAACAATCTCTCATATTCCTCACATCTAGGCTATGGGGCAGGGTGGCTAGACAGAAGCACTTTCTCATAAAAAACAAAACAAACAAAAAAAAAAAAACATCCAAGCCTGCCTAAATCACCCTGAATAATGTGGCAAAATGTGTTATGGTCTGAAGAGACCAAAGTAGACCTTTTTGGGCATAATTCTAAAAGAGATGTCTGGTGCAAAATCAAGACAGCTTATCAGCCAAAGAACACCATATCCATGATGAAGCATGGTGGTGGCAGCATTATGCTGTGGGGCTGCTTCTCTGCAGCTAGGAGTGGGGCTCTAGTCAAAAGAGAGGGAATCATGGATAGAGCCAAATATCAGTTTATTTTGCCATAAAACCTGCAGGCCTCTCTTGGACAGCTAAAGATGAAAAAAATAAAAAAAATAAAATAAAAAAAATCACCTTCCAGCACGATAACAACCCAAAGCACAAATCCAAGTCAACAAAGGAACGACTTCTGAAGAAGAACATCAAAATTTCTGGAATGGCCCAGTCAGAGCCCAGATCTAAATCCCATTGAAACCAGTGGAATGACTTGAAGAGGAGATCCCCTTGCAACCGGATAGATCTGGAGCATTTTTTGCAAGGAAGAATGGAATAAAACTGCCAAATAAAGATGTGCTAAGTAGGTAGACCCTTACCCAAAAACACTGAGTGCTGTATTACAAGCAAAAAAAGATATTTAATGTTGGATAATTTTACTTAATAAATAAAAGTAAAAACTATAATATTTTTGCATCATTTGTTTAATTGGGTTCTATGAAGATCTGATCACATTTCCGATCAAATTTATGCAGAAATACAAAAAATTGTAAAGGGTTCACAAACTTTCTAGTGGCACTGTATATAAATAACCATTTTAATACATTTTGTGTATCGCATACAGTATTTATTTTTTCTTTCACGTGCTAATATCTGGAGAGCGTTGTATTTCTGCAGTACTACAGCTCTCTCCTTTGGCTCAGTTTGCAGTGAGGGTCACTTTAGCAGTTTGTATGCTGAGAAAAAAAAAAAAAATGTTGCCTGCAACCCCCATGCATGTTTGGTCAAACCGCTTTCTCATCGCAATCACACAACACTTGGACCCGGACTGAGAACACCTCACTTAGATCTCTCGAAACGGTTGTTTTGGTCTCTCCCGGAGAGAGAACACACCAGGGTTCCATTCAAGCGGACTAAACTGACTCCATCTGTAGTTCAAGCTAAAGAAGGATAATTCATAGAATTTAGGCAAAAATCGAATTAAGGGTCAGTTATTTGTACTGTAATGTGGATATTTTTTCAATCCCTTTTGTTTAAGATCAGTAACTATCTTGGTTTTGAGACCTGTTCCACGAGGCGCTTGATGACGGGTAAACCCTCCAAAGCCGAGCTGTCACAGCCGCTTGTCAAAATCCTCTCGAAGCCTAGGGAGACCAGGGTTTCTACGGCAACGGATGGATCGTGGACCATATCGAATGCTGAAACACACAGTGGAACACGTCTTTCAGAAATGAGCAATATTTATTAATATATATTTAGTAGTTTGCTATGGAACAATAGAGGTATTTACCTCTGTGAAATGTGACTGGCAGAGGCCTACACGTAGCTGAAACGGAGATACACATACACACTGAATAATGCACTTTCATACTTGCATACAGTCTGCTTGCATGATTATGATATTAGTTCAGAATTTCTCTAACAGACCAGAAGATCAACAAAGATCTACTTGCAGTAAACAGACAATGTTGTCCGAAATGAATTGTGTACAACAAATAAAACCAAAACAATCAGCATCATGTGGATACAAGAGTATGAGTCATGCGTGGGCAATAAATTCCTTCATCTCCAGCATCCCTGTCCTCACAGCATACAACATCCCGAACTGTGTCACTATCCACCATGGCATGGACTACATTTACTATTTTTTTTATATTTAATGTGTTTTCTTGAATGTCCTTCATTTGTATTTATATCTTTGCAATATTTACTTGACGGTTCAGGCACCTTCCCGTGCTAGTCCTCAAATCTCCGAATTGCTTTTACGTTCGTCTTGCCGTTTGCGTTTATAGAAGTAGAAATCATCTTAAACTCCCAATAAAATGTGTGCAGGAGTTCCTTGCTCTGGCCTTAATAATCACTGCATTTTTTCCAAAATCCTTATTATTTGCTCGTCATATGTGTACTGCTGAAATTTAATGTATGGGAAACAATGTCTTAATTAAATTGCAAGTACATACAATATTAATCAAATTATTATTGCAACACAAGCGGTAAATAATCACTAATAGGTTCCACTATGCATTATACAAGATGCTAACTGGTCCTCGCTACCTGCCATTGCTAGCCACATTAGCACTGAAGTATCGCTTTGATCCTCCATCCAGGACCGCAATGCAGAATTTACCCAGGAGCTCCATGCAGAGCTCAGCGTCGACTCGTCCGTCCTCGGTCAGTGCCCCCAGCACAAAACCGTCAGCCTTGTGTCTCTTCAGCAGCTCTATGTCCCTCCTCATCACCTCCACCTCCCGCTCGGAGTAGAGGAAGTCGCCTCCTCGAGGTCGGATCATCACGTACACAGGGATCTGCACGTTCTCCTTGACCACTTGCAGCAGACCTGAGGAACGCAAGTTCATATGTATTAATATAGCTGCAAGCAGCGATGTGTGGGGTCCAAGCACCGTTCACAGATAGCACCGCATGTGGCCAGTTCTTGCAAGATACACGGACCACTAAAGAGACCATAGATGAACGTATAGTTCACGTTTTGTTATGGTAGCTCAATGCTAACCTTGTGAAATTTCTGCTGAAAGCTGATTGGCTGATGGTGGCAAGGTTTTTAAATAACTCAGTCAACATTAGAAATCCACTTACCGATTAGCACAACGATGCCAAATTTCATCTCAACTGGATTCATAAATTATATTTCTATTACATTACACTACATCATCGATACACACTATTTTTGGAAACTTTTATTATGAAAATGTATTAAAAATGTTGTGAAAATGTTAACCTAGATTACCCTAGATTAATTTTTAAAAACATCCATAATTACAGACATCATAGATCCTATAATACACTACAATTCATTTATTACGATACATTTCAATATTAATAAAAATGTAAGCTAACTAAAAAACATCCATATGATACAAGAATTTTAATAATAATATCACAATTTTGTGTGTCTATGAAGGAAGGCAAAGGTGAAGAGAGAGCTGGTTAAAAGGTTTCAACAAAGAAATTAAAAATTTTCGACAATGTTGTTTTACAATGCAAAAAATAATATTTTAATACAGGTTACTTCTTTTGATAAAACTAGTACCACTCCAATAAAACAATGCTTATTGTTATGCATAACACTGCTGAGTGGTGTGCAGGGTTTCCAGTAAGAAGTCATTCATTATTCACTCAGCAAATGTAAAATTGTATATATGATTGTTTATTTAAATTAACAAACCTAACAACGTATTGAAGAGGAGCGTCAAGTCGAGTATCAGTTGGTGATGCGTTATTTCCAATAAAATGAATAAGATGCAAAACTAACCACTATTGTAACATGCTCACTAAATTTTCTTATTGTTCCTGCATACTTTCTCACTTTTGACAGAAAAATATACGCCTTCAACATAAAATTGCCTCCAGTATTTACAAAATTCATAAATAGTCATCTGTGTAGAAAAAGTTAAATGTTAAGTGGGATTTATTTTAGACAATAAATATTGTACTAGGAATAT
Source organism: Pangasianodon gigas (assembly GCA_022758105.1). Classification (NCBI taxonomy): domain Eukaryota; kingdom Metazoa; phylum Chordata; class Actinopteri; order Siluriformes; family Pangasiidae; genus Pangasianodon; species Pangasianodon gigas. The sequence goes on from CM040481.1 coordinate 7,527,801, forward strand.
GGGTGCTTATATATATATTTTTTTAGAGATTTTTTTTAATGATTTGACATTTTTAGGCTTTTAACTCCAATATTCTAGTGAAAATGATATAAATATCAGATGAAAGATATAAGAAACTAACATATAAACAAAGATAACACTAATGGTATCATAAGGCCTGCGTTTTAAATCAAATTTTAAAGACGTTTCTTCTATTTAGATTTTTCACCTTTTTGAAAGGTGTATACGCCACATAAATGACCTACATGTTATATAATAAATACATACAGAAAATATAAGCAGATATGGAGTTAAGATGCAAGTAAGAAGAAGAAAAAAAAAAAAAAAAAAAAAAAAAAAAAAAAAAAAAAAAAAAAAAAAAAAAAAAAAAAAAAAAAAAAAAAAAAAAAAAAAAAAAAAAAAAAAAAAAAAAAAAAAAAAAAAAAAAAAAAAAAAAAAAAAAAAAAAAAAAAAAAAAAAAAAAACAGAAGTCAACAGAAATCAAAACATGAGACAAATCAATCAAAAAAAAAAGGAAAACTTTAAATACAATTACAATCACACAACAATCGGGTTCATGATTGGAAACAAAATAAAAAGAAGAACGCAAAACAATCCCTGGAGCACACGCTGAGATTCCTGCAGTAATTACATTATCATAACAAAAGCATGCTGCGGGTAGTTTTCATTTGTTTTTAGCGCTAGGATTTGTGGTGCCTTTAATCATAAAGCTCATAATGATAACGGTTCCATTAGACACACGGGTGTTTGTCTACTCACCAACACTGGGTGTGATGCCACCTTCAATAAGACTGGAGCACAGCTCAATACGGCCAGCACCTGCATCCACAATCAGAGCAGCGTTAAAGCACCGTTCGTATTGGCAAACGTGACGGTCATGTTTAGAGAACTGACAGGAAGTAAATAAGTATTTAGATGTGGGTGTGAACACGCATTTGCAATTGTACCTCCCCTTTCTGCGTTTATTGCGGATTCAACCGAATCCACACATACCTCCATCAGGAAGCCTTCTGCCATCCTGCAAAAGTGTAACAGAAAACAGAATATCGTTGTTTAAGGTCTTGAGACAAAACTGGAATAAATAAATAAATAAATTCAAAACTACTTTGATTTAATTCCTCAAAATAATCATCTATGTAAAGCTTCACTCTCTATAATCTGAAGTGCAGCTGTGATAATATATCACTATGAAAACAAATTTGAAATGCTTCCACGATTGAAACAGCATTGAAACATTCGACAAAATTTTAACCTCTTAAACTCTCAGGACTCACCGGCAGGACCGGACTTAAATTCCTCCCTCTTGTAACTACATACGTTTCACTGCGATAAGTCAATGACTCGTGAAGAATAACAGAAGACAGGCCGTGCCGTTATACAGAACTAATCCACGCTAAGGAAAGGCCTGACGCTAAGCGGATTATTTTCCTATAACAGCATGATCTTAAGTGTTTTATTCCTCTGATACCACAGGAATCTAGTAATGAAAGACATGTCGTGCATTTTTACCATTTATAGCTACATTTAATGTTGTGGACAAGTTAGTTTCTGTTATCACTTATCACTAGCAGTTACATACAGTCATTCCTGTACCAGCCTGGCTTTTTTTCCACTCCGAAAAAAAAAATACAGCTTGTCATGTTAACAACAAACTGCGAAGTGTAAACTCCTCTGTTCCGAAGACTTTTGCATTTCGGAATACTCTGAGTTACAGCTTTACCTCTGACTGTTAAGAAGAGCTGACCTTGAACCTGTAACTCCGTCCAGAAATATCGAATAAATGTCTCCTTACAGAAAATCAAGTCACCATATCAATGATTACACATTTTTCTTTGTTAATCTTTTTAATTTTTTTAAAGAATGCTTTTATTATTAGGCTTTTATCATCTTTTGAACACAACAAATGTCCCTGTGTATGAGTTGTTCCTTTAGGAGCGATAACGTATTAGAATGAGTGCATTAATATAAACCTGTCATTTACAGCTGGGGTCGTAAGTTTACATACGCTTTGCAGAATCTGCAAAATGTTAATAATACTAAAAAAAAAAAAAAACTAAGCAGAATTATAAAAATTGCATTTTGTTTTTTATTTAGTACTGCCTGAATAAGCTATTTCACATAACAGATGTTTACATATAGTCAACAAAACACAATTATAACTGAATTTACACAGATGAACCAGTTCAAAAGTTTACATACGCTTGATTCTTAATACCGTGTGTCGTTATCTGGATGATCAGCGACTGTTTTTATGTTTTGTGATAGTTGTTCATGAGTCACTTGTTTGTCCTGAGCAGTAAAACTGTCCACTGCTCAAAAGTTTACACCCCCCTGGCTCTTAATGTAATGTGTTGCCTTACTGAGCATCAGTGAATGTTTGAAATTGATACAAAATGTGATATTTTCTTTTTTTTTTTTTGATTAAAAAAAAAAACTTGTAGGAAAATCAGCAATCAATTGGTTGACTTTTTTTTTTTTTTTTTAATTCACCTGTAGAGTCTGGCCTTAAGTTATGTACAGAATTGAGCCACTAGTCACAAGTCGCCTCTACGCGAACTGCGCATGCGCACCAGATTGACTCTACGACCTATGTCATTTCGTACTACTAACTAATTGAAGCCAATTAAACATTAACTTTCTTTGCATTCATTGTCTCCCTGTGTTGCACATTCAGTAACACTTGCAATTACAGTGAAATTCTGTGCAAAAATCACAAAAAACCTGTAGGAACTCCCCCAAGCCGCTCTGTTGAACGTTAGCTGAGTGTGTTAGCCAGCAGGACTTGCTCAGTTCAGCGGCAGTGAAACCTTACTCACATTTACACACACATTCTGCAGTGTGCTTCAAACTTTCATAAAGTGATAAAAAAAAAAAAAGAGGTGGAGGATTCTCTCGACATCTTGCTAACATTAGACACTGCTTTCATTTCGCTGCCTTTTGTTTACCTTGTAACTGTTTTGGCTTCACATCAGCGTCCAAGTGTTTTAACGACCCAAGTCACGACGGCTTGGTTAAATCCTAAACAGCTCCCTACTCCCTATACGTGTGCACTATAGAAGGTATGAAATAATGGCTTCTGGCCACTATGTAGCGCACTGTATATTTAATAAGGGGTCATTTAGGATTTAGCCCATGGCTAACCCCGACCAAGAGTGGATATTTTGGCTATGTTTGAGGAAGGTTTATTTTAAACTAAGTAATGTGTAAAAAAAAAAAAAAAAAAAACAAAACCGTGAAATGTGAAATGTAAAAATGGAGACATACATATAAGCAAATAAAAGTTTGTTTCCGCGCTTTCTCGCGCTCGGCTATGACGTCATCGGAGGTCAAAGTTGAACCCGGAAGTGTAAAACAACATGGCGCTTCAGTGAAGAAGTCCTCAATGATAAATACAATAGCAGTTGATTTCAGGTGACAGAAGACAAACGTGGATATGCTGCTTCCTACGCTGAGACATGTAGTCCGGTGCAGCTACAGAAACGCAGGGAAAGGATTTCAACACAACCACGTAAGAACTTACAACCTGTGTTCTTTATATAATGTCAAGAAAATGTGAAAGCATCACGTGCCATCTTTCATGTCTGTGCTACTGACGTCATCTGTCAATAACTAAGGAAATAATCTAATTCATTATTGTAGATGCTCTGTTATAGGGAATGCCATATGATTCAAAATAGCTGAGATTTGTTGTGCATATTTGAAGTAGCTGATCCAGATATACACTCATTGGCCCTTTTATTAGATGCACATACCATACAGGTGCACATTACTGACTATAGCCCCTCTACCCCCTCTACCTCATTCATCATTCTGACCACCATAGGATAGCATCAGACCAGGCAAGAGGACAATTCAGACACACTTGTGCATGGAAAAAGATTAGCAATATTCTCTAACCGTACACTTTATCTTCACTGAGAAGGATATACAATGCAGGTTTATAATATGTTCAACATAAGAAAGCACAGGAACTATTCATATGCTGCCTTTCGAATCCGTCAGCCTTTACATTTACATTACCCAGAAATGCGCCTGTCTAGGATGTGTTCTTCCAAATGGAATTCATGGGTAATGAGTAAAGAGGGGAACATTCATCCATCTATCCATCCATCCATTCATCTTACATGACCACGATCGATCCGGAGCCTATCCCAGGAACACTGGGCATTAGGTGGGAATAAATACTGGAAAGGGATGCCGGTCCATCACAGGACACCATACATAGATATATACTCACACACACACTCACACCTAGGGGCAGTTTAGTGTAGCCACATGGAAACCCACGTGAACGCAGAGAAACTCCACACAGACAGGTCAGGAACTGCGAGATGGCAATAAAGAGATGCCACTGTGAGATGCCACCGTAAAGAGGGCTAATGTGACAGAAATTTGCATTGATTAGCTACTGATTGTTTTTCTGCTTCTGACTTATTGTCCAGATACTAAAGCATCCTCCTATACTTAACTATTCCGTTGCTCTCTCTCTTCTTGTTTGTGCTTTTAATTTCAGCCCGCACCTTTGAGACAATGGCTGCAAAAGAGAGGGCAGAACACAGTTGTGGGCCAGACTGTATCTGCACAGAGTTCCTCCAATGCACTCCCCAATGCAGCATCAGATCGGATTGTAGGCCGCTGGCTGGTGGGCTGCAGTGGCCTCGTTCTGGGTGCTGTTGTTCTGGGAGGAATAACCAGGTAACCAGAAATGATGGAGACCAATCCAACATGACAACATGCCTTGAGTTTCATTACCATTTTAAACACCTGATGTCCTGTTATGACTAGAAAGTGTGTATCAACTAAAGTATACTATTAATGGAAAAAGAGGAGTGCAAGCAAGCTTTTATTGATATTGCTGAAGTGGTGGTTCCAAACCGTGATTCTGGTGTGGTCCTGATCTGCACTTTTTTGTGTTTTCCCTGCTGTACACACACACACACACTCACAGAACTGTTCAACATGGCATACTATGCATATTACTTATATTAAACTCTGTCAAAATGGTTATATATCATGCAGTATGTGGAAAACATAAGTATTTACATTAGTAAATATCAAGAAGTACCTGTTTTCACACAAAGAACTCATCACTACTTGTTTCTAGCAAAACGTTTACAGATGTGAAGCAGTGATTTTTTGTTTCAATACAGTGACTATATCTTGGTGTGGAAATCTAATTGAGCTACGTCGTTCAAAAGTTTGTTTTCCCATTGAAAACTGGTGTACAGACGTTTGTGTACATGGAATGAGATTTCAATCTTTAAGATTCTCAAGGTTGAAGTCAACAAAGTGTACAAAATGTATCAGACACAGGTATCAGAGACTACAGAGGCAGTAATTAGACAGGCAAAGCCAAGCCTGATACCCTGCAGATACCCGGTAAAGGCACCTTAATTAAGTTATTGCCTGTGGATGATATTCAGTTGAGTTGAGTTACACACACTTTGTGAGGATTTAATGCCAAATTTGTGCACACAGGTATTCAGAGCTCGGCCCTAAATACAGACTTACACACTGTTCAGAACTGATGTGAGAGTTCACAAACACAGTGGAGTTTGTGTAACACAGAAGTGTATCTGTTATGCTTGATTCTGCCCTTGGACTTAAGCCCATTTTTCTTGAGAGATATTATCTCTAACTAGGAGCAGTATTAAGTCCAGCGCCACTCTCTGACAGTTTGATAGAACTACAATATGTCATACAGGAAATGTATGTTTTGGGCTGTAGATACGCTCAAAAAACTATGGAATGCCATTTGAGGCCAATATTAAATACACAAGTTTGCGATTATTAACTAATTAATAGTGTTGTCCCTTTTAAAGATTTTTTTTCCACTCATTGGAGGTGATAGCATATTAATCATTGACACTGCTCATTTTGAGCAGCAATTTTTTTTATGGATAAAGATATGAATTAACTTGAAAGTGTGCTGTAAGAGTAGCAGATGAGTGTTTGGTCAGCTTATCCTTCAAACCATGGGCGCATTTCTTTACATTGGCATTATTTAATTAATTCTTCAAAACAAAGCGTATTTAAATACATCCCATGCATATATTATGATTTCATGACCTTGATTTAGTATTTTGTTGCTACATTAAGATGGGTGCACCATTAATTCTTAAATAAAATCAAAATAATAAGATTTGCTGGATCAAATGTTATTTTATAAGAATCCGAATAATGAAGGTGGAAGCCATATTGTTAAACCAAATTTGCAAGTGATTAATGTGATAATTACAATTGAAACTATTCATGCAACAATATTTTGGCAAAATACTAGACTCTTCTTTTTTTTTTTTCAGTCTTTACATTCATATATATTATTGTACTAGTCTTTTTATTTTTCTTTTTTTTTTCTTTTTCTTGCTTTTACGTTGCATCATATTACATTACCTTCTTCAGTCAGCATTTTCTATCCCTGATTTTTTTCAGGCTTAAAGGTCTAGATTTGTGCCTAGCCAAATAGGTTTTAGTAGCTAAATAGGTTGTTATTCTGCTCATTTTTTTTTCTTTTTTTTAAATAAATATGCAGGGCAGGGTTACTTCAGGAAGCCACTGTATAAGCAACAGTTAATTTAGAAAGCCATATTGACATGCATATACACAAGTATGCATGCACATAAGTTACAGTTAGTGCTTTATGTTGGGGAAACCTGAACAGAATTAAAGTTCACAGCACAAAACTGCATACTTCAAAGGCATGACATACATCAAATTTCTGCTCGGATCAGTGACCGCATACATTGTGTGAAAGAAACTTTCTCCAAGCTTTTTAGTATGAGATGGTTTCATCATGCATCATAAATAGAAAATGTTCTGAATGGAGGGAAATTTTCTGGCAGTAATGGCAAGTGTAATCATCGCTACCCTCTAAAGAGCTTTCCTGTTGCAAATGGTACTTTTCAGACCGGGCTGTAAAGCTTTTTGTACTGCACAGGTTTAACCGTTGACAAGCTGGGTTTGCAGGTAACATTTTTTTTTAACAACAAAGAAGATATAGGCGTTGGTTAAATATTTTAAATTATTTGATTATTTTGATTATTGGAATGTTGATTTAGTAGAAAGCAAACTGGAAAAATATTAAATAGGTACACAAATGTAGTCAGAATACGCCAAGCAGCAAACCTCAGGGTTGCCTACTCATGTCACTGTTATTTAAAGTGTTTAAAGTGTGGTCTTGATCAGGCAAGGCTTTCTTGCATTTTTTTTATTAAGAAAACCAAAATTGATTTGTTTTAATTCAACAGAGCTCCACCCAGAAAGGTCTGATTGGGCATATGGTGGCCATACAGTTTACAGTGTCAACATAATTATTGACAGTCAGGTTCTTGTGTTATTTGATGCCCTTTTTAATGATTAGTCTAAAATCATAGGACTAGTTTGCAAAAGTTGGTTTCACAAACCTCAAAATCTAAGTGCGTGAAGCCCAAATAAACTTAAGGAAGAAAGTTGGAATGTAAAAGCTGGAATTGCATAAGTATTTACCCCTGTTGCTCTGAAACTATAAAACTATAGTTATAAAACTATCCCAAACTTTGAACATTCTGCAGAGCACCAAATTCCTTATTTAAAAAAAATGGAAAGAATATTTCACAAGTACTTCCACTGCTACTCTACCCAGAGGAGTCCATTCACCGAAACTCAGTGACTAGATAGAGAGGGGGGGTTAACCAGAGAGGCAACCAAGATATCAGGGAAAACTCTGAAGGAGCTAGAGAGAGCCAAGGAGAAGCTGGGCTTTTTGGAAGAGTGGCAAGAAGAAAGGCATTATTGAAATAAATGCCATATGGTAACCCGCTTGGAGACCCAGCAAGCGTGGAAGAAAGTTCTCTTTTCTGATGAGACCAAAATGAAACTTTCTGGCCTTGGCACAAAGTGCTGCATTTGACATGAACTCAACACTGCCAGGGTTGAGGGCAAGATAGAGGGAGCCAAATACAGGGCAATCACAGAAGAAAGCCTGTTCTAGTCTGCAGGAGACTTGAGAGTGGCACAGAGTTCACCTTCCAACAGGAGAAGGAATCTCTGGCCAGATTTTTAAAAAAATTGCAGCTGTACCCAGGGGAGGCGAAAACCTATATGACCAAGAAATTTCTGTTTTTCTCTTTAATTCATCTTTGTGTCACAATAAAGAAAATGCACCTTCAAAAGCTCAGTTACAGCTTGTACCACTGCAAAAAAAAGTTCTAGTGGGATGAATATTTATGCAAGGCCCTGTTGGGTAAATTTTTGTTGTACAGTAGTTATATAAATATGGCACAAAACCCTGCTCTGTCACACCCTCTTTTTTGTCCATTCAAGCTCACCTCTTCATACCTACTTACCAAGTTTCATGTCTGTATGATGTATTGTTTGGCCTAAAGAAGAAGAAGAAATGGAAATCCTGACAGAAAATCTTGTGCTTGGAGCCCTAAAAATAATTGGAATAATTAGAAATAACTTGTACATGGAACATAGAGAACAGTAATATTGACAAGGACCATAATGGACCATAATGAATGATAATAATCATAATGGACAATGGTAATGATAAAGTTGTGGTAATGATAATATTATAAAAGGCCTTGACTTAACACAGGTAGAAATGCGTTTTTGATGTCCAAGGTGGGTGCCATAGTAACATATAAAATGCACACTACAAAAACTATTAATTAAGAATACATTCAAATGGCAGGTTAAGGCATTTCACCTTTAAACATTTTAGGCTCTTGGTCATATCCTTAATTCTTACCATTCCTTAATTATATGTGGAAAATTGAGTAGTTAAAATTCTCTGCTGTTGATCAGAAGATCAATTGCCACTTTGCCATTAAACAAGGTCGTACAGCCTCAGCTGTTCCAGAGGCACTGCAGTTGTTATAGGTACAGTGGTTACACAGTACAGTGGTTCAACCTTCCAAAATGTACTAAAATATTATTTTATTTGTGCTGTATTTGTGTGTGTTTATATGACCACAAAATAGAATTCAATTGAAGCTGATATGTTTATCCAGACTGACAGAGTCGGGCCTCTCCATGGTGGACTGGCACTTGGTAAAGGAGATGAAGCCACCTCAGACACAGGCTGAGTGGGAGGCAGAGTTCTCCAAATACCAACAATTTCCTGAGTTTAAAATGTGAGTCTGAATTTCTGCTGTGAGTTTCTTTCTTTCTTTCTTTCTTTAGTTGAGTCCTAATGTCAAAACCTATGTTTTTTGAATGGGAAAAGGAAAATGTACTTAAGTTTTAGCAATTCTATTTTTATATTAAGTCAAACTTGACAGAAGGAAAAAATTCAAATAAGTTTTATCATGACAAGATCCAACTTAAAAATGGGTGGGGTGTGGTGAAGGTGGTCAGGTCACAGGATACAAAAGAGGTTGGAGGAAATGGTATGCAGACACTCTTGATCAACCCCACCCACTCCCACAGACACTCTTGACCAGTCCCCCTCACTTTCACAAAGTTTCTTGACCAATCCCTCCCACTCTCACACAGTCTTCATCAATCCCACTCGCTACCACAGACACTCTTGACCAATACCACTTGCTCCAGCAGACACTCTTGACCAATCCTTCCCGCTCCCACAGACACACTTCACCAATCCCACTCGCTACCAGACAGTCTTGACCAATATCCCCCACCACCCCATACACTCTTGACCAATCCCACTCTCTCCAGTAGACAGTCCTGACCAATCCCACTTTCTCCAGCAGACACTCTTGACCAATCTGTCCCACTCCTGTAAACACTCTTGACCAGTCCCTCCTGCTCCTGCAGACATGCTTCAGCAATCCCACTTGCTACCACAGACACACTTGATCAATATCCCCCACCACCCCATACACTCTTGACCAATCCCACTCATTCCAGCAGACACTCCTGACCAATCTCCCTTGCTCCAGCAGACACGCTTGACCAATCCCTCACACTACTGCAAACACTCTTGACCAATCCCTCCTGCTTCCGCAGACACTCTTCACCAATCCCACTCGCTACCACAGACACTCTTGGTCAATATCCCCCACTACCCCATGCTCTTGACCAATCCCACTCACTCCAGCAGACACTCTTGACCAATCCCACCCAGTCCTGCAAACACTCTTGACCAATCCTCCCATTCCCACAGACACTCTTGGCCAGTCCAACCCGCTCGTGCAAACACTCTTGACCAATCCTGCCCATTCCCGCAGATATTCGGATCAGTCCGGCTCATTCCTGCAAACACTCTTGACCGATCCTGCACGCACTCTTAACCAATGCGACTCCTGGAGACACTTTTGACCAATACCTTCCACCCCAGCAGACATTCTTGAACAATCCCACCCGCTCCTACAAGCACTTTTGAACACTGCTACCCGCTCCTGCAGTCACTCCTGACCAGTCCCTCCTGCTTCTGCAGACAGACACTCTTGATGAATATCCCCACTAATCCAGATACTCTTGACCAATCTCGCCTACTCCTGCAGACATAATTGACCAATCTTGCCTGTTCCTACAGACACTCTTGACCAATCACACCCACTCCTGCAAACACTCTTGACCAATCGGACCCACTCCTGCAGACACTCTTGACCAATCCCACCTGATCCTCCACCTTTGAACAATGCTACTCACTCCTGTAGATGCTTTTGACCAATCCCTGCCACTCCCACATACACCCTTGAGCTGTTTATCAAAATACAAGGAAATACAAATACAAGTTATTAATATTCTATAATCACATTCAGAAATGAAAATGCAAACCTTTTTTTTTTTTTTTACTATTAACATGTAAAACTTTAACTATTTTTGTTAGTTTTGATAATAAAGGAACATATGAGAAACCTTGTTATTCATAATATCTGTTCACTTTTATCTCATACACCACCTTCATTTCCAACAGAATGAACCATGACATGACCCTTACTGAGTTTAAGTTCATCTTCTACATGGAGTGGGGGCACCGTATGTGGGGAAGGCTAGTGGGGTTAGCCTACATCCTGCCCACCATGTATTTCTGGAAGAAAGGTTACTTCAACCGCTCGATGAAGGCTCGTGTCCTGGGCCTGTGTGGCTTCGTTTTCTTCCAGGTATTGTAACAAAAATTCCTATTCTGAAGCTGAGTTAACTGAGTTATATATAAAAATATATATAAAATATAAGACTAGCTTGATCAAACACAAACAGAAGCTGCCAAAAGGCAGTGCATAATGGGGATACTATGCACTTTCATTTGTTGCTAGTATCCTTAGCCAACATGGTTACAATTAATTGCAGCTAATACTTGTACTGAAGCTGCCAATTTGTAAAATGTCATTTGTGTACACATAAGTCTTTGACTATTATATTTTTTCATAATATAATATAATATAATTATTAGTCAGGTTAGGTAGCATTAATATGAGTATTATATTGTGGAGACATTTAGCCAGTGGCCCTTATTCATTGAAGTTATGTAGAAATGAGTGCAGAAACAAATCCGCCCCTTATTTGTGCAGGTGTGGTGATAGTGAGACAATAAAAGGAAAGCATTCAGCAGGCTATAAAGATCTGAGGAAAGAAGAAAGAGAAGGGGGGGAATAAATTGTTCAGCAGTAAATATCTCTCACTACTGTTATAGACAGTTTATTACTGTGTGCAGCATTGTACATAGACCAGCCTGCACTTGAGAAAGTGGAAATGCACTTGTGTTAATTTTGTATGAGTTGTATAACGTAAGTTTATACAGAGAACTGTTTGCTTATACATCCAAACATTTTCCAGATTGCAGATAAGTATCAGTTCAACCAATATGTCTATCATTGTGTTCTTGTGTAGAGCATCCTGCCCACTGACATACACTAGTGTTTTTGTGGTAATCTTCTGGCTTTTCTCTGTCTGCTAGAATTTTCTTCTTGGCAATTTTGCTACCTTTGTAGATGTGTTTTTGTTTGAGATTGTTGCAGAAAAAAGACAGTTATGTAAGTGTTCTTTTTTCTTTTTTTTTTTTTGTTTAAGCCCAAAGTTGGGGAGAAAACTGAACTATTTTCCAAACTCATCTGTTGTGTGAACTCCATTCATCAGCAGGTTTTTATTCATTTTAAAACTCAAATAGGTCAGGATTTAATTGAAGATTTAAATAGTCTTGTTTAAAATTATAGGTGAGCAAAATCTTTTGTTCAGTTAAACAAAATGCTGAAAGAAATTTATCAAGGAAAAAAAAGTGTTTTCGTGTTAGTCTTACATAATAACCTCAAAAAACACATGATGATATCCAAGTGTCTTTGAAATATCCAGTGCATGTGTTTACAAGACTCCACACCCAGTTCAGCACTTTATGGTGCATTTTGTACACAAATGCACCTGTTACTCATTGAGCTGATGAAGATCCATGTCTGTAACTCTGATTTACAAATTACAGGTTGACACTAAACCCCATTACCTACACTTTAGTCCAAGGTTCCCTTGTGCATTATTTATTATTAATACTAATACCACTGTACTTACCATACTGATGATAGTGGCAGTTTTTCATTATTTAACTGCAAATAAAGCAAGTTGTTGTTAGAGATTGTTAAAATGGTACGCTAAAATTTACACAAAGAGTCCAGATAAGATGAAATTGATGAATAAGAAAATTGTCGCTGGAATTTGTGTACACTTTTTAGCATCAGATTTGACTGCACAATTTAGAGGAAAAAGGGGTAACATCAGTGGCAAGCTGGCTAATATTATTCTGTTATATTGTGTACATATGTAACCATGATCACTAGAAGGTATTTAACATTAATTCAATTAAATTCAATTCGATTTTATTTGTATAGCACTTTTAACAATGAACATTGTCTCAAAGCAGCTTTACAGAACATAAGAAACAAAAACATGCAAACAGTCCTAGATGTTAGACAAAATTATCCCTAGTGAGCAAGCCTGAGGCGACTGAGGCGACTGTGGCAAGGAAAAACTCCCTTAGATGATATGAGGAAGAAACCTTGAGAGGAACCAGACTCAAAAGGGAACCCATCCTCATTTGGGTGACACTGGAGAGTGTGATATGAACAATGTCCTT
>CM040481.1:7540909-7553252 GCA_022758105.1 Pangasianodon gigas
GTTTATGTGTATATTAATTTGGAGGTTGTTGTCTTCCTCAAAGTCCACATAGGGTTGGCAGCGATGCTTTGAATACCCAAGTCCTCTCTATGTGCCTCGGGATGGGTAGAAGAAGGGAAACAAGTGGAAAGGAATTAGCGTAGCTGCTGTTCATAATATTAGCAAGCACTTGACCATAATGTGCAATTAATCAGATGTACTGAAGTACAAGGTTATGGTATGTATTTAGTGTGTGCCTGGCTAAAGATATATGTCTTTAATCTACGTTTGAACTGGGAGACTGTGTCTGAGCCCCGAACACTGTCAGGAAGGCTATTCCAAAGTTTAGGAGCTAAATACGAAAACGCTCTACCCCCTTTTGTAGACTTTGATATTCTGGGAACTACCAGAAGTCCGGAGTTTTGAGGTCTTAAGGAGCGTGGTGGATTGTGACGTGTTAGAAGACTGGCTAGATACGTGGGAGCTAAACCATTTAGAGCCTTGTACGTAAGTAGTGCTAGTTTATAATCAATTCTAAACTTAACAGGTAGCCAGTGCAGGGATGATAATATTGGGGTTATGTGATCATCTTTTCTTGACCTAGTAAGAACTCTGGACTAACTGTAGCTTGTTTATTGAAGATGCAGGACAACCACCTAGCAATGCATTACAATAGTCCAGTCTGGAGGTCATGAATGCATGAACTAGCTTTTCTGCATCAGATACAGATAAAATGTTCCTAAGCTTGGCAGTGTTTCTAAGGTGGAAGAAGGCTGTTTTAGTAATATTGGAAATATGATTTTCAAAATTATACAAGCTGCTTTCTAATATTACGCCCATGGCCTTTCACTGTCGAGCTAGTAGTAATAGTACATCCTTCTAATAAATAGTTATTAGACTATTATATTGTGTAAGCATCTAGCCATGGTAACTAGAAAGCTAGGTAACATTACACTGTTATATTGTGTATACCTGGCAATGATTAAACTGTGCAAAAAATAGAAATTTCTACTTTCACCCCAGTACAAACAGCCTCTTCTTGCATTTTGTATCATCCCTTCAAGAGAGCAATATTTGATTATATGGTTTATAGTTATTTCTAGGGATGCATTGGTACCATTTTATTCAGGCCTACTAGAAGCACATGTTATTTGTTACACGTCGATACTGATTGAATAACCTACTTCATATTAATCAATCAGGGGTGTCATGGAACATTTTATTTAATTGTGTCTCAGTGCTTATAGAACTGAAGTGCCCTCTCTTACATGTGACATTTTCTCTGTGTGCTCGATTCACTGCTCCATGCTTGCAAATACATTTGTGTGCGTGCAGTTCATGGCACCTTACTGATACTGATACTGCTCTGCACGCTCAGATCGGCCGCCCTTGCGCTTTCATTTAAAAATACTGCTTAAATACCATAACATTACTTACTATTTATATTTATCATACGTTTATTATAGGAAGATGCTGTAGTAAAACCTCTTGATATTTTCACAGGTTGCAGTCTGCTTGGCTTTGTTTTCTATCATTAATTCTGAAATACACTCAGATTACACTCATCTATTCATCTTTCATCTTTTCATTAGGACAGGAACATGCATTAGGCTTATGTCACATAGTATTAGATGGTAGGAGATGTTGGTTTTGGAGCATTTTTTTTACAAGTATGAGTAAATGAGCATGCTGTGTTGTAGTCAGTATTCAATACTAGTATTGGTATCAATGCATTTCTAGATATTACACCTAGAATTCCTAGAATTTTTCATACCACTTTGTGGGTTTAATGAGTATTTCTGTTTACTCATAGGGTCTTCTGGGTTGGTACATGGTGAAGAGTGGACTGGAGGAGAAGCCAGACTCGTATGATGTTCCCCGTGTTAGTCAGTACAGACTGGCGTCTCATCTAGGTTCAGCTCTTCTTCTCTACTGCGGCAGTCTTTGGACAGGGCTCACATTAATGCTTCCTGTGAACAGGGTATATACACACACACACACACTCACACAAGGTTATACATAAAGCCCAGTCATCCTGACTTAAATACTGTAATTACAAAAACGTTTCCTTTTCACAGCTTCCTGACACCAGACACATTGTGCAGCTCAGGAGGTTCGCCAAGGGCACAGGGGCGCTGGTCTTTCTCACAGCTCTCTCAGGTGAGGACTTGCGTCCACCTTTGGGTCAAAATGGGCATTTAAATTTGAACTAAAATTGACTAAATTTTCCAAATAGCAAGCATGGCAACCAGAAAAGCTGTGTAGTCTGGGCTAGAAAGAATTCAGCCCAGTTCCACAAAAGTAAAAATAATCCACTTTAAACCACTTGTTAACAGCAGATAACTATTTTTAATGTAGTTTTTTTTGCTAGCACACTGATACCAGTTATAAATATTGGTTCTGTTGCTAATAACTGGTTTGGAAATGGGTGTTGCAGCATTTTGGTAATCACACTGCTATAAAATCAAAGGGTTAAGGATGAGGATGTGATGTGATGTGATGTTTCTTCACAGGAGCCTTTGTCGCCGGCCTTGACGCTGGATTGGTGTACAACTCCTTCCCAAAAATGGGCGATTACTGGATCCCAGATGATCTTCTTGCCTTCTCCCCTAAAATGAAGAACATTTTTGAGAACCCCACCACCGTCCAGTTTGACCACCGCATACTGGTGAGCACAAACGAGCACTGCACTGTGGCTTAAAGGGATTCCCCATTCAGAAATCAGCTAACAGTACATGAAAGCTAATGTTAATTGTGGGACTGACCTTTCCAAATTGAATAGTAATTAAATTAAATACAATTAAATAGAAGCACATGTTTGAAGAGCTAACACTGTGTGACTTATTCTTCAAAATAAGGTTCTGTCAGCGAACAATCAACAGTGAAGGAAATTCTTGATTTGTGGGAAAAAAAAAAAAAAGCCAGAGAGACCAAATCCTACATTTTGTTTGAGATAATTTCTCAAACTTAAAAATCAAACATATACAGCAAAATATATTCAATACCTATTGACAAATAAAAAAAACTAGCTATATTTATATTTATAGCTATATTTACTATATTTATCTGTCTTTGATGCATTTAATTATATTTATATTATATATATTTATTTTATATTGGTATCATGTTCTTCTTTTCTCACTGCTGTTATTAATTTCATTCTTCTTCCTCTTCTTCTTCTTATTATTTGGCTGTTTTACTATTTTATTTTTGACTACCTTTTTTTTTTTAGTTTTTTACTTCACACTTTGCAATTTGAGGTGCATTTTAAATGTATGAATGGTTATAAATAAAATATTATTACTATTATTATTATTATTATTATTATTATAGAATTTTATTAATGTACATCCATGACTGGCTTTGTCATTTGCCATAATTTCCATTTCAAACATGTTGACATAATTATTTTGGAACATAAACATGGCATTACAGGCTAGAGGAACGGTTCCTGTTAAGACCTCAAAAGTACACACAATATTTGCTATAGGCGAGTTCACACAAAGACTGAAAGGTTATATCCAGTGGTGCTGCCTGCTGGAATAAAGCCCAAGCTTCCTAATGGTGTTGCTGTATCCTGGCTTTCCTGCTGTTTAGTAAACAATTGTTTATCTTCCTGTAGGGCATTCTCTCATTAGCAGCCATCACCGGGCTCTTCCTCTTCTCCAGACGCATGCAGCTGCCTAGGAGGGCAAAGACTGCAATCAGCTGCTTGACTGCCATGGCATATACACAGGTCAGTTACTCATTTTACACATTCTGAAATAAACAAGTGGGTAACTCCAGGGTATCTGTTCATCATTAAAACGTCTGGAAAAAAAACCACATTAAAAAGCTTCAAGCATCACTAATAAGTGATGTATAGAGGTCTTAAAGACTCAAAAGGGAACCCGTCCTTTTCTAGGTGACATTGGATAGTGAGATTATAAATCATTACTCTATAACTGTATACTACTGTCCTTATGTACGCTTCTTAGCTTTATGTAAGCAAGAACACACACTGTGTTATACTGTTACGCAGATTTTAGGATAGACTTGACTCTCAACAGCTGTAATAATGTTTCCATTATTAATAATGAGACATTAAGTGGAAATTGGCTTGAAATAAGGAGCTATTAATTGAATATAATTAGATATTAAGTTGCAGTAATGACACAGTGCTTCAGAATTTTCTTTTCACAGCTAGCAGTGCATCCAAACACTTGTCATTATTGCCATAATGAGTAAATCATTTTATAAGGTTTATTCAAATTATCAGGTATCAGTGGCTAGACTATTCATATTTGTATAATTATAGCAATATATATATATATATATATATATATATATATATATATATATATATATATATATATATATATATATATATATATATATATATATATATAGTGCAAATTGCCATAACCACTTGTTGACATTGCTACTGACTGTAGTGCTGTGATTTGAACAATTAACACAGTGCAAACACAATTATAGAACCTCTTGTTGACATGCACATTCAGACTGCTAGCTGAGAAAATGAAAAAAACAAACAAACAGTGCAGTCAAATAATGTGCAAATGTGGGACAATCATAAGTTAAAGAAGAAATATGCGTTTGTCCATTCCATTTTCAGTGTGTCGCACAATTAAACCAGAAGTGGGTGTGACCTAACCATTTATTTATTTAATTATTTATTGCAATTAACCCTACCCCTAATTGCGTCCTGCATGATGATCCAGAAAAAAACAAAAACAAAAATAAAGTAGTACACCCCCTTTTCATACCTGTATTTGTATTTGGTTAAAACACATTATCTGTGTTGGAAATGGCACCAAGAAATGACCTCTAGTGGATAAAACTGTAACTGAATCTGGAAATCTATAAAAGCCAGCAAACAATAACTAACAGGTGAATAAGTGACTATCATGAGTGTAATGTGTGTCTTCCCATATTGTATATTTGACTCATCATACTTCCCCCTGATGGTTTGGTCCGGCCCATGGGCCATATGTTTTTTATTTTTATTACTATTATTATTCTCCCATTTCTTCCCTCCATTTTCTCCCCAATTTCCCAACAGATCTACCCTATCATATGACCACTACCAACTGGGCAGGGCGAAGGCTAACGCTTGCCCCAAAATCCATGAAGCCAGCCAACTGCTGCTCATGCTGCATCACAGGGCAGTGTAACACACACAGAGTAATGCACCATTTGCCCAATTCTGCATCCATGACCTCACAGATGCCCTCTAGTGGCTAGTGTCACTGTGATTGACAGAGGAGAGAGAGTAATGCCATCCCTCCCACCCAGGGAGCACAGCCAATCATTTGCTCCCCTGGCTCCCAGCCACAGACAGCTGTGGCAGATCAAAGCTCTCAGATGTATTTAGCATGTAACTTGCTAATCTGAAACCCAGCCTTGCTTAACTTCTTTACTTTCAATAGATCTCAATGAAGGGTTTGGGAAACAGCCCATGGTGCCTTGCTGAAACAAAACGGAGCCTTAAAATCAACAAGTCAAGAGAAAAAGCAGTAATCAATCAGAGTGCCTTTTTTTGGTAAACAGGAAATGAAGAGATCAAAGAGCGAGCCTCATATGTGACTCGAATCCCGCCTTGTTTGTAACGTCGAATGCTGAAATGTTGAATTGCTTTTTGATTGCCTGTTGTCGTTTGTTTCCCAGGTGGCTCTTGGAATCAGCACTTTGCTCCTGTACGTGCCCACTTCCCTGGCAGCCACACACCAATCCGGATCCGTAGCACTGCTTACTTTCGCCATTTGGGTCCTTGCAGAACTACGCAAGGTGGCCAAGTAATTCTTCACTTCCTGCCTCTATTCGGGTCAAGACTGTATACTGATGCAAGTCATTGTATGAAACACTCCACTGCTGTGTCAAACACACAAAGGAAACGATACTTCTGAGATTGTTCAGACGTATTTCGTCACATTTCATATGCATTTGAAAGTCAATTTGATAATGAATCATTTTATTATGGTGTAAATTGACAGCTTGGTGTTTATTGTCTGCTATCAAATGGCAGGTCCTACTCAACACGACAGTTCAAAATGAATAATATTGACTTTTCATCAGAATACAAGACGCACCCATATGTCAGAGTCACATGACTCTCTAATAGCTCTAATAAAATAGCTCTTATTATGCAGTGCACAAGTTTGCACACCCTTTGCATTTCCCTTTCTAAATGTGATATAAATATTCTCTTTTCCCTTGTAACAGCCACAACCTCTTCCATCCTCTCAGTTACTGTTCAGCCCCCTATAAGAACTATTATTAATAGCTTATTTATGCTACATGTCGGTCACCTTTTTTAAGCAGATAAATTCTTAATAATGGGCTACATTTTCCCTTTTCCTATTTGAAAAATATGGGGTATGCAGACTTCATCTGTAACTTATACAAATAAATTGTTGGGTCTTATTAACTGGAACAATTTAGATTTCAGCAGGATGTTGGTCATACGTTGTATTCTCGGATTTGAAATGGGTTCTTTGATAAGAAAATGTTAATAAAATTACTATTCATGTATAAATACCATTAATATGCTCTTTAAATTCAATTTGAATGTTATCATGTCTGTCTTCCAGAAACATCCACACAAAATTACTACCAATGATAATATACCATATCTAATAACCACATTAGTCATTCATTCATAAATTAATGAATCTTTAGTTTCTCCAGTCCTGTATGTTTGGTAAAATGATACCAAAGCCCTGTTGAATTCTTCTTTCTGATTGATCAGAAGGTGTTGATTAATTTTCTATAACACCACAACTGTTTCTTCTGTAAAGAGAGGTTTATTTAACATTTATGGAAGGAGTCTCCAGTGTCAGCGCTTTGTAATAGTTAATTTGCCACCACAGGAGAATCTCTAGGACAGAGGTCTTTGCGGTTTCCATTTTCTTGATAACATGACAGGATGTTTTTTTTTTGTCTTATCTTCAAAAAGAGAGAGAACATAATAGAGAGTGATAACAGGAACTTGTTTTGCAGACATTCCACTACATTTACTGTAACTATAAACGGTTAAAAAGCATGATGTTCATTAATAAATGAAAAATTGTAATTGTTGGCCATTCTCTGTGGTATGAGAGGAATAAAACATTTCAGGACATGCTGTTATTGGAAAATAATCAACTCCGGAGTGGTAACAGTAAGTCCACGTGTGGTTCACGTCGAGCCACATCACATCACACCACAGTCATTGATTATTTTCCTGTAACAGCATGCCGTGTCGTGTTTTATTACTTCCATCTGACATTTCTGTTAATAATCTGTAGGGGGGTATTGGTCTGATTATGAGCAGTGTCATGCCTGATGCTGGCCAAAAAGCACCGGGTGCAAATTGTCCTAAAGCACATAATTTTAAAGCTATCATGCCTCTAATGGTTCACATAGCAACAGAGGCTTGCAGAGTGTCCGTGTGCTTTCTGTGAGGATCAGTGACATCGGTGTTGTATGAGAAAGCATAAAGTGGAAACAATACATCACTAGTAATCTG
Source organism: Pangasianodon gigas (assembly GCA_022758105.1). Taxonomy (NCBI): domain Eukaryota; kingdom Metazoa; phylum Chordata; class Actinopteri; order Siluriformes; family Pangasiidae; genus Pangasianodon; species Pangasianodon gigas. The sequence continues at coordinate 7,548,396 of CM040481.1, forward strand.
TAATATTATATATGTTTTAATACTATTGTTTACTACAAAGACATTGCAACAATGTAGACACGTCACCCTTCATTGCATAGCAGTTGTAGTTTTTTTTTTTATTGTCTCTGTACAAAATATACACGGTTTTCTTTTTTGTTTGCAGTGCAACCAGTTGAGACTAGCTAAGAAACAGTTAATACAGCAGATTATTATTATTTTTCATGCGAGTTTGAACAGGTACCACAGGAGCGACTGCCTGAACAACACTGTCCATTGATGCTGAATTGGGGATTAAAAAAAAAAACAAACCCTAATGCAATTTGGAAAACTGGGAGATGGAGCTGTCTGCCAATCAGAATCAAAGCCCTGGACATCCACTCTGTCAAATTACATTATGCTCTGATGATTTTAGTCAACGCAACACACGTTAAGAAACTCTTAATTGCCCCCAACTGAGTTTTTCCCTCCACAACAGAAGACGCCTGTGAGTAACTCCAGCTCAGCGTGTACACATTAACACACGTCCTTGGAAAAACTTCCAGCATTAATTGTGGTAGATAAAAGACGACCTGAACATCTGTCTGGCCAGTGAATATGAGAGCACTCACTGGTCACAGCCTTTATGCAATGTTTTCAAGGACAATCGTTTGTCCTTTTATGCTTTTTTTATTCCCAAATGGACAAAATCTGTGCTTCTTTTGTGAAATATCTAGTTAGAGCCAGTATATTTATTTGATCATGCCAAATAACAGTTCTTTGGATTAATTCTTAAAATATGATCATTATGCGTGTCCTTCCTTTTGTGGGAGTTTTTTTTTTTTTTTTTTTTTTTTTTAACAAGGACGTTCGCATAGAGTTGAGAGATTAATGTTGGTGAAATACCTTTAATAAGGTGAAACAGTTTTCATTTAATTCATCTTTTGCCAAGACACCATATTCTAAACATACCTTCATACATTCCTTCTGTCCTTGTAAGCCAACAGAAAATGGTGCAGAAAGTAACACGATTGTGTTGTAACATCTGCTATGGTTTGACCTTTGAGGAGGGAAAATGTTCTAATGAGGATGCAAAACCTTTTTTTTTTGCAGCACACAATCCTTTGTGGCATTTAGAAGAGAACATTTGCATAAACCTTTAAATAAATTGTGCTGATTGGAGCTTTGAATAGTAAACAAATATCACCACTCTACATTGATGGGCTAAATAGATACGGTTAAGTGGCAATACTGGCCGACGTTAATCAAAAATTATTGCTTAAATATTTAAGTCCATTGTGTTCTGGCATACCTACTCCTCTCAACACTGAATATAGCTGATTAGAAGTAATTCACTGTAATGTAAACCTCACGCATCCCTCAACCCTTAGATTTCGTTGCTTAAAGATGGAACGACCACATAGCTGTTGTATTTGTAAATGTGATATTGATTGAAATGCCTGAATGCCACATTATTAAGAAATGCTTGCATGCATAATTGAAGCCCACACCTCACAAAGAATTGCTCCTACTCTAATTTCCTAATAAAGTGATTTATGACTGTTTATTTATTTTTTTTTTTATCATTAATAGTTCATTAAAATTCCTGGGCTTTCACTGACATTTAATGTGCAATCCATTGTACAGTGCCTTGCATATGTATATACAATCCCCCCCCCACCCCGTTTAAATGTTCCACATTTGCAAACAGTTGCCATCAGAACTCACATAATTAGCTGAATGGAGTTCATCTGTGTGCAATTAAACTGTCACATGAGCGCAATATAAATATACCTGTTACAGGAAGTCTCCCGAGTTTGTCAGGGAGCATACCTAAAACAAACAGCATCATGAAGACCAAGGATCTATCAAAACAAGTCTTGTTACAATGACAATTCCATATAAATCCTACAAGCATTCAACCACTCGTTCTTGAGATATCATGCTAATAAGAATCTCAGGTGGAAGGTCCACCAAAAGTGACTGACCAGGTAAGGAGGGCAACAGACAGACAAGAGAAGCAACCAAGGCAAACATGAGGAAAAAGATTCTCTGGTCTGATAAGACCAAAACTGACCTTTTCAAAGTTCAAAGCACTACGATTGATGAAAACCCAATGCTGCTCCTGACCCTGAGATCACCATCCACACAATGAAGCTTGATGGTGGTAGCATCATGTTGTGGGGATGCTTTTCATCAACAGGGACTGGTAAACTAGTCAGGGTTGAGGCTAAGATGGGTGGAGCCAAATACATGGCAATCCTAAAAAGAAAACATGTTCCAGTCTACCTGTTCCAGTTCCAGGCTTGAGACCGTGATGGAGGCTCACCTTCCATGAGCATATTGCGATAGCTATACTGGAGTGGTTCAAAACCAAGAACATGAATGTGTTAGAATGGCCCAGTCAAAGCTCAGGCCTCAATCTGATTGAGATCTGTGGCAAGACTTGAAAATTCTCCATTCAATCTGACTGAGCTTGAGCAATTTTGCAGAAAAAAGGTCTGCATCTGTAATTGCAGAAAGTGGCTCTACCAAGTAGTGACTAATTGGGGGTTAATATGGATTGTTTAATTAACCCTGCAATAAAACATATGTATTTTACGCATTCAAATAGTTGATGTGCAAATCAAATAGTAAAAATCCCAATTAATTTCATTTCAATTCCAGGTCATAACAATACAAAAGGGTGAATACATATGCAAGGTATCGTATTAGTCCACAGTTTCCCCAAAAATGCAAACACGCTGATTCCTAAGCTTGACTTAAAATGCTCAATCAAATTACATACAATTGTGATAATATATTAACTTTTTTTTTTTTTGCTAAATTGTTGGGCTTAAATTTTTCCATTTTGCAAAAATATTCACTACTTGGTACTTCATACCATTGTCACACTCTTCCCTTCAACTGTACCCTTCTATAAGTATTTATTCATACTTTTTTTTTTTTTTTTTTTTCATTTAAAAATTCTTTTTAGTATGGGTCATGGTGGGTGTCTTTGGTGTTGGATGGACACTCGGTGCATGGACAAGCTTGCTGGTCCCTACACCCTACAGAGCTGCCTATGAGCACAGGTCTTTATTTCTGCCTGAAATTAGTGAAATATTCTTTTTATGAATAAGATACGTGGAAAAGAAGGGATGTAAAACATTGAATTTATCATTAGTGGATCCTACCAGCAGTAATGAGTTCACGATTCATATTTTATGTGCGTTCACAGTGAGAACATAGGGTAGCATTAATGCAGCATAGCTCCACTCTGCTGTTTTTACACGATACATGGGAAACTCCTCTACCTAATGAGACACTTCATGGGCTGAAAAGGACAAAACCTCTCTTACCAGAAAAAGAAAAAAACAGTCCAAACTGCTAAGCGCTAAGGACTTCAAGGCCAAGGAGTCACTTTTTCTACAGACTCGTCTGGAATGTACAGGCATAGACTGTTTCTATTTCTATTGGCTGCTGAATGGAGGAACTTGAATGGCGCACACGACAGCACGCAGTCTGAGCGAGGCACATGTGGATGGCCATTTGACAACAGACAAGCTTTGGACTAGCTCGGTAAATAGGTACGTTACATAGTGTAGGTTATTTGACATCATGCGGTAAGAAAAATCAGTCAGTTATTTAAAAAAACAAAAACAAAACAAAAAAAAAAAAACCACCACCATCGGCCATAACTTCTAGCTAGATGTTGGTCGGCCAGTTCCTTTCACTTCTATCGTCACTTCATGTTCCTCAGAGTTTCCGGTTACATGTGAAATGTGTCAAGCTGGCTTCATCTTGAGTCCAGCTAATATGTTTAATGCTTTCAGGGATGTAAGAAAAACAAGTTATTGAAGTGGATCTAGAAGCCAGCCCTGGTGCATCATCTTCCACTATGTCTCTGGGAGAAAGAAAGAAACAGAATGATGGCGGTCCTCTGGCTGGGTGAAGAGGGGATATGGAGGAGGAAGTAGCTTCTGGTTGACCAGTTTGAAGGTCTTGGTCACTTCTCTCAGGCTCTTGCATTCTCCTCTCCACCAGAGCGTGATCCTAAATGACGTTGTCAAACAGCTGCATGGACTGCATGATGTTCTCGTCCTGCGAGAAATGGGTGGAGAAAACAGAGAAATAGAAGAGAAATGGCATAGGGACATCCATATTTTTATACAAGCCTGCGAGCTTTCCCCTAAACATATACAGAGTTTGAATGTGCAAGCCTAGGTCTTGTGAGCCAACTGAAAACACTAAGGTGGGACTTAGGTTGGTGAAAAAAAAAAAAAAAAAGAAAATTCTAATTATTAAGTCACGCTGCTATATACTTACTGTCGCTTATTCCACATCTAGAAACAAAAATTCCCCAAAAAAAATTTAGCTAAGTAACATTCCGTCTACATTTGCTAGGGTTTTTGAGAGTAATAATTCAGATTTTTTTTTTTCTATTGGCACTTCTGTATACACCAGATATATTGAGTTAGGTAATGTTTTGTTTTTGGTGATTACAAACCTTTTGGCATGACTCAATGAACTCATCAATGGTGACCACGCCATCATTGTTACGGTCCATTTTCTGAAAAAGGAAAAAAAAAACAGATTAAAATCATATCCATGAGAAAACAAGGAGTTGTTTGGGTTTAACATAAAACCAATTATCTATCATTATTCAGCAAAGAAATAGCAGGTTGAAAACAGAAATCTCAAGACTTATAAGTTCACTCAAGAAGGTACAGTCAGGTCCATAAATATTGGGACAGTGACACAGTTTTGGTAATTTTGCCTCTGTACACCACCACAGTGGATTTGAAATGAAGCAGTCAAGATGTGACTGAAGCGTAGACTTTCAGCTTTAATTCAAGGGGTTTAACAAAAATATTGCATTAACCGTTTAGGAATTACAGCCATTTTTTACAGAGTTCC
>CM040481.1:7553352-7591710 GCA_022758105.1 Pangasianodon gigas
TGGAGGAACTCTGTAAAAAATGGCTGTAATTCCGAAACGGTTAATGCAATATTTTTGTTAAACCCCTTGAATTAAAGCTGAAAGTCTACGCTTCAGTCACATCTTGACTGCTTCATTTCAAATCCACTGTGGTGGTGTACAGAGGCAAAATTACCAAAACTGTGTCACTGTCCCAATATTTATGGACCTGACTGTATATCAGCCTTATGATGGATTCAGTACAAATTAAGAACAAATCAATAGAGAATAGTTATAGAGTTTGAGGAATACCATGGCTTGTCTGGCTCACCTGAAAGAAGCTCTCCACATGCTCTCTGGGAGCGTCCTCTTGCATGCAGGGATACGTATATTTCCCCATCATGTCATAGATTGACTTCATGATGTCTAACATTTCCTGGAAGCCAAAGGCATGAAAATGAGCTCTTTTCATTCACTATCAATGTTTTATCCTTCTCAAACATTAATGTTAGTTTCACCTCTTTGGTGATACACCCATCTTTATTGAGATCATAAAGATTGAATGCCCAGTTGAGCCGATCAATTATTGTCCCCCTGAGGATGATGGACAGGCCAATGACAAAGTCCTGAAAAGAGCAACAGGACAACTGCAGAAATTCTGATTCATCTTGGCTTCTACCTCTGATCAGAAAGCAGAAGAAAGGGCATTATGATAAATGATATGGTTCTTGTGTCTAGTCCTGAGTACTTCATGCTCTGACACACCATACGCAAATCAACTGTTCATTATGAAACCTTTTAGGAACTGATTTAATAATGTTAGAGCACTAAACAACCTAAAGTCTGTAGAGCATGGGCACAGCAGAACTGGATTTGAGAACCATTGACCTAGAGCAGTGACTGAACAGTACTTACCTCAAAACTAACCGATCCATTCTTGTTAGTGTCAAATGCCTCGAAAAGGAAATGTGCATACATACTCGAATCTATGGGAAAGCATAACACAAATTTCACAAAAATGGCCTCTCTGGCCTCTTTGACATTAGGTGGATAATGAACCAGATTAACAAATATGGTGATGAAAACAGTCAGTTTACCTAAAGATGTCTAAAACCTTGCTAGTTAAGGATGATTTCCTCACATAGTTAATGTCACAAAAATGGACCTAAGCCTAATCAATTCAGTTCGTAATCAGATAGCAGCTGTCAAAATGTCTGTTATGCTCCTGCACCAATGGTATATTTCTAAATGCAATTTTCTGCATTTTAACTTTTGGGCGTAGACACACTTTAAAATGCTAGAACTTGTGGCTGAGATACATGTGAAAGAGAAACATAATTCAGTTCAGGAATGCCTGTAGTTTTCAGAGATATATGTATATCAGAAAATGGCAAAATGTCATGATGTCCACAATGTTCATGATCGGGTATTCCCATGCTGCCGCACATAATTAAAATAATAAAGCATGTGTGTTATAAATATACACCAATCAGCCATAACATTAAACCCCTCCTTGTGCCACCAAAACTGTTGTTAGCAGCAGATCCTTTAAGTCCTGTAAGTTGCGAGGTGGGGCCTTCATGGATCAGACTTGTTTGTGTAGCACATCCCACAGATGCTTGATCGGATTGAAATCTGGGGAATTTGGAGTCCAAGTCAACACCTTGAACTCTTTGTCATGTTCCTCAAACCATTCCTGAACAAATTTTGAAGTGTAGAAGGGTGCATTATCCTGCTGAAAGAGGCCACTGCCATTACGAAATACTCTTGCCATGAAGGGGTGTACTTGGTCTGCAACAATGTAGGTGGTACGTGTCGAAGTAACATCCACATGAATGCCAGGACCCAAAGTTTCCCAGCAGAACATTGCCCAGAGCATCACACTGCCTCCACCGGCTTGCCTTCTTCCCATAGTGCATCCTGGTGCCATCTCTTCCCCAGGTAAGCAGCGCACACGCACCCGGCCGTCCACATGATGTAAAAGAAAATGTGATTCATCAGACCAGGCCACGTTCTTCCTTTGCTCCATGGTCCAGTTCTGATGCTCACGTGCCCATTGTAGGCGCTTTCAGCGGTGGACAGGGGTCAGCATGGGCACTCTGACTGGTCTGCGGCTACGCAGCACTGTGTTCTGACACCTTTCTATCATAGCCAGCATTAACTTTTTCAGCAATTTGTGCTACAGTACCACTTTTGGTAGGTACTAACCACTGCATACCGGGAACACCCCACAAGACCTGCCGTTTTGGAGATGCTCTGACCGTCTATCCATTACAATTTGGCCCAATTCAAAGTCACTCCGATCCTTACGCTTTCCCATTTTTCCGGCTTCAAACACATCAACTTCGGGAACTGACTGTTCACTTGCTTGCTAATATATCCCACCCCTTGACAGGTGCCATTGTAAAGAGATAATCAATGTTATTCGTTTCACCTGTCAGTGGTTTTAATGTTATGGCTAATCGGTGTACATTATCATGTGTACTCACCCCCTTGTGGGAAGAACTGGGAGTAGATAATCTTAAAGGTGTCCTCATTCACAACGCCACTGGGACATTCCTGAAACACAAAATAGGCCTTGAATCTTTGTGTAATGTGGGCAGGAATGTGATGTGTTATCTGGGAGTTCTGTGGTGTTGCTAAAAGGTCAGATCCTATCTCTAAACAAACATGCTGCTCAGAATGGAATGACTATTCACATGCCATGAGTGTGGATTAAAATGTTCTTTTTTTTTTTAACTGACTTGTTTGGTCCAAGTGAGCAATGTGGTGATTTCAATAAGAACATACAAGTTAATGTAATACGGCTTGATAATCTCTGAGCCTGTATGTAAATGTGGGCTCCTCCCCATAAAGATGGGATAGTGACTATTGCCTCTCTTGGATGATCTGGTCTTTTTTTCCCCCACAAATGGTGAAGCTGCCAGTCAATTATTGTGTTAGAGCCAATATTCGGTTCTTCTTCATCTTCTTCTTCTTCTTCCTCTCCTTCTCTCCGCAAATTTATTCTGTTTTCATGGGCCGCACTTTTTGACGTAGAGCCACGGAATTCGACATCGTAGATCCTATACGGAAATAGCCTGCTTGTTCTTTTGGGAAAGATCAGATTTATGGCTGCCACATAGCAACGCTCTAAAGTGTGTTTTCCTTTCCCCTAGGAATACATTAAAAACGTTTCATTGATTAAGTCTTTCTTCATTCAGCTGTACTGAAGACAATTACAGCTGCATTGCTCCACCCCCTGAATCCCTAGCAACCACCTGGCCTGTAATAGCAACCAAATGACACTCTAGCAACCTGCAGTGTACTTAGAAACTGACTAGCTACAAGCTTGCAATCAACTGGGATCATATTAAAACCTCCTAGAAACACCATAGCAACCACTTGGAACCCCATAACAGCCACCTAGCAACACCCTAGCAACCAACTGGGATAATACTGAAACCTCCTCCTAGAAACTCTATGGGAAGAATGAACATGACTGACATGTCAAACTAAAACACATCCCAGTAAAGTTCACCTGATTTTTTTAAAAAAGCCTTTTGATGCTCATACCTATAAGAGTATGATACTTAAAAGAGACTGAAAATTAAACAACAGGGCAGACCAATGCCCCAAGATTTTAATTCAAAGGTCAAGGAGAAAAAAGGTCCTTTTAGTTGTCTTGGTATAGTAAAATCAATTGGCTATGTTTATTATCAGTCTTAGATTCCAAATCCCTGTGAATGAGTGATAACGTGTTAGAATGAGCGCATTAGTATAAACCACTAGTATAAATCATTCATGCTACATATGCAACATATATAAACATACAGTATAAGTTGTGCTTCCCCTATTTTAATGACCAATGTAAAATGTATAACATCAACAGTATTATTATATTCTGAAGTCCTTATCATTATATACCATCATACGTTATATGATGATATACTGTCATATACAGTAAATACAGCATGATGTTCATTTCCATGACTACACCCACATAAAAACAATTGTGACCATTCTGATTAGTATGTTTGAAATTGCAGATGCAAATTTGCTGAAATACAGATTTTACACAATAATCAAGCATGAATAAGCAGGAAAGCCTCACATTTTTAAAGCCCCTGTAGAGCACTTGCAGCTCTTTCTTGGTGAACTTGGTTTGCTCCTGCAGTTTCTCCAGACCCTCAGGCCGGTGGCACACAGTAGAGAGTTCAAAATCATCCTCGATGCTGTCTGTGAGACACAAACGAGTTCATCAGAACATTCACACATAAAAAAGTGAAATTCACGTATTCAATTAAAAATTATTACTATTCATTCTACTTATATAGAGCATTTCTCATACTCATGGTCTTTTGTATACTCTGTTATACAAAAAATAATTCATTTAAAAGTTAAAACATATTGTAAACAATGTCTTTGTTAATATTTATTTAATAATATTCTCCATATAACAGTGCCTAGCTAAATAATACATATTTAAATATATTTAAAAATAAATATTTAGGTGCATTTATATTATGTAGTGCAAAAAATGCATCATAAATGTAGAAAAGCTGAATTAAATATTAGAGTAGCATCCATCAACAACTGCATATTTCACAAAAGACAAATCCAGGACTTGTGTTACAAATGGCATTTCAATAGCATCTATACCACCACCATTAAACACAAGGATTTCACCTTAAGCCCAAATCAGACCTCTGTTTTAGGCAAACTCCACCGCACACACACAAATCCTGTGCAAATATCTGTGTATAATACATAGCACATAATTCTGCAGTTATGTGTTAGGTCTCACACTGATGTGTGCAGTTTCGGTTGTTTGAATTAATTCACTATGCACATGTAACTTAACTCTGAACTTAATGGTGCATCTTGATGATGAAAGCCTGTTGAAAATATCCTTTTAGTAGAGGTGTAATGATACATCATGACACAATGCATTGCAATGCAAAAACGTGATGATGTGCTTCGGGGAAATGTGCTACTCACGTTGTGGGAATCAGCATTCAATTAATGATGCATGTAATGCATTTGCACTGTTTGATCACCAGAGGTTCCAATCTGCACAACCCATAGAGTTAAAATATATATGCTGGTCACATGATCACGTTCTTTCGTAGAGAGCCTGCGAGATCTGCACTTGTGAAGAAAGATAGCCGAATAGCTCTGGATTGCAATGACTAACATGCATGAAAAGTTATATGGTTACAAACTGGGCATTTTAGCCGACTTTGGAGCTCTATTTCTGCTACGAAGCTCATTATGTTTCAGCTGATCATTTTCAAGGTCCCCAGGTCAGACACACTGTTTATTCAATCAAAATTTTTTGGAGAATTAATACATTTATTTATTTTCAAAATATGGTGAACCTGTAGTATATTTTGTTTACAACATTAAATCTCTGTTCATAGCAATTAAAAAAAAAAAATTTAGTTTCATACAGACAGAAATGCACAGTTTTGCATTATGATTCAGAAATCTGAGTCTTTTCAGTCATAATATTTCTTCATTCGAATTTTGTTCAAAATATTCTGAGAATTGAATCGAATCGAAATCATGAAGCCAGTATCATGAATAAAATCGAATTGTGACAGGTGTGTATCATTAACCCCCTACCTTTTAGTGTTTTTCCCCCCTAATTGTCTCGGCAGTAACATGTCCTCCTGTGCAGCTAAAAACTGTTGGACATATTATTTGAATTGTAAAATTCAGATTCTTTTCTGTCACCAAATTATACCTTTTCAGTCTTTAGATGCCTCTAATTACCTAAAGGACTTGTAAATACTAGTCTTAAATAATATAAAATGAATTCTATACCAACACATTAATATATAGATTTTTGTCACACTCTCTTTCCATCTGGTGTTTCCATGACTGTCTCCACTGTGTGTACATCATGTGAAGAGCCCTGCTGTGTGTATGGGATACATTATGGTGGGATTATATGCAGTATTATATGGAGGAAAATGAGTGAGGCAGTGGTGAATCACTTGCATTGACTGACTGAGGGAGTGGCACTGGGCCCACAGCAGGACAGCAGCTTGAGGAACCGCTGTTTAATACTTTTTTTGCTTTGGCTGGGAGTGTTACCTGTAAGTCACCAACCATAATAGAGGGTTAGAAAAAGAGAGCACAGAAGGCATGCATACAAATCAGCCGGGCGTGTACACACACACACACACACACAGAGAATGCATGCACCAGAATGCAATCCACACGTGTAAATCATTCATGAACTGACCATTTTATGTAAAGTTCATATGGAAAACAGATCATATGATCCAATGGATGGAAACAAATTTTCAACGTGTGTCAAAACTATTGGCCAGTTTTATGTTTGTGAGTGCAGCCAACACCTTTGACTGATGGTGGTATGAAGAATGATTGAGGAACTGTAAATGAGAGTCTCTTTACGAAATTGGGCTGGAGTACTTGACAGCATTGCTTTATGCTAGACATTCAAAACCTGAAAAGCTGGAATGCAAGCTGCACCTGAGGTCTTTGCCTGAACATGGCTGTTGTATGGAAGGTATCCTGATGTGCTTAAAATCTGTCTGCTTGTCAGATGAGCTGATGGAGTTAATGGTTGAGTTTATGATAGTTAGAAATGGCTCTGCTTGAGGTGGTAGGTCACATCATCAAGCAATAGCATTAGATTAATGATACATTGGGTTGTGACATTGACTTCCCCAATCATGCTCTCAGATGGATGGCAAGGTGTTGTAAGTCTTCTGCCAAGGACATTCATGTTAGAAAGACAAACTGAAACTCCCTTTGTGTTGGGTAATGTTGATTGTGCAGATTTGTGGACATGGCTGCAGTTGAAATGGAATAGAGTGTTTCTCAGTCCAGGTCCTGGACTATCACTGCCCTGCAGTGGTGTTTGAGATAGTTCTCACTGCAGAACCAGAAGTCCAGGGGTGGAGCTAGAACTGATTCAACTCCTTGTAAAACCCAAACCCTAACCCACCAGACACTCTGTAACACAGAACAACATATTTATCCAGCCTGAGACAAACTGAGGTTTGTCCACCATCTGGAATTTTAGTTTGACTCCACCCTGGTAGGACAAGCTGGATCAGATCTGACTCCCCCAACTAGACTTGGCCACAAGGGGCACTTGTGGTGCTTTTTTCTCTTCTAACACACCCTGTTCAGACTTGTTAATTAGCTGATGAGTTGAAACTGGTGAGTTGGGAGCAGGGTTGTGCTACTCCTTGAATAGTGTTATAAAGCTTCTGCAATACTGCAATGTCTCTAGAAGATTTCGAGATACGTGAGCAAGCCATGGGGGCCAAGAAATACTGTGGAAGCAACGCTCAACAGGGGGACCTGCCCACCTCTGGCTGGCACTGGGAACTGACAGATTTACTAGGGAATCTGGCTAGAAATAGAAGATTTTTCATTCGTTCATTTATAATAGCCGCTTTATCCTAAGCAGGGTCGCAGTGGATCTGGAGCCCATACTCGCAGCACTGGGTGCAAAGCGGAAGAATTTACCCCAGATGGGAATCCAGCTTATCGCAGGGCACGCAGCATGAACTCATTTACAGCTGGGGCAATCTAGCATAGCCAATCTGCCTACATGCATGATTTTTTTGGGAGGTGGGAGGAAACAGGGGAACCCAGAGATAACCCACACAGACAACACGCAAAACTCTGCACAGAGATCGAAGGAAAGATGGAAATTTATAGGAAGTTAACTAGTTGCATGTATGGGCTTTCTCCCAAGCTTCAGTTATTTCCTAACTCAATTTGTAAAAAAAGAAGATAAACTACTGAGAAAGGAGACAGAAATAGGAAATGGAATAGGAAGTCATGGTAACATTCAGTATTAATTTTATACATGGTGATTGAACGCTCCATGAGATTTGGTGATTTCTATGGAATGGCCTATGGAAACGTGACACAAGGTAGAACTTGCCTTTATAGCTTACTCAAGAGTTGTGGTAAAGACAGATAAATGATATGAAGGCCCACATACACATACACACACAGATCTTCCATATTTTATGCCAGAAACATGCAGCACATCACTCTCATTTTGCTGACCAGGCTTCAGAGAGCATTTTTAAACACTAAAAATCTAGCACCACATATTAGGAGCGACCGATCCATTTTTTCAACTGGGTACCCAACAGAGGACTTTTTAAGACTGCATATTTTCAAGGTACCAAGTACATAATTGGCAGTTTCAAAGTCTCAATTAAACAATTTACCTTTCCATTCTTCAGCAAAACACACAAACCAAGACAAAAATGCTATGACCCTTCTCTTGGGAGTAGCAAAAGCTGCTGTGACAACTACACCAATCCCAATTTTCCATCTCACTCATCATACAACATACATGTTCAACATACAAGGACAAAATTCACTTTTAAGCATCTCCTCCACAGAAGGTTGATCTGAGATATTGTTCAGATTCTTTAACTACACATAGTAGTCACAAAAACAAGCCCTGGACCAACACAGCCAGTCCTTATACTGAGATTCATTCATTCATTCATTCATCTTCAGTAACCACTTCATTCTTGTCAGGGTCATGGTAGATCTGGAGCCTACTCTGGGTGCGAGGCAGGAATTCACTCCGGATGGGACACAAGTCCATTGCAAGTCACAATGCATGCATAATTTTGGCAATTTAGATTAGCCAGTTCACCTACTGGCATGGATAATTCCACATAACAATTGCTATCAGTGCATACAGACATTATGTAACTGTTGCTATCAATAGTTTCTAACAATATTGTCTCAAAAAGATGCCAGCATGTTTTAGTGTCCTAAAATAGTGCAAGGGTTCTCTAACATTTTGCAGCCAGGGACCCGTGTGACTATAAAATAAATACCACATACCCCCTCAGTATATTGTAGATTACTATTAGGAACATAATCTGACTATTTAAATAGTGGACATATTATTCAAATGTGTATAATATTCTGGCTATTTACTGGCTATTTATTTATATTCTGAAGCCATAGAGCTTTTTCCACCAACAAAAAAAGACATTAGGTCCAAGTTGACATTATTTATAGGCAGAGTTGTTATTGAAGTTGGGATTGAACCCATTCAAGTTAAGGGACAAGTTGAACAGGCTAATAACAATAAAAACTCAATAATAAATATCATAGCTTTGATAATAGTGGGTTGTGATATTCAACACTGTAATAAAAAATCTTGGACACCACTTTGAGAACCTCTGCTTTAGTGTCATCTCTAGTGTAAACACTTGCTGCTACTATTCTTCCGCCATGAGGTGTGAGATTTGAAGTCCCTGAAGTATATGAAAGGAGAATAGCTAACATGAAACCTGACAAATGTGCCAAACTAGATCATATTGGTTAAAACTCTCCTAGAACACGTCTGCACTAGTGTTCAGAACAAGAGATAATAAATGGACATGCAATAGCTGAGACGTGTCCAATTTCTGTTTTGTCAGGATCATGGTAGATCCAGAAACTATTCAGGGAACACTGTGTGCGAGGCAAAAATTCACTCCGGATGGGACAGGAGTTCATTGCAAGTCACTATGCAGATACACTTTTGGAAATTTAGATTAGCCAATTCACCTACTGGTATTACCCTTTTCCCCCATATCTTCAAGGGTTTCCTCTGGGTTCTCTGGTTTCCTCCCACAGGAAAGCCTTGAAGCTACAGAGAGAACATGGATAATTCCAAATAGTAACCTGAGCTCAAGTTCGAACAACAGCAACACTACCCCTTGCATCACTGTAGCACCACTTACACTAAGATACCTTATGAAAAGCCAGAATGCCAGTTACAAAAGTTTAGTCAGAAGCTACTGGACACTTACTCTTGCCCCTGTACCACCACGGCAGCAATAACTTGATCTTTCTTAATGCTGCTCCAGCGGTTTGAGAAATAATAGCCATGAAAGTATGAGAAACCAAAGTGGCCTTGAATAAATAATTGTGACTCAAGGATTTAGTCAGGTCACGAGATAAGTGTCATCAGTGGTATGCAGCGAAAGCATAATAGTCACATTAAGCCATTATTTCAAGGAGTAAAAAAAATGCCTATTGATTCAGATGTTAGAACAAACTACAAGCATGAAAAAGATCAGAAAAGGGATTTCAAGAGATATATAATTACAGTAATCAGTCTGGGCAGAATATTTTACCACCATATAGACACCACTGTTGAGTCACAGCTTGCTTCTCTCTTTGCTCTCCAGAGTTAATGCAATGCATGGAGTTTAACTTACTACAACAACCAACCCAATGTCCTCAATATGCAAATGCCCTTATGAGGAAAATTTAGATGGAGAGGCTCTTTTATAATCGCATATATAATTACAATTATGAACATAATTATCACAAAACCAAAATAATTGTCTATTTTTTCTATATTTCTGTCTGAAATTTAAAATTATAGTCATTTACCTTGCATCTATTAGGCATTCATAAAAAGTTTCCATTTAACCAGCAACTTTAACAATCACATTAGGTCCAAGTTGACATTATTTATTGGCAGAGTTGTTTTTCAGTTAAGGGACAAGTTCAACAAGCTAATAATAATAAGAACTCGATAAGAAATATAATTGTTTTGATAATAGCGAGTTGTGATTTTCCACTGTAAAAAAATAAAAATAAATAATAAATAAATCATGTACACCAGTTTGAGAACCCCTGCTTTAGTGTCATCTCTATGTAATCATCTGCTGCTACTATTCTTGTGCCATGAGGTGTGAGATTTGAGCAAATCAATTTTTGCCCAAAGTCCCTGCAGTATATGAAGGGAGAATGGCTAACACAAAACCTGACAAATGTGCCAAACTAGATCATATTGATTCATCACATTTTATTGCCCAGACCTGGTTAAAACTTTCTCTCCTAGAACATGTCTGTACTAGTGTTCGGTCCGAGAGATAAATGGGCATGCAGTTGCTCAGACGTGTTCAATTTCAGGTTTGTCCAACTACTGAAAGCACAGAACACTATACTAGGAATGATATCAGGTAGTCTGATGATCAATCACAGCTTTTAGAGCCTGATGGAAATTAAATTAATTTTATTCCTGTCATGGGTTGCTGGGAAAGTATGGAAAGCAAAGTTACACGGAGAACTAATTTTGCAGCAGGAGAGCTATTAATCTATGACTGATAATCAAGAACTATCAGAATCTAAAGTCTTAAGATTGCATGGATTGCCTTGAAAGATTATTCGTTAAGCTTCCAAGACAATTTGTTGTTTCATATCTTGTATGAAAAGACATAACAGTTTCCACCTCCTTTTTTCAAATAAGAACATTCCCCTTCATGCTAATCTTTGACATTTGGGGCAGAGATTAATTGTCCATGAAACAGAAAAATGAAAACTTTTCTACTTTCTAATATGTTTTGTGGATCTCGGTTATCTTATCTTACCTCCACCAGCAAAATCAATTAAGCCCAAAAAGTGCAGGAGCCTGAGGGAGCTGCAGACCACCAACAGAATGCCGACTGTCTGCAAGCTTTCCATCTCCCACTCCTCTTTGAAGAACACCAACATGATTCCCACACACCACAAAAGTTTTTCCAGTCTTCATCCGAGGCTGCCTACGTTTCACAGTCTGCCACATTCACAACCTCACATGCTGTGGTTGTTTGTAGAGCTCCAGAGACATGTCTCTACAAACGTCTTCATGCTATTTCTGTTCACCTTTCTCAGTTATTGCCTTCCTGCCGTGATCCTTGCTGTGGCTCCCAAAACCGAGTCCAAAAGAAGAATGATCTCCCAGTAATGGTCTAATAATAAATCAGCCACAAAGGCAAGAAAGGATGGAGTTCAAGGTTTAGAATCCACAGGTTTCAAATCTGTGGCTCTACACATCTCATTAGTCTCGACGAGTAAAGGTAAAAACAAGAGGCTTGTGGAGTTGACTTTCAGCACTCTAATAATCCAGTCCTTCCCCCTTGTGGATCTGAGTCACACCTGATTTCATTCTCTCTTATGTGTTTCACTCTCTTCCTGAGCTTAATTGGGTCACTTTCGTGTTTTCTGAGACACTGGAGGATTGTGTGTGTGTGTGGGCGGAGGGCATATGGGCGGGCAACAGTAGGCACTCTGACAGATGTGACACCCTTTACTGCTTCCCCGGCTCTCTGGTCTGGTTGACTCTTGCATACTTACTTCAGTGCCACAGCCCACAGGAGACAGAAGACAAATCCACACACACACACACACACACACACACAGTAGCCCCAATATCCTGGCACACAGGCTGTGCCCAGAGGGAACCAAGTGTCTGAGTAAATTCTACGAAATGAGCTAAAGCATACGAACTTGGTAAGTTATGACAGAAAACTAATTAGCACTGCACAAAGACTGTGAGGTTTTTTTTTTTTTTTTGGACTTTGACTACTAAATTATTAAGCAAATTAACACACCCATTTTTTCATGTTTGCCTTTAAGAACACACAGTGTTTCTACCAAAGAGTGCAAAATATAAGGCGTTACCAATGCAAATGTATGGATCTAGCACCTGCAGTGTGATTTACCAATCCTGAAAGCCATATTAAAATGGGCACTGCATGTGTAAATTAATAAAACTGAAAGACAAACGTTACAGGAAATTCCTTTTGAATCTAGTTCCTCTCAAGGTTTCTTCCTCATGTCATCTCAGGGAGCTTTTCTTTGCCAGCATCACTTCTGGCATGCTCATTAGGGCATATTTTAATTTCAATTTTATATCCGGATTTCTGTAAAGCTGCTTTGTGACAATGTCCATTGTTAAAAGTGCTTTATAATTAAAATTAATTTGCTTACATAGTTTATCTGATTGTGTAAACACATTAGTGCTCTTTATTTGGGATCTTAATAAATACTAAATCTTGTTTTATATAAGCTAAAAACTGCTTTGCTGAAGGATATTTTTCAGTAGCATCTTAAAGATTGTCAGGAAAAAGATGGTGTGTGGCCATGCCTGAAAGCAGCAGTATATTTTATTTCATGGCTTCATACATCATGATCATCATCATACATCATTTACAGGACTAGCAAACTTAAACTGGGAAAAATAAGTTCATGTGGATTTAAAACTGGACTCTAGTATGTGCTTGTTATTTACCCAGTGCCACAAGACTTCGGACAGACAGCCTGAAACAACACTGCAGCAACAGTGAAACACAACTGAAGCAACACTGAATCAACACTGGAACAGCACCGAAGCATGAGTAAGGCAACACAAAACAATAATGAAGCATTGCTGAAACAACACTGAAGCAAAACTGATGCAGCACTGAAACAACACTGAAACAACACAGAAGCAATGCCGAAACAACACTGACGCAACCCCGACACTACAATGAAGCAACACTAAGGCAACACTGAAGCAACACTGAAACAACATTGAAGTAGCACTGAAAGAAGACTGAAACAACACCGAAACAACAATGAAGCAACACCAAAAAAAAAACAACCAATGATGCAACACTAAGACAACACTGAAGCAATACTGAAACAATAGTGAAGTAGCACTGAAACAACACTGAAACAAAGTCAAAGTCAAAGTCAAAGTCAACTTTATTGTCAATTCTGCTATATGTACAGGACACACAGAGGATTGAAATTTCGTTTCCCCCAGACCCATGGTGTGAGAAACCAACATAACAAGACAGTAATAAAAAAAAGTAAAATAAAATACAATAAAATAAAATAAAATAATATATGTACACTGTAGACATTCACGGCACACAGAAGCAATGCTGAAACAACAACTGATGTAACCCTGACACTACAATGAAGCAACACTAAGGCAACACTAAGGCAACACTGAAGCAACACTGAAACAATATTGAAGTAGCACTGAAACAAGACTGAAACAACACCGAAACAACAATGAAGCAACACCAAAAAAAAAAACAATGAAGCAACACCAAAACACCACTAAAACAACATTGGAGTAACACTGAAACAAGACTAAAACAACACCGAAACAACAATGGACCAACACCGAAACAACGATGAAGCAAAACCAAAACAACAATGAAGCAGCACTGGGGTGACACTGGATAGTGGGACATCATCTGGGTGACCCTAAATAGTGGGACATCATCTGGGTGACACTGGATAGTGGGACATCATCTGGGTGACACTGGATAGTGGGACATCATCTGGGTGACACTGGATAGTGCGACATCATCTGGGTGACACTGGATAGTGCGACATCATCTGGGTGACACTGGATAGTGGGCTTATAAATGATTAAAGTGCTGCGACTAAATTTTGTGCCATAATTGCACCAACAATTGAGGCTTAAATTGCCAAAACAAGAGGAATCATTATACTGACTCATGCATATTGATGTTTGAGTCCTGGAATGTTATGGTTATTATAGTTAAAAGCATGAGACGTAGGCATGCACAAAAGCAATCAAAGACAAGATTAAGAATTATTTAGGGAAATCGTACCCATTTTTAATGCCACATAAATTTCACCAAACTAGGACAACCATTTGCTACATTTCCATCCCAAGTCTCTCTGGTCATCATTAAGGCCACTCTGCCTCGGACAACGGCTACTCCACTACCCACTGAGGAGATTTCAGCTCAGTCACGCCAGACTAAATTTATGCCATTTTATCTCCTGGGTTCTGATGCTCAGACACACATAACCTCAGCTGGGTGGAGCAACAAAATGGAAATGAACCCTTCCAGCGGTCAGTTTGGAACAGCCATCAAAATAGACTCCATTTCTGGTGTGACCTGGAAACGTCAAATAGACCTGAAAGGATGGTACTTGGCATTTCGTGTATTTGTGTTCAAGAGGAACAAAAGAGGTGGCGCTGGAAACCGTTACTTAGTGATATTCGCCAGGTTCTCATCATGACTGTATAAATAATAGGCTTGTATTTAAAACAAAAGCTGAAAAATGTTGTATTTTAATAAGCACAGAAGCTCAGTTTTTTTCTTTTACTTACTCAGTATTCATGTTATACCATTTAAGCATTCATTCATTCATTTTAAATAAGCAATTTATCCTGGGCAGGGTCACAGTGGATCACAAACAGGGTTGCAAACTGCTGATCTCCTGGGATTTTCACACACAAGAGTCTCTAGAGTTTACACAGAATGGTGTGGAAAAAAAACAATAACTTCCAGTAAGCAGCAGTTTTGCAGAAAGCCAGAAACGCCTTGTTGATGAGAGAGGTCTGAGGAGAAAGGCCGGACTGGTTTGAGCTGATAGGAAGACTACAGTAACTCAAATAATCAGTCTTTACAAACGTGAGCAGAAAAGCATCTCAGAATGAACAGCACGTCACACACACTGTCAGCCAAGAACAGGAATCAGAGGCTACAGTGGGCACGGGCTCACTGTAAAAGCTATTGTGATTAGTTAGTACTATGACATGCTTCATTTCTGTGACTTTTGTCACTTGCAGGCCCATGAAGAACAAACACTCTGTGTGTCTGCATGTGTGTGCGTCTATGTTTAATTAGTTATGCACTGTGAATTAATAATTTCTCTGCCTTTGCGATGGAGAGACAGAATCATTTAACTGTTGCCAAATTTAGACATCTACCTGCATACTAATCCCACTCAAATTTGATTAAAATGACTGGAGGTGAGGAACAGACACGCGAGCTAATAAATGGTTTCCATTCTCCCAAATCTGAATAACTGGATTTCAATTAATGTTTTGGAGGGGGATTGTTAATTTTCATAGCTCATTATCTTTACCTGCAATTTTTTTTTTTTTTTTTTTTTGTATCCGGAATGCATCTAGGGCACTGAATGATTTACTCTGGCTCCAAAATCAGTTACATTCACAAGGTCCTTCTAACATGTCCTGCATACTAATTAATAAAATATAAAAATAAATACATTCATTCATTCATTCCTTAATTAATGCCAGGCAGCACAAGGAAAATGGTGAATTTTTCAATTTTGAATTTTCCATTTATAACATCATATTCATCATATTCTTTTTTTTTTTTTTTTTTTTTCTTCAGAAAAAAGACAATTGTGGTATAAATGCTTTATTTAATGGTGATAAAGGGTTAATTGATTAACATTTAGGATTCGAGTTAATGACATGTTTACTATTGATATGTTTAATGACTGTTTTTAAGATCTCATTTTCAATGCATTTTTCATTTATCAGCCATTCACGTCATTCCACACACAGGTTTATAGGTTTTAAAGCAGGCTCTCACATGGGTTTTTCTTAAAATCTTGAGTAGTTTTGTTTTTAAATCACATTTACCCATTATCCATCACACTATGCAAAACTGCACTTCTCATACAGGTTTTTTTTTTTTAAATAATTCCATAAAATGAATAATTTTGCTCAAGTATAACTGACAGTTTAGTGTATTATACAGTTAAATCAATTTGTTGGATGTTGAAAAAAAAATATATTTTTGTAAATTAGTGCATATTTAACGCCACATTTGCACTTAAAAAAAAAAAAACTAAATTGTGATGCAATCATATATATATATATATATAAATATATTGATATATATATATATAATGTATATTATTTGTAAATTATTTATTTTCACCAATTCATATTTCATTTCAATGTGAATAAACAAGTAAATAAACCTATTAGAAGCAGGCTTTGCATCTGTGCTTGGTTTCAAGGTGCTCCTTGCTTATCTCCTTCTGATTTAATGCTCGGAAGCCAAGGACTCATGCAGACCACAAGGGGGCAGTAAATAGCTATACATCCAGTGGATGTGCCTTGTGCCATGTTTCTGCTTTCTATATCACACCTGAGCCTCTCATTCAAATGTAATACATAAGACAAACAATAAGCAAATCCCAAGACAAAATTAACATATCTTTTATGATGAAATGTCAGTGATTTAATCCTGAATGACTCTTCTCCTAACAGTACATCAACTGTGCCTCTGTTTAGCACAGTCTTACAATACGAGCACTATTTATTGCGTTTCAAAAGCTGATCTTAGAATCGCTGAAGGCCACCTGCTGCATTTAGGAAGATGTGAAGGCTGTAATTTCCTTTTCTGTGGCTAAAAAAAAGCCTCACTGTTATGGCAGAGCCACAGAGACATGTCCTGCTGTATTGATTTCTCCCTTTCACACCTGCTTTTACAGGCTGGGCCAGCAAATCTCTATTAGAGATCTTAGAGATGTCAGAAATGCTTTTATGCTGACATATGACATGGCTAGAATGAGGATTTCATATTGTGTTATTAAAAATTGATGATGGGTAGAGTTGCTAACATTTAAAAGGACAGATTAGGTTAAGGCTATTATTAGGCATGTGAATTGCTATCATTGACAAAATATATTAATGTTCAAATGAAAACATAAGGACAGCTTTCTTTTGGACAAATCTGAAGATAGAATCTATCTTTATTTGGGTTATTCCAGTTATCACCACTGGTATAAGAAGCATGGATCAAAATGCAGGTTTACAGGAAAAAACTGGGTAATCAATAATTAAAAAAGACAAAAACAGAGGAATTTGAATCTAAAAGGGAACTATAACATCCCTAGACTTGAAGACCTGCAGCTCAAGAAATTGCACACAAACATGCAATATCTTGCCGCCACACAGGGGAGCAGAGACAGAATAAATACATCATCTAATGATGGGGAAACTAGCAACAAGTTGAAACACTCAAGGAAAGTCCCAATTTTTTTTTCCCCCAAAGAAAGAAAGACCATATATATATATATATATATATATATATATATATATATATATATATATATATATATATATATATATATATATATATATATACTGCAGCAGTATGTTTTATGTAGCATGTACTGGTACTGTATAAAATATATACTAGAGCAGAATATGCCCAGGTCTGGAATGTAGTATATATCCAAGCAGTATGTAATATACAGTTAAGACTGGAGCAGAATGTAGTATACAATATATACTAGAAGATTATACTGTGTACTGTATATACAGGAGCAGTATGTAGTATAAAGTGCACACAGGAGGAGTATGTAGTATATGGTAGATACTGGAACAGTATGTAGTATACAGTAGCTATCAGAGAAGTATGTAGTATATAGTTTATACATGAGCAGTATGTAGTATAAAGTGCACACAGGTGGAGTGTGTAGTATATGGTAGATACTGGAACAGTATGTAGTATACCGTAGATATCAGAGTAGTATGTAGTAGTATATAGAGGAGCAGTATGTAGTATAAAGTGCACACAGGTGGAGTGTGTAGTATATGGTAGATACTGCAACAGTATGTAGTATACAATAGATATCAGAGTAGTATGTAGTATATAGTATATACAGTAGTATATAGAATATAGATACAGCAGTACGTAGAATATAGTAGATACTCGAGCAGTTTGTAGTAGTATATACAGGAGGAGTATGTAGCGTACAGTATATACAGAAGGAGTATATAATAGAATATTAGATACCGGAGCAGTATGTAGTATACAGAACATACTGGAGTAGTATGTAGTATATAGTATATACATGAGCAGTACATAGAATATAGTAGATACTCGAGCAGTTTGTAGTAGTATATACAGGAGGAGTATGTAGCGTACAGTATATACAGAAGGAGTATATAATAGAATATTAGATACCGGAGCAGTATGTAGTAAACAGTATATACAGGAACAGTATGTAGTATACAGTAGATACTGGATCACTATGTAGTATATAGTATACAGAGGAGCAGTATGTAGTATAAAGTGTGCACAGGAGGAGTGCGTAGTATATGGTAGGTACTGGAACAGTATTCTAGTATACAGTAGATATCAGAGTAGTATGTAGTAAACGGTATACACAGTGGCAGTATGTAGTATATAGTATATACATGAGCAGTACGTAGAATATAGTAGATACTCGAGCAGTTTGTAGTAGCATATACAGGAGGAGTATGTAGCGTACAGTATATACAGGAACAGTATGTAGTATACAGTAGATACTGGATCACTATGTAGTATATAGTATACAGAGGAGCAGTATGTAGTATATAGATACTGGAGCAATATATAGTATATAGTATACACAGGAGCAGTATATAGTATAAAGTATATACAGAAGGAGTATGTAGTATATAGTAGGTACTGGAGCATTATGTAGTAAACAGTATATACAGGAACAGTATGTAGTATACAGTAAATACTGGATCACTATGTAGTATATAGTATACAGAGGAGCAGTATGTAGTATAAAATTTATTCTGGAGGAGTATGTAGTATAAAGTATATTCTGGAGGAGTATGTAGTATATAGTAGATACTGGAGCATCATGTAGTAAACAGTATAAACAGAAGCAGTATGTAGTATACAGCAGATACTGGAGCAGTACTTAGTATAAAGTATATACGAGAGGAGTGTGTAGTATATATTAGATACAGGATGAGTATGTAGTATATAGTAGATACTGCTGCAGTATGTAGTATAAAGTATATATAGCAGGAGTATGTATTATATAGTAGCTATTGGAGCAGTACGTAGTAAACAGTATACACAGGAGCAGTATGTAGTATAAATTATATTCAGGAGGAGTATGTAGACTATAGTAGATACTGGAGCTGTATGTAGTATATAGTAGATAGTGAATGAGTATGTAGTATACAGCAGATACTGGAGCAGTATGTATTATAAAGTATACCCAGAAGGAGTATGTAAAATATAGTAGATACTAGAGTAGCATGTATTACATAGTATATACAGGATGAGTATGTAGTATGCTGTATATTAGATGCTGGCGCAGTATGTAGTATAAAGTATATACTGGATGAGTATGCAGTATACAGTATATACAGGAGCAGTATGTAGTATACAGCAGATACTGGAGCAGTATGTAGTATACGGTGTACAATTGAACAGTAGGCAAGATAGAGTATAAACTGGAGCAGTATGTACAGCAGTATGGAACAGTATATATGATTCTTGTACAGTACGCAGGGTATAATATACAAGTATACTATTACAATGTTATTACAATAGTATACAGCTTATATGCAATACATATTTCTTAAAACACAGTTATGCTGCATGCCTGCTCTGAAGGTTTCACCAGATCCTAGTGACAGGCTACTGGTAAAAGTCTAATAACTGGACTAAGATCAATTCCCACATTTCCTTTCCTCACACTAAGTGTCATGCATTGATACCATTAAAACTGACCTCAGGCCTGTTTCTGCTGTCACATATAAATCCACTGAAAGCTTTATTGCTCTCCTTTGGAAGTCGGAAGTAATAAATAAATGGCAGACTTCCCTAAAGCCTCCTCAAGCAGTGGCAAAATGAGCTGGCTTTTAATTAGTCTGACCTCATATCCTGATGAGGCTCAGTTAGTAATAGGCATGCAGGAATATATCGCCCGGCCATGAATTATTAATCTCAATCTCAATCTGTGTGTGTGAAACTGCAGTTGGGGCTGAGATTCAGAATGTGATCTCATCTACCTGAAGATGGATGATGATTAAATTGATGATTGGTTTAAATGGAATTTTAAATGAAGATTAGTGACTGATTTTGCATAGTGCCATAAAAGCACAGCCAATTTGAGTCATTACTTGTATAAAACAAATGTCCACCTCAGTGTCTATGTATTTTCATTTCAGAAAATTAACTAAGTTGAGTGCAAATGTTATTCCCTTTTAGATGCAAGTCTTCCTCTGGCTATACTGTGGTAATGTGTTCATCATACTGTAATTCGTCTAAGATCCTTAGTACACTTCATGGAGATACATGCTGGGCATACGCACTTTCTCTTCTGTCCATGTGCAAATGTTTACTGTGGAAATCAGTACACAGTTTTCTAAATGAGGCCACGTCTGGTGACATAATGTCTGCTAATAAGTCTGCCAGAACAAATCAAAACCTAAAAGACCTGGAGAGAAAACTATATATCAGCAACTTTACTCTGCAGCACTAACTAGCCTCTGTCACGCCCAGCACAGCAGAAGACAGACGGGTCCACGTCGGCCCCTTGCCTTACTCCGTGTGCAATAAATCAAATTTTGAACCAGGAAATCAATATCTGTGTTATGTATAGGGGAGGAAACCTTGTATTGTTCTCCACATGGGGCTAGGAGATGAAAAAAACAAATTTCAAATCAGATTTTTTCCTTATTTGGACCATCAAATTGCTTCAAAGCTGCGATTTTTCATTTCAGACTGAGAGTCATAACAGTTTCATCAGGACAGCCTAACGGCTGTTCATTCCTGTAATAGACTTTTAGTAGCAATACACAAAATGACCAGAAGTTAGACATGGAGCTATATTCATAAAGCATCACTGTTTCGACTTTCAGTTTTAAGCCTAGCTTATTTTCCTATATTCTAATTCTAATAAATAATCTAATAAATTGTATATACAGTATATACTGTATATGTTTTTTTTTAAAAATATTCTGCCTGAATAATGACCCAAATATTTAAATATTCTATAAGTATAAGAAAAGCTCACTCATGAATTCATCTTCAGTAACTGGAGGATTCAGAGACTATTCTGGGAACTCTGGGAGTGAGGCAGGAATATACCCTGGATGGGACGCCAGTCTATCACCATGCACATACACATTCACACACACATTCGCACCTAAGGGCAGTTATCCACCTTGGGAGGTGGCAGGAAACCAGAGAACCTGGAGGAAACCCATGTGGACACGGGGAGATGATGTGAAACTCAACACAGACAGTAACCCGAGCTCAGGATTTAACCAGGGACCCTGGAGCTGTGAGGCAGAAATACTACCTCGCCCATAAGAAAAGCTTTAAGACTTAAATGATTAAAGAAAAAAGAATACAAATACAAATCATAAGGCTCTGCTCAGGGACATCACCCCAGTAAATCTAATTAAAGCTCCTAAAACGTATACTCAATCAACATGTTCAAATAATGAACTTGTTTACAGCAGGCTGTGTACTGTAAATTACCCATGGCGAACAAATAAAGTTAGGCCAAATTGCCTGCTTAAATCATACACTGACACAGAGGTAACAAAAAGTACAATAAGATTATAAATGGTTTAATTCACAGTTTTTTAAATTCATGTTTTTCAAAGCCTTATCAAATAATATTTATTACATAAACCCTTATTAAGGTGACTACCTTGCATGTTAATGGTAGATTTGTGGTGCCACTAGTGTGGTAGAGTGGTCCTCTCTCACCATACCACGCCCTTCACCACAGAGCTTGAGAAGTTAGCTGGACTCTGCTAGCATGGGTCCGGAGTTGAGTTTCCCTCCATTTTCCCTCTGCCAAGTGGGGACTCCATTTCTGCTTCGGCTCTCGCCACACAGCCGCCGTGATTGCCTAACTATTGGGCGTGTGGCTAACATGGTCAAGTGGTTCTCCCTTGCTATGTTGCCTGCTGCTCGCTGTTGAACAAATGCACCGGGGCTGAGGTTACCTCACATGCCTTAGTGTCTAGCCAACAAGTTAGGAGATAAGTTTGTCGAGGCATTGCTAATAGCCAGCATACTATGCTAGCTTGGTGTTGGAGTTGGTATTCCTCCACTAACCCTTTACTTCCTCTGCCGTGCTGTTTGTCCCTCTCGCCAGTTCCTTCCTCAAATTCCCCATCCTCTATGTCTGAAAGCTAATGGATCTGTGACTATATACTACCAGTGTATTTGAGTGGTTTTTCCCCAACCAAGCCAACTGGACTTCACTATACACAGACTCAGCTTGGAGTGACTAACAAACACTGCTGCAAGACTCGCCTTGAAAGCCAAAGATGACCCTTAAATGGAGTTATACTCTCAGGCCTTTAGCAAGTGTCTGGCCTGAGTCAGGCCCTAAACATCACCCCCCACCACTAAAGGTTTCCACAGAGCCTGCCCATGAGGGACAAGGGCAGAGTTTCACCTTCAGCCCTCGAGGTTTTAGGGGCTCAAGACATTGTCTATATCGATGTCTAGTATTTGTTCCATGGTTTTTATAGGATGTAGGTACTTAGCTATAGTGGAATATCAAACCTTTTTTATATAAATGTAAAAAAACAAACAAACAAAAAAAGGAACGATTTTACAGTGCCACACTGCATAAACATTGTAGAACACACTGTCGGGCAATGAAACAAGTCTACTAAAGTTACCAGGAAATGTGTCCAGAATTCAAATTATGTTGAGCTGTTAAAGAAGCCGACAGTGATACATGCGACACAAGACCACCAACTGACCAGCAATGGGTGTGAGCTTTGTACAAAGAACAGACAATAGACAATCTTAAAACCTGAAGAAGTCTAAATTACAATGGACTGCCGAGTAATACAACATGGATCATCAATACACTCAGGCCCCGATTTACTAAGATAAATAAATAAAAATAAGATTATAGGTGGGGTTAGTGGGCATGATGCAGATGATTTACAAAGAAGAATTGGGCAAGACTTCGCATGCAAAGTAAAGGCATGACAGCATATAAAATACATTTTTGCTAATTGTTCTTGATAGCCGTGGTTAGCTTGGATGTCAACATTTGCAGATTGGATCACATTGCAGATGCATAATAAATTTGCATTGACCCTGCCCATATTTTGCACTTTTAAATAAACACACCAAAAAGCATATTCATTAAGGCTATGTGTACACTGCATTCAGTGCAAATATTTTCCCACACCTTCAGCTCGCTACTTCACCTGCACGACAAGATTTACAAATGAACCTTTCAATCATTATTCAGCAGACGGGTTATTTTAAGCTTTTACTATGCAGTTCAACCGCTACCCCTTTCAACTGAGCGAGAGCACAGACAGTGTGGGAAACCTTCTGTGAGATGACATTTCTTTTATTTTTATCGTTACAATCATGCAGAATAGGGTCATGAATTACAGAGAACTGAGATAATGCTATAAATAACCTCACCCATGACTTACGGAGTGAACCGTATGACAGACGAAGCTATCTACCCAGACCATTATTTGCGTTCAGACAACAGCTCTTTGCCCCTTGAGTCACCGGCTGCTGTCTGTTATTTGCATAAAGTTGAAACTCATACCTTTTTTTTCTCTGCACAGGGAGTCAGTTTCTCATCGCTCACAATCTCACGACACCTAGCACTCTTTTTTTGCAACTCCCCATTTTAAATGAATAGGTGCAAAACTTCAGATGGCAAATTAGCATTTAATGTGCACATGCTTTAAGGCAAACATGCAAAAAAGGACAAGACATGCTTTTTGCTCATTCGAAAAACACAATCCTTCATATATCCAGATAGAAAATCATTTTGGACATGTTTTTACACACACTAATTTTGAATAAATTAGTGGTATAATGTTCCAAATTTGCAAATGTTAAGCAAATTTCTAAAATGTTGACAAATATGCAATTCTATCAACTAATGCTCTGTGTAATATGAATATTTATATGAATATTATTATAGATAGTAATATGATATATAATATGAATATATGAATATCTGTGTAATAACTAATATGACGTAAACAAATGTGTGAAAAGTCAGTCATAGAGTGATTGAAACACAGCATATTACTTTACAAAATAAATATATTACAGACATTAAGACAGACTTGTGCGAATATTGATTTTTCACTGATCACAATTTATCGTTAAAAAAAACAGCAATAAACAATTTGTTCTTGAAAAAAAAGGAAAACAAGCATTTAAACAGGTTTATAGAGAGTATGGGAGGGTGTAATAATATTACCAGCTGTGCAGTCGGGAACTGCTAGTTGGCAGTGGCAATTGTGTAAACTCAGCTTGATGGTGAATTATTATGTGGTTCTGAGGTAATGTGCAGTGAACAGTTAAAAAACTTATATTTCTGGTAGAGTATCTTTTTAAAAAATTAGTTGTCTAATGTACACATGGCTGACATTTTCACTGTTGCTCTCCTGCTTAAAGTGTTTGACTGGCGCATAAGAACA
Organism: Pangasianodon gigas; assembly: GCA_022758105.1. Classification (NCBI taxonomy): domain Eukaryota; kingdom Metazoa; phylum Chordata; class Actinopteri; order Siluriformes; family Pangasiidae; genus Pangasianodon; species Pangasianodon gigas. The sequence goes on from CM040481.1 coordinate 7,578,113, forward strand.
AAAAATAAGGGAAAAAATATTTTTACATCAAATTTTTTGTCCATTTTTTTCCTGTAGAAAACCAAAAGTTCCATTTTGACCATTTTCAGCCAAAATACTTCAGTGGTATTCTTCATAAAAATAGAGAACGTTAAATATATACTTGTCTAATGCTAGCTACACTTTAATGGCTCATATGAAAGTAGACACTCAGGGCTTTAAGAATTTGCAGTTTTTCCTGAGTATTTCTTTTTTTTTTTTACCTAGCCTACTAGGTTTAAATGTTATAATTTTATTGTGGCAGTTGTAGACGGTGTTTAACGATCAAAAAAAGCTTTAGTTGTGCTGTCCGTTTTAGCTCTGTACCAATGTTATTGTGGAGAGGTGTGAATAGTTTGCTCAGCAAGGGGGTTCACACCCTTCCACTTTCTCATGGCCCTGCTCACCAGCAGCTAAACACAGAGTCACGATACTCTACACACAGAAACCCAACAATGTCCTGACTAATCTTATAACAGACTTGCGGTGATAAAATTTACAAGTGGTCATTTATTTATACTGATTGAAAATGTGTTGAAGTGTCTTAAAGTGTTTGTTGCATGAGAACAAAAAACAAGGGAAAAAAATATTTACATCAAATTTTTTGTCCATTTTTTTTCCTGTAGAAAACCAAAAGTACAATTTTTGACCACTTTTAGCCAAAATACTTCAGTGGCATTTTTCATAAAAATAGTTAACTGATGTTAAATACATGCTTGTCTAATGCTAACTAAGCTGAACTTATACTGCTAGATTTTATGTTATATGAATGAACTTTCCTGTTTTCATATTTTTTAAATCCCAACGGAGAAGCATTTTTGATAACTCATTAAAAGATTAATCAGGTACTTCCTGATTGCTATTGAGCATGAATGAGTATACAGTATGAATGATATATATTGTAAATGACCAGCAGATTTGTACACACACTTGAATGAGCCTTCAAATACGGTAAACACACAAAGCTGAAACCATATTGTAAAGCAGGCAAAAGAATCCAGACTAGAAAAAAGAGGAGATTATAAGAATAGTGGAATAATTAGAGGGGGAAAGAAAAGAAGGAATAGACAAAACTACCATCCACAGCCAAATTATTTTATTGTCTCATTTTGTTCACTGATTGTCTATTGGATTTTGTTCCAATTAAGTCGTTAAAAAAATGGTATGGCCAGGAAATTGGTCATTCACTCTTACTTTAACCTTCGGTAACTTTCAAACGAGTTGGACCATATGAATTTTTTATAAATGTGCAATCATGAGGCATTGTTGATCTGTTGGTATTAGAACACAACTTCACGCTGAAACCTTTTACACAGAAGAAAAAGCATTTCAACATGGACTAATGGATCCCTGAGAAACAACCAGAAATATTAAAGGATTCCATTATGGCAATGCAAAAGATAGCTTTATCAAGGCTAAGTGTCATCGATCAAAAGCCACATTTCTGTAGAAAATGCTTAAATGTGAAGGCTGAGAAGACTAATAGCTGTTGTTGGACTCAGACATAAAAGTTTTATTCAAAGATTGTGCGATGAAAGGCCTCTGGTTTCTTTGCAGCCCATGCATTTTTAATAACTTGTCAGGCATGAGAGTAAAACAAATCTTAATGTTTTCCCCAGACCCCCTCCCTTTCCTTCAGTTATGATGGCTGAGCACTTTGTGGTGTAATTCAATATAGGAGTATAAATCTGGTAGAGTAACTTCTTGTTAGAAATGGTTCCTTCTTGCAGGTTATATGAGGTAAATGAGTTGATTTGATTTAGTAGTAGTTTATTAAAATGCTGAAGAAAAATAAAACTAACGGTATTAATGTGGAATTTATTTAGCATATTGATGCAATTCTAATACAGCTTTATTTAATGTTGTTAATATGATCCATATATACAGTGTATTATGTTTGTAACTGCAGAAACTTACAACATTGTAATTTTCATAAAAATAACAAATGTACCTGCCTACTGAGATTTTCAGCCTTCCTGAGGTGTATTTCTATGGAATGTGAAATGTTCCACTACAATCCGAAATTTACAATGTTACAATATACAATTATGAATTTTCATGCCTTCATTTGAATTTGTAAGTAAAGCGTTGTAGTTGAATTAGATGAAACTGAAATTATATTCCACGGCTTGTGTTCATCTGCAAGGTTTCAAATTCAATTTTATAATAATCAAGTGTAGAAATTGGTTCAGATTCAGTTCTGAAAGTTCAGATTCAAAATTTCAGATCACAAAACATATTGTTCATTCAAGGATAGATTAGACAGCAACATGTATGCGTGTTCATTTATAATTTGTTTGCATTTTAACATTTAGCCTTGGTGATTAAGATAGCAGGTAGATTTATACACTATACATTTGAAAACCAGTAATGTTGGACAAAAGCAGTGGTGTCGGATGGCAACTCAGTGCAAAGCTGTTATTTACACACATTTTATTGATAAGAAATTACACTTGTCTATGCTGGAGTGGCACAGTGGCCAGACGGCAGTGTTGCCACCTGGCAACTTCAGGTTCCTCAGTTTGTTCCTGAGCTTGGGTTACTGTCTGTGTAGAGTTTCACATGTTCTCTCTATGTCTTTGTGAGTTTCCTCTGGGTTCTCTGGTTTCCTTCCTCCTCCCAAAAACATGCTGGTAGGTGGATTGGCTATGCTAAATTGCCCAAATGTGAGAACGTGTATGTCAATGTGTATGTGTGACTAGCTTTCCATCTAGGATGTATTCCCGCTTCACGTCCAGTGTTTCTGGGATAGGCTTCAGATCCACAGCAACCCTAACCAGAATAAGGAGGATACTGAAGATGAATGAATGAATTTGTCTATGCTCAGATTAAGTCTGTGCTTGCATGAAAAATGACGTGAGAAATCTTGTGATCATTAGCCAACAGCTTCTCATCTCTAACTTTCTCTCACTTCATTTCGCATAGCTAAATGCGAGATAATTATGCTCTTTCAATGAACTTCAAATGTAAAATGGCTCCATGTCTTCCACTCAATCAAGACCATAGATGCTTAATTGTAGCACATCACCATAGCAATTGCAAAATACTGCTAATAAAATTCTCACTTAGTCACAATGACTAAGTGAAAATGGCTTCTATATGCCCCGGAAATGGCTTCTATATGCTCTTGTGCTACTACCAGTATTGGTAGTCTTGTTATTAGTATTTGTAGCCTTTTCTGAAAGAATATCAATTTGTGGAGACATTCAGTTAGTCAGAAACAATATGGCTGACTGACAGACATGAACATCCTCCTCTGATCATGTCACAATACTCTTTCAAAGGGATGCAACTTCTCACATTTTCCAACATGACAGAGTTAATACACTACTAGCACTCACCCACAGGCTTCTTCCTAAATTTAAAATGAAAATGTTAGAAATCATGTGACTGGCATAGTAGTTTTAGAAGGTGTAGTGATACCTCCCACCCCACCCATCTCCATGCATGTAAAGCAAAGTGAAGAAAGAGAATGAACAGAGAGACAGGGGAAACAGTGAAAGAGAATGTACTGGGTAGTTAAGTGAAAATGTCTGAGGCCTTGAGGCTTGGTTCATTCATGTCTTTGAGTGTGCTTGCTGTGTATTTTAGGCTATGCCTAAAGGAGAATTTTTCAAGGACGAAGGACAAGGTGGAGTTGGACAAGGGCACAAAGAGAGGAATATTCAAGACTTCGAGTACTGTTCCAAACAATATGTGACAGACTTGAAAAGGGATATTGGATAAGGTCCAAAAATGATTTTATAAAACATTCTGATTCTCAAGTTTAACCCTTTCTCGCAGTAGACTGGCGTTCCATTCTGCCGGTGGAATAGAAATTGACTTATCAGACATTTTCAATCAGTATAAACAAATAGATTATTTTATCACCGCAAGTCTGATATAAGATTAGTCAGGACACTGTTGGGTTTCTGTGTGTAGAGTATCATGACTCTGTGTTTAGCTGCTGGTGAGCAGGGCCATGGGAAAGGGGAGGGGTGTGAGCCCCCTGCTGGGCAAACTATTCACACTTCTCCACAATAACATTGGTACAGAGCTAAAACAGACAGCACAACTAAAGTTTTTTTGATAGGAAAACACCATCTACAACTGCCACAATAAAATTATAACATTTAAACCTAGTAGGCTAGGTAAAAAAAAAAGAGAAATATTTAGGAAAAACTGCAAATTCTTAAAGCCCTGAGTGTCTACTTTCATATTACATTAACCATTACTGTGGAGTGTGACATTACAAATAAATTCAATGCTAAACATGGGCACCCCAAAACAGGCAGAAATTCCATTTTTTTGCCTCTGTTAAAAGAGTTAAAGGACAACTCCACCCTGAATGACATGCATATTAATCTTTATAGTCAACATGCTATCTTCAGTGGCATACAAGATTTACTTTCTAATGAAACCGACTTATTTTTTCCTCTTCGTTTTTTCTTTCATCAACATGTTGGTCTATTTTCACTTTGGTTAAAGGTTTTCTACCCACAATGCAATTCAACTACCTGCCAGTGGTGCCAGTGGGGTTTAGCTATCGCTTCATCTCTGCCTATAGAGAGGGATGCAGCAGCGCTTTAGTCCTTTCGGGGCCGTTTACACGATAACGTTTTCAGCCAAAATCGGGAAACTTTTTATGCGTTTTGCCTGTTCGTTTACATGACAACGGCGTTTTGGGGACTGAAAACGCATATTTTTGAAAACGGGTTTCAAAGTGCAAGTTTTTGAAAACGCCGTGTATCGTCTCCATGTAAACACCCAATACGGGAATCTTTGAAAACGGTGACGTCATGCGCGTGCATAGTACGTGTTAGGTATGTAGACATGCGCAGTACGTGTCTATTGTAAAGGCAAGCGTGAACAAACATACACAACAATGGCGGAGTACATGGTAGTGTTGTTGCTGCTCAAGAGTTTACTAACGCTTCTTCAGCAAAGTGTGGATTTACTTCACCAATATTACAACCAACTAACAAGGTGACAGCGCCAACTACTGGCCTGGCATACGTAATACAGCGTTTTTGGCCGTTATGGCGGATATGTGTAAACGCGAATCGTTTTGAAAACGTTGTCGTGTATACGTGAAGCTTTTTGAAAACGCAAGAGAAAAACTTTTCCGTTTTTGACTACATCGTTGTCGTTTAAACGTAGCCTTAGTCTGTCCAGCTCTCTCACCTCCTCATCTTCTCACGCTCTGCTCAAACTTCAGATCAGCTTCCAAAGCTTCAAAGCTCCAAAGCTCCCTCCGTCAACACCATCACGCTCGTCATCTCAAAAATCACTAACCAGCCGACTGCTGCTATGAGTCTCTGCTGTAACTCAGAGCAACTGTGTCGTATAGCTGCATTGCATTCTGGACCTTGAAGTCCAGCGTGTACATTCTCCACTAATTGTACATTCAATTTCTCCTTAATATGATACTGAAAGTTGGTAGGAAATGGTGATTGAGAACAGAAGCTCTTGCTCTTTTGTATTTAGGAACTAACAGTGAAACCTGATTGTTATCGCTTAAGTTTGACATCGTTGATATGTTTTCTCTTATTAAACTCCATTGGAACTGCATTAGCAATGTTGCCTGTCACATCAGCGCAGCAGACAACCACTAATTTCTCACTGGAATAACAAAAACTCAACACCAACCTACAAACTAACCCCCGAATCACTAAACACATCACAATCTTTTGGATTGGAGTTCTCTTTCTCCTTTCACACACTTATGTTTAGGAAGATCTTTAAACAACTTGGAGCTCATAAAGCATATGAGCTTATAAACCAATTATGCACTAGTGTATACAGTATATGAATAATCCAAAAGGAACCACAATGTGCTGAAAACAAAACGTCTTCACGCAAAAGCCATTAGCAGCAAACCACAGAAGATGGCTTTCCAACGCTGAAACACTAACAACTGATCAATTCTAAGTGTAGACTGCTGGAAATTGCTGGAATCATGAGGCAACACTACACATATAAAGAGGTAGTAACTGTATATTTTTATATACACATACAATAATTAAACAATGATGAGTTTTTTTTTTTTTTGAACTGTGGAGTTGCCATATAATGACACTTCCCCATGTGAAAAAAGTTCACTAATGTACGCTAAACTTGATTATGCAACCACAGTAATGGTTAAGGGATTTATCGTACTAAATTTACACCCTTTTAAACCAAAAGCTCTGTTTTCAGTGCATTTCTACTAGGACACATGCAATTACAGCATTAGAACAAAGCACTAAACCCTTATGACTTTAGCAAATAAAGATAGCACTTAGATAGATAGTCATAAAAGTATGAATTTCACAGAATATTGCATGTCAGGGGATGTTAATGAATATTAAACAAGCTGTACTATCATATATAAACATTACATACACTCCTGGGCAAAAAAAAAAAAAAGGCCAAGCCCAAAATGGCAAAATATTAAACTTTAAATATTCTTAACAACAAATTATTGGTCAGGAAATTAGCAAGAATTAAACAAATACTGTAGATCTCTCCCTGCTCTGTCAATCCTGGTATGAGCTTGTTATTATAAAATCCCAGAAGATATTTTTGGAAAATTTTGTACACCCAGACATGTGTTACTTTGAATTTTACATCAAACATTTTAATCATTATCATAATTTTACCTTTGAGTACAACAAGACTATGTAAGTGAATTTTCCTGTTTCTAGATTTTCCCCAAACAGTTCACTGCAGCAAAAGTAAACGAGCAAATGGAGCTCTCAGGAGTGCATCTGTTTAATTCTTGCTCATTTTCTCACCAATGGTTTGTTGTTAAGACCATTAAAAGCTTAATATTTTGCCATTTTTGGCTTGGCCCATTTTTTTTTTTTTTTGCCCACAAGTGTACATGTTAATAATTCACATATGAGAAACTCACTCCATTTCTATAAACGATCAACACAATTCAGAACTCTAAGTTACAAAACAGTCACAGCAACAGAAACTTATGAACAGATTATTATATATATTAACAATAAACTTCCTTCTCCTAATAATAAGTCATTTCAAATTTATTTTTAAGAAAAAAGCCTTAGGGCTATTATTTTAAACAATTTCAAAAATACAAATTTACAAAAAATATAAAATCTAAATAAAATCATTGCTTGAAGTTTTAAAGCATAAAGAACATTTTCTAATAAAAAAAAACATTTTAAAAAATGAATTCTGTTCAAGAGTGCTTAAATGCATTACTATAAATTGTTTTTAACAATTAAATGCAATACTATTAATTGTTTTTAACAAAAGTAAATTAAATGCATTTATGAAATGTATGAAATGGTATGTATGAAATGGTAACTAACAATTGAATTTTATAAAATTCAACTAAATTTTAACTAAAGGTGCATTTAATAGTAATTTATTAATAAAATGTATACTATAATACAATTTTGTTTTAAGTGTGATCAAAGTACTTCCTAGTATCTGAGATGAAAATATTTTTAGCATATTTTAATTAAGTAAATACATTTGTTATATTATAGTATATAGTTAGAGTATATTTACAACATAGACAGAATTCAGTATATAAATACAATCGAATGCATTTATTTTTAGATCGGTTCATAACGACAAAAAGCTAATAAAAGACGTAATAGACGACTGGTAAAAGAGAATTTGCTGAACAATCTCTGAAATGATCTTAAAGACGATTAAGCAAAAGCCTCTTATCATCAGTTTACCTGCTCAAAGTATTTTACGCCATATGTTCTCATTTAACGTGTTCAGAACTTTTTTCAAACATTTTTCCTCCTTTTCAGTACAATAGCTCTATCAGAGTTCTGAGTATTAGCTGATATGTGCTTCAGACATCTTCACAGTAATTGAGTGACTTGCTGCAAGCATCTTTTGTTAAGTTTTATGAAACACTGTAGGTGGTATATATAAATACGGTACTGATCCGGCATCTAGAACTTTTTTCAAAGAATGTGAGACGTTATTTACACCCAAGAACTAAACACATGTTTCACATGTGAGGGTAAAAATAAGAGCAAAACTCTAAGAGGGGGAAAAAAAAAAGGTGAGAACCTCTTTGCATTGCAGCTTCTCATTACAATACCAGCTGAGGAAAGAAGATAGCATATGAGTAATATTAATTGCAATCAGCAGGAGTACTTTACAAGCTGGGACTTCACAATGAGTTTGTGGATATTAAAAAAAAAAAGAAAAACAGACTCTAATAAGGACAATCTATCTAACAGACAGTCTATACAAACACTTAGCTGTCTATTTCTCATTTTCCTGAAGTTGTTCATCTCCTATCAGGCTGTCCAGGTAATTCTGTGCCTCATAAAATCCTGGGTCTATAAAATTATTTCACTTGTTAGGACAAAACAAAGAACAGAACAGGTTTATGGCCTGTTCCTATCCTACCGCCTCTAGCAATTACAGATGGGGTTGTCTCTGCTTGTAATTTGGACATGTTATCTATAGGGCCATAAATGAGAAAGAATCAGCTTCCCCTCCCATTTAGGGCTTGCCAACTTGCCAACAGTGTCACCCTCATCAGCCTCGCTCAGCAACTACCAGAGCTCTTATTCTCTGGATTAAAGTTTGTTCGCTGGGCATTTCATTTAGGAAAATGCACTAGTGAAACAAAACTGACTCATTCATTAAAGTAGCAGGAATCCATGTGAATTTCAGCAGAAAGTCTACGTACATCTACCCACTAATGACTACGAATGTTATGATGGACTTAGTGAGGGAGGGAGAGAGAGAGAAAGGGATGCTTGTAAAGAGATGCTAAGGTCAAGCTGAATGATTTTTCAGCTCCATGCTTGGAGGCTCAGGACAGTATTAAAGTAGAATTGCATCCAACACTGGCACCATCAGGGATTTAGATTTTGTATTTAGCATATATAGAGGACTGCTATCTAACCAAAGCCGGTTTTACACCGTGCGATTACAGCAGTCTTTAAGATTTATTACCCGTCACGCTGTGCAAAATGTTCCCAATAACATCTTGACTGAATTCTATAACAGATTGTTTGATAATAGGTGTTCTCCCTGTCAGATTATACAATGAAGATCCTCTAAACAGATAAACAGAAACATTATTCGAAGTGAGCTTGAGCTAATAAGGGTATTTTCCTGTCTATTAGCATGTTTTGTTTATGTTTCAACATTAACGTATTTGTAGCTATCATGTGAATTTTGTGTAATCCCATGCTGTCTTCCTATTGGTGGCTTTTAGACGGGCATCATAGAAACATTCACACACTGAAATGTTGCTATTATTTAAGTCCACCTAAGTAGCATTAACTAATCTAGACATAGATGACTATCATATATTTATGTAAATTAGGAAAGTGGACAAAAATGGTGGAAGTGTGAGAAATTTATATTGTACTAAAATTGAATGACTGCATCAAGTAACAATTTTAATGTAGGCTCAAGAAAAATTTGTATAATGCTTTCTTCTTGTGCTGTATACAATCACTGGACTAATAAATACACTGATAGTAACTACATACACTGTATAAACTGACAGGATTACACTGGGATAAACTACAAATGTAGCTATTTATACAGCAATGAGCATAGCTACTTTCTCATTAGCTACTCCGGAAAGTCACTCATAGACCAAACTAATGTTCTATAAGTAGTACAGATCACAAATTTATCATTATTATGGTTCATTACTAAAAAGCTGCTACATTTATTGCACAAGATCTAAGCATCAGGACGAAAACAAGCACATACTTGTATAAAGTATAAATACAAGAAATGAATCATTTAAGTCACCACTTTAACTTTGATATCCTTGAAGTAAATGTGTGACGGTTTGTGAAATCAGATGCCACTGTGGCTGAATTCTGCAAAACTAAACTAGGTTTTGACCAAAATCAGGTTTTTTCTGCCTATAACATACTTCGACATACCTCTACTTTAAGAAACCATAAATATATTTCACCAAAATTAATTTTGAAATTACATTTAAATCTTGCCTTGACTAAGTTCCTGCAATGATCATGTTCAGTAAGGAGGCAGTTTAGTAAACATGGTGGTAAAAACAGTTACCTAAAACCGTCTAAAACCTTGCTAGCTAAGTGTGATTTCCTCAAACGCTCAAAGTCACACTTTGAACAAGTTGTTGGATAGCTATATTTTAGGACTATATACAGTAAAAAGAAATTAAAAAGATTTCATCATGTGAAAGGATTTCCCAGGCTATGACACAAATATGAAATACTTAATATTGTGTGTTGATATCACAGATGGAGTGTTTACCATTTGACAAAGTACAAAAAGACAAAGTTTTGCTCTATGATGACACGTATCATTACACGTTACCAGTTATGATATATCTTAAGTGTTTGTGGTGCAAATGAAATACTGCATAGCTCTAGCTCTACAATAACTACTCTCAATGTCCGGTATAACAGATTTTACACCTGGTACACTGTAATGGTTACGGACTAGGTTGGCTCATTAGCACCAGCTTGTTTAAATAGCACTCTGGCACTCTCTCTGCAACGTCCCGTGTGTTTACTTTTGCAATTACAAGCTGCATTCTCTACCAATTAGTGTGTATTCGAAATGTTTGACCTTGGCCTGTTTGCCTTTGGTCTACACCAAACATTTTAGATGATGTGGCTTGGACTTTATAGAGCCATACGTGTCACTACGTCCTCACAGAGTCAGTCATGTTACAATGACACTGCAGATTTTCAAAGTTATGTCAGTATATTAATAAGAGCTTGACCACAGAGCAGAGCTCTTTGCTGAACTTAAATTGTGACTTAATGGTGGTTAAAAAGAAACAGGAAAGTGATTGGGAAAGTAATTGAAGTAAGTGGATGCGTCTGTGACTATCACTGTAGATCTAAACTGGATAAATGGTTAGTATAGATTAGTAGAATGAGACAGCAAAGAGAGTGTTATACACGTAATATACAGAATAGTATGAATATGAAGAATGGCATGAATTGCATTTATTGGATTATTATATTATTATAATTTCCAGCGATTATATTTGGAACATAATCTATCACTATGTCTTATGTTCCAACACCATACAGATGATGGAGTACCAGCCAGACATGCCCTCTTCACAGTTTGACTCTTGTCCACCTGGCACAAGTTTGACACCTATTCATTACACGGCTTCACTGACAGTGAGTTATGTCAGGCATGTGGCGATAAACAGAAGCAGCGAAGTGCTGGAGTGCTTGTTACAATTAATAATTCACCACTTTAAAGGCATGGTGCTGTGATCTCAGCCTCTTCCTGACAGACACAATCACAATAACAACAGAGGCTTGAAGATTTCACATATGCAGAATGGGGCAGTAAAACCCACCAGGGCTTATCTGAATCCTTGAGACGCCTTTGTTATTAAAACCACTGATATTAAGGGTAGCACTTTGCCTAATATGTCTGGACAATTTATTGGCTTTTGCTCTCAAAGTCTTTCTATAATGCTTCATCTGGAGACGGCTGAATACCTCAAAATTTTGTACAGGCCAAGTCTGGCCTGGGTGAGGGCAGTAAAAAGAACTTTGCTTTTTAATCTCGAAATGAGCAATCAGTTGGCACGTCTTCCTTCATAGCTGGGCATGCTCCAAGAGACACATCAGTATGGAGGTCTGGGTTGAGAGTGGGAGGGCTGTTTTGATTAATTCAACTACTTCAGTCCATAAAAATGACAGATATTCAGACTACCGCATTCCTATGTTGTCGCTAAAACCAGTCCAAGTGGACTAAATGCCAAATGGTGAATTATTTTAACAAATATAACAAGGCATAGGTCCAAGCATAAAAACTACCCATGCAGACGTGTCAATCTCGATTAGGAATAATATGTAATCTTACTGGGTGGGAAACGGGGCGGGGGGAGGAGACACAGTACATTTTTTATATAGGCCTTGTTTAAGGTAGAAACTTAAGTGGGTGTATATACTGGGTTGATACTTTAGGGGGAAAGCCTGGTTTGTTTTAGATGTAGATACTAAAAAAGCAAATTTTATTTTATTTCTTGCTATTCCAGGAAAACAATGTTACATAGAGTATACATTAACAGATTTTACTTCACATTAATGAACATTCTCCCTTTACTTTGATAGTAAGTGAGGGTGCATCTTTCAAGTAAGAAAATCAAGACCACAGATTACTAAGGAGAGTTGGGGGGAAGGGGCGGGGCTTCCAGGGGGTCAGTTAATATCAGAGAGCTCAAAACATCTGCTTCATTGATGGGCTAATCTGACATTTTTATTGAGGAGAAAAAGAAGATTGCTCTTTTTTGCATATTTATGAGTGATAACTCATACTAGTGGCCTCCAATGTTAAAATGCCTTGTTTAGTACCTACACAAAATGCGTAAATACTGGCAGGTCTGAAGCCAAATCTCTGAAGGCCAAATCCACTTTTCTTTGCTTGACAAAAAGATTTCAAGCCAGCCTCTTACTGCAATGTTTAAGTGACCTCTACAATCAAACCTTCATCAGCACACGTCTCAGTTGAAGATAAACACCCCCCATAAAATGATCTTTGTAGTGCAAGTAGATTAGATACTGTCATCAATATATGGTACTTAAAGGCCTGAAGCTGAAAGATGGAATCTGCATATCAAGAATTGCTCACAAAAGAAAATCCCACCCTCAGCCTTAACTATTATGGTGTAAAGGACATGAAGGGCAGGATATAGATTTATCAATAGACAAGGACAATTGTTTTAAATTGCTACTAAATGATTGGTCATTCATGCAGAGAAGACTTCAAGGATATCGCAATGAATTTACGTGAATATTGATCTTGGCTGGCAAGTTAAACACTATGGACTGTAAAGTATGATACAAACTTAACCTCAGAAGAATATCTCACCAACATCTAACATCTGCAAAGCACAATACATATAAATGAATTTAATAAAGTATTAAGAGCACACTTTAAAAACTTCAGAGGGCAGATTCAACTCCCAAAACATAACACAAACTCTCTAAAGCAACTTGTTTCCTCATATCCAAGAAATATAACCCCCTAGTAAAAGATGGAAAACAGAGAGTCATATTTCCTAGCGGAGACGCCAAAAGAGCATCACCCGAAGCCTCTCTGTGCTGTACTATTGATTAGACTGTAAGTGCACCATGGATGGAGGCACAGGGAGGTGGGGTGAGGGGAGTACAAGGATTCACAGGATAAAGTTTCAGAGCCAACAGTTGCAGTGAGTAACCAAACTCCTCTCCCCTCACCACAGTGGGACCCTCAGGATCGAGGGTACTGCAGAATTGTTGCTCGAGCTTGAGCTCGAGCTCCCTGCCATGCACAACAGATATATGAGCTTTGGCATGTCTACAACTTTGATTTCTTCACAGTAAGACAGTTAATGCAACCATTCTAATGAAACAGTGGGTTACCTTCTCCTCCAACAGGCTCAAACAGACCGAACTGCTCCAGGACCTTGATGAAAAGTCCCATGACCACCAGGACGGCGATCATCTCGAGGCCATCCAGGTTCATCATAGTGGAGCGCACTCATTGCATTGTAAACCACGATCCCAAAACCTACTAGTTATCCCAGTGGTCTTTCAACAGTTGAGCAGAAAACTCCAAAAAAAAAAAAAAAAAAAACTACCAACAAAAACACA
>CM040481.1:7591810-7608424 GCA_022758105.1 Pangasianodon gigas
CTTTCCTGAAAACTCAGACAGACGCAACAACACAAACGGCTTGGGCTGTGATTGTCAGCATGCAATCTCACAATGCGGGGAGTGAGGAAAACGAAAGGAGGGAGGGAGGGAGAGAGAGAGAGGGAGAGAGAGAGCAAAGGAGGGGGACAGAAAAGAGGGAGAGGGGAGAGAGAAGTATGCCCTCCCTATCCAGTGACACTACCTTCATTGATTTGCTTAATGTAGTTTCCAAGGTAACTGGTGGTGGATATTTAGAGGCACCTAGGTAAACAAGCATGGTGGCAGTTAAAAGAAAGCCATAATTCAACAAAACAACCACATTCAGATTTCACATTGGGGAAAAATAGCCTTGAGATGAGATACATTATAGAACTTTTAATGCAGTGGTGCTCGATCATATCCGTAAAGGTCTGTTGTGGCTGCAGGTTTTTGTTCCAACCAAGAAGAAGTCATACATGATAGCTGATTGATGGTCCAACTTTTCCAACAATTACAATTTGTAATTTATTAATAAACGTCATGTTGTACATTTTAATGGTGTAGAACTTCCAGAAAACAAGCTAGTTACTGTTACCACTCATTAGATCAGCTATAAAAAGTCGTTCCCTTACCAGCCTTTCTTATTTTCTCTTTATAGAAGTTAATAAGACAAAAAAAATGTCCCTTACTGACCTTACTGAAGTGCTGACACTGGAGACTCCTTCCGTAAACGTTAAACAAACGTCTCCTAACAGAAACGTTCACCATATCAACTATTATACCTTTCTCTTTTTTTAAGTAACACCACTTTTTTATCTGTTTATTATTAGAGTTAAATTACATGGAGTGTCTGCCATGCAAGTCCCTGTGAGTTGAAACAATAACGTATTCCAACGTTAATATAAACCTGGGATTTGAATTAGAGCCTGCACTATTGTCAGAGCTGCGGTTATAGAAAATGAATCCACACCTCTATGAACAGGTGTAATCAGGTGCTTATATGGAACAAAAACCTGGCGCCACACCGGCCTTTCGTGGATAATATTGGACACACATGTTCTAATGAGATCTAGCTTCATCTGCATAGCTTCATCTGCATAGCTTCATCAGAATGTAACGTCTGTGATTCATTGGTACCATTCTTCTACTTCTTCATTTTTTTAATAGAGCCCTTCTTTCCCGGTTGCATTGGATGTATTCTGTACATTTTGCTGCCTTTTTTTTTTTTTAGGACTTTCAGTAACACACAATAGCAATAAAGGACGAAACTGATGGGAAAAGGGTAAAAGGGAGAGAAATGGCTGATATAAAGGGAAGTGACAGCTGAAATGCATCAATGACCAAAAAAATCAAGAAGATGAAAATTCGAAACTTTGTCCTTATTCAAGCATTTGATTTGCAGAGAGTTATCATTTCACTGCCACCTTGAGCTGATCACCCTAAAAGCACTTACACGGATGTTTGAACCCAAGGCTGAGTTTATTATCAGAGTATTTTAACTCCGAGAACATCCATTTCCTTCCACTTGTTCACTCTCTTCCTGCCTGGGGAGGGTGTTGTCCAGTGCCCACAGACAGAGAGACAGACAGACAGACAGATGTGCTTTTTGAATGCCATAGAGACACTGTCTCCTTATTCGTCACAGGCTAATGAACAATTTCACACACTTAAAGTGGGTATAGGGGCAATTTCTCCTTTCACTTTGTCATTCTCAAATGCCAGAGGAGATGCTTTTCCCCCCCCCTTTATTTTCCATTAGTTTCCTTCCTGTCTTTAGTTTTTCATTTTTATTTTTGGCATATGTTATTTGTTAGGTGAGAGCCAAAATGATAAGTGATCTTAATATGAATATTACTATCTACTTTCGGTTCTGTACATTTAAAGGCTATTTTTAAGGACATTCATTTGTTTCAAAGACAGACAGACAGACACACACACACACACACACACAAATGCACATGATATTAACTCGTAACCATGGTGTAACCAGGTGTAACCATGCGACGCTGCCATTATTTGTCATTTTCGGCTCAAAATGTTTTACAAAGAATTTCCTGGGTGATGGGAATGCTTGGGGCTTTGCAAACAAGTAATAAGCAAATCCTGCCTCCAAGCTGCTACAGTGGTTTTGTACTCAATGGAGCTTGTAGACTGTGTTATTGTGCACAGCATGAGAGATAAATAAAGGGGAGAGAGCGAGAGATGCCAGGGGGGATGAAGAGTAAGGGACTACATTATACCAAACAGGCGTGCACACACACACACACACACACACACACACACACACACACACACTTTTAAGTCTTCCTAAAATGAACATGAGATGGAACTTTAAAGAGTAAAGAGCAAAGGTGATCTCACTGATAGCTCAGCCGTAATTGAGGGTTGAGAGCAATTATGGAACAGTAATGGTTATTTAGTGCACATTTCTCTGCGTTTTAAAAAAAGGGCAATCAATGTGTATGTAATTTCCCCGTTTAACAGATATTCCCAGGGAACAGGCACGTACCATCAACAGCGCAGGGCAGAGAAGCATTTCACATGCGCTTGCCTTATAGCTAATAGTGTTCAACAATCACCTTTCCTGGAAGGTCAACATAATATGATCTTATATCCCAAGTACTTTAACTGTCAAGGACTTGGCCAAAGACCAACTCTAAAATATACCTAGTATATCCCATGATCTCTTCTAGAAATGTCCATGCTTTTCTTTATTACAACATCAACGTTTTCTAACCATGGTGATAGCAGCTATAATGCTCAAGCTTAGTCTTCCATTTTACAAATGAAACTGTCATAGATTTGACATTAGCTGGTTGTTACTGACACACTGCTCTGATTGATTCTCAAAATGTCAGCTAGATGCATCAACAAGCTTACCAGACCTTCACTGAACTCATCTCAAAACAGTTTAAGGTCCACTTCTGTTTCCTCTCAAGTCCAAGTTGCTCAAACTATTTACATGGTAGCAAAAAAAAATTTTTTTTTGAAGTTTCCTATTTATACAATTAATACAATTGCATGCATACAGTCTACAATAAGCTGAACTTGCACAGTGGTGGCTCTTCTGGGGAGAAAAAAAAAAAAAAAAACCTTGACAGTATTATTTTATATTTTAAAAAAAATAGTAGAATCTGACAATTTAAGACTGATGAGTTAATCTTATTACTGAATTCCAACATTTGACAACACTTCCTATGAATCTTATATTCATAATACATTAACAATTCATTCATAACATGTTATAACCTGACATAATTATCTATTATGTGTTATAAACACATAGGAGTTGAGTAGAAATCCGTGTCATGATTATCATAATTCATTATAGCCTGCAGTACAGATACTACACCCGTATTATGTTCTTACAACGTACAATGTTCTTATAAAAAGATATTATAATGCATTATGTAACTTGACGACATGAGGTCATATAAGCATGCTTTATAAAATGCATATAACTACAACTATGAGTATAAAGTGCATATAACTATGAGAAGGAAGTGTTACTGGTTTCTCAAATTTCTGTAGTCAAATTTTACTCAAGGTCATAACAGTATTCTGTCAGGATATAACATTATAAATGTATTTCTAATAAATTATGAATACGGGATTCATGGAAAGTGCTACAGGGAAAGTAGACTTGTTTGGTAATAAAATATATAATCTGCAATACAGATGATATACAAGAGTCTGTGTTATAGTGCATTATAAAATTAGTATCTAATATTCTTCTAAACAGATACTAAATTGTGTTGCATTATGAATACAAATTGTATAAATAATACGAAATTCAGGAAGTATTACGAATAAACTAAGCGTGAATATTATAATGCATAATATTGTGGTACAGCTACTATACTAGTTCATGTGTTATAATGCATTACAACGTTTGTCTACAATGATTTTATGAACATATTATGAAGTCATATGTTTATAAAGTGTGATGCATACAACTATAACTAGTTAAGAACATTTTTACAGGTTCATGACAGGCATTATAGAGTATTATGTATGCCATATAACACATTATTCAAGCATTTATAATGCATTATGATTCATAAGAAGTGTTACAGGAACTTTGCTAGTTCATGTGTTATAATGCATTACAACATTTGTGCCAGAAAGTGCTTATGAACATATTATAAAGCATTCTGTAACCTGACATTATGAGGTCATATGCCTTATAAAGTGTTTTACATGCAAGTATAAATTCTTATGAACATTTATACAGGCTCATACCAAGCATTATAGTGTATTACGTATACCATGTAACACACTGTTCATGCATTTATAATGCATTATGAATACAAGATTCATAGGCTGTAATACAAAGAAAAAAAGAAAAACCAAAGGTGAATATTATAATGCACTTTAATCTGTGGTACAGGTACTACTCTAGTTCATTTTTTATAATGCATTACAACATCTGTGTCTACAGTGTACTTATGAATATATTATAATGCATTATGTAACCTGACATTATAAAGTTGTATGCTTTATAAAGTGTTATGCATATAAGTATAACTACTTATGAAAATTTACACAGACTCATGCCTGGCATTACAGGGTATTGTGTATGTCATATAACACATTATTCATAATTCATAATGTATTACAAGTCATAGGAAGTGTTATCAAGAAACCAAAGTGAACATTATAATGCATAACACTATGGTACCAGTACTATACTAGCTCATGTGCTAAAATGCATTACAACATCTGTGTCTACAATGTTATTATAAACCTATATTATAAATGTCTTATGTAACCTGATATTATGAAGTCATATGCTTTATAAAGTGTTATGCATGCAACTATGACTACTAATTAATATTTAGACATGGTCATGCCAGGAATTATAGGGTATTAGTACTAAACTAGTTCATGTGTTATAATGCATTACAACATCTGTGTCTACAATGTTATTATAAACCTATATTATAAATGTCTTATGTAACCTGATATTATGAAGTCATATGCTTTATAAAGTGTTATGCATGCAACTATGACTACTAATTAATATTTAGACATGGTCATGCCAGGAATTATAGGGTATTAGGTACTATACTAGTTCATGCGTTATAATGCATTACAACATCTGTGTCTACAATGTTCTTAGGAACGTATATTATAGTGTGTAACCTGATATTAAGAAGTCATATGATTTATATAGAGTGAGAAAAATGTGACTTATGAGCATGTATACAGGGTTATGTCAGGCATTTTACTATATTATGTATGCTGTAGTACAGTGTTCGTCCATCTTGATTTGTGCAAGCTCCTTAAATTGCAGTCATGTGATGATGAATATATTCAATCGAATTAACATGACTACTAACTTGGCACAATCCCTGTATCTGATAGCGTTATTGGTATTGTACTGTATTGAGATATTGATGACAGCTTTAGTAAAACTGGACGCAGGGTAGAAATGTGTGTTTTGTTTTGACGCACTGTGGAATGAAGTCCAGTCACGCCACGAACACTGCAACTATAGTTTTCCAGACACGGTTTCAGGAAATCACAAAATTTTGTGCTCTCTACAAGAACATGCCCCAAACAAAGTACATCTGGTTATGAGCTATCAACCAGTGAGAGGGAACAAATTTTTGATATTCTACCATAACAACTGGAGAAGTGAGACAAAATGTCCCCCATTTTATGGCTTTTTTTCTAGATCACTCTTGGCATCACATCACCAGTCTCTTCTCGCTGAAGGAACAGCAGTAGATATCTGTCATAATCTGAGCGCCTTACACAGGGCATAGATAGAGATTTAGCACATAGAGCCAGAAAACAGAGGACAAATGTGTTTAGCAATAACTTTCATTCCAGTGCCTTTTTTTAGCCACATTTTGAATGAATCCGCTTCAGCATTAGTTTTATTACCCAAGAAACATTTGCTTATATGGAATTTGGTCACAGTGACAAGGACAAAAAGTTAAGTAGAACAGAATGTGTTGTGTGTATTGGATATATTAATGCTTGAATTTAGACCGACTGTCCATTTCACCTTGTTGAAAATCCTATATATCCCCTACTGAAGCTATTTTTAGCTTGCTATCACGTACGAATACACAACAAAAGACAAAGAGACCACAGGTAGGCTATCAAGGTGAATTCTTCTAAATGAATAAAATGGATTCTGTCTTGCACAAAGCGAGAGATTATTACACAGGCACAAAGCTTTTCAGTTCATCCACTGCAATCACCACGGAAATGTGCACGGCCATTAAACTGAAATTAGCACAAATGGAATGACTCAAACCATCTTGTGTATCATATAGTAGCAGTTAGTGTAAGTCACAATGTTGTCACACTTGCAGATTTGTAAATATTCTCCCAATTTAAGTCAAGTAAAAAGATATGAAGGATAAGGTTAAGGTTAAGGTTGGGGGTGGGGTTAGCATTGATACCATTTCTCCCAAATTCATTCATATGTAATTGAACAAAATCCAACCAAATCACATTTGTTTGTTGTGCATGAAATATAATGCCTTACATAAGTATTCACCTCACTTGAACTTTTCCACATTTTGTAGTGTTACAACCTGGAACTGAAATGATATAATTGGGATGTTATGTCATGAATCAACACGAAATATCCCATAGTATTAAATCGATAAGTTTTGCAGAAATATTGACAAATAAAAAAGCAAAACTTAAAATAACATCCCTACAGTGAAGCACGGTGGTGGTGGTAGCATCATGTTGAGATTCACCCTTGGCATCTTAGTTGCGTCTCTGCCCTCATTAGCTGTTCGCTGACGTTTGGTGAACGGACATGAACTTTCAGTTTTTTAATAATGAATTTAATGGTACTCTGCAGGATGTTCAAAGCTTGAGATATTTTTAGAACCAAACCCTCACTGCACTGATACATTTACAAAACTTTATCTTGGACTTGTTTTGACAGCTCCAGTTTCTAACACTCCAAAATGTAGAAAGGTTTAATGGGGGTGAATACTTATGCAAAGCACAGTATGCTTAAGCAGGTTATGCATATTAAAAAAACCAAAAACAACTATATTAGGCACAATCCTAAGCAGCTTACTGAGAGAAAAAGCACTAATGACACCGAAGAATGCTTGGTAGGAGCCCAGAAAAGATCAAACCAGTGCTATAATCTTTAAGTTACAGTGAAGGTATGGAAGTTAAGGAATAATACCAACCTAATCATCACATTTGGAGGAATTCTAACAAGCAAAAGTGGTTTCACTGAAATAAACATGAATGAAAACTTAGTAAAAGCTGTCCATTAACTTAACCTAACCTTGACCACTGGTAACTTTGTCATATAAGTCATATAGCATATAAATATCGAGTTTAAATTCAACTCATCTTGGAGCTCGTCTTGAGTTTGCTAATTAATTGATCCAGTTGTCTAAGAGATTAGCATCCCATGAACTTGTAAATGTTTTTTTTTTTTTTTTTTAAAGAATTTTTGTTTTTTTGGACAGATATAAATCAGTGATGTATTAAAATTATTAATACATGCCACAGAAATGAAGTATTTTGTCTCCAGTGCAGATTTAGGCTGTTAAGAATATAAGAAGATCATCTTCTTTGCCAGTGGGACACAGCAATCCATTTGCCGATTACAAACAGCACACGCTGGGCCAGATCCTTCTTCCTTTCTCTCTAATGTCCATGCATCACACAAAGTCATGAAATGACTCATGCTGAGCTGCTTTCCCAGATCACTAGATTTTCATTCTTCTCTTGTAAAGTTTCAATTATCTCACTTTTATTCTAAATAAGATTACAGTAATTTTAGAAATAAAAAAAGATACATACAAAACCCACAAAAAGGTGGGATAAAAAAATGGCTGCTTTTATTATCCCCTGATGCTGTGTCTGCAGTGATGAATTTTTCACCTGTTTCGGTCTGTCACTATAGAAAATTGGCTCCCCAGAATTGTCTCCTAGCGTGGATTAGAACACGTCCGCCTACCAGATGCTCCAGCCAGTGTTGCAATGCGGTAGTGATGGCCAGTGTGCGCCAGATATAATCAAGACAAACGCCACAGCCTGGTTTCACCTCTGAGTCAGTGGGAGAAGACAAAGACCTCTGTTTCATTGGGAAAAGGTACCAATGCACTGACAACCTAAGAAGTGGATTTTTTGACCTTGTTTGATCCCAATTCACATGAACTGGACCCTCACTAATGTTCACTGACCGCTTCTACACCCTGAAAAATAAAGGTGGCAGAAAAGGTTATTTTGAACGATGTGAATGATGAACTTTTCAGTCCGTAATTTCTTAGTCATTTTTGTTGCCACAATCAACACAATAACTATTTCCACCACAAAGATCCTTCCACGTAATGATAGCATTTTTTCTTAGTTCTTTTTGGTACAAAGTACAAAAATAAAGTGAAAGAAGAGATACCTTGGATCTATAAATACAGGAATATAAAGCTCCAAATTAGCTGCAACATGCATCAGAGGGAGAAGAGAGTTGTCATCCATAAAGTTCTGTCATCATTGACAGAACTTTATGCGATTCATCTCTGTATTTACAGATGAATATTACTTTTTTTTGTAAATAGACAACTAGACATGCTGCTGTAAATAGCTAGCTTTCTTAGCCAATTAAAATGTGTTGCACTATGCCTAATTTGCCTTATTCAGATATATTAACCAGTATATATATATATATATATATATATATATATATATATATATATATATATATATATATATATATATATATATGTGTGTGTGTGTGTGTGTGTGTGTATCCAGTTTTCTCCTACTTCAGAGTGATAAGTTACAAATGATGCTGTACTACTGGGTACCAATAAAATGGTGAAATATCCATCAATCAAAAGATTCTTGGGTTCCCTCTGATATCATTCTAAGGAACCTTTTCTAACCCCTTTTTATTGCATTTGGTTTAGCCCATGTGGTGAGGTGCACTGTGGTCAAGTTCAAATGATGCATCTTCTGCTTCAGTCAGATAATTAATGGTTAAAAGTCCTCTACTGTCAAAATAATTTACTGTAATGACTTTAAAATGAAAAGTCAAATCTACAGTGGCTTGCATAAGCACTCACTGCCCTTGACCTTTTCCACATTTAATTGTGTTACTAGCTTTGACTTTGACTACTACCTGGAATGGAAATGGACTTAAATGGGATTTCATGACTCTAGGGCCATAATTTTGAAGTGGGAGTGAAAATGAATATATATTTACAAATAAAAAAACATAAAATTGCATAGTGATTGCATAACTATTCACTCCCCTTTCTATGAAAACCCCTAACTCCAGAAGTCACATAATTAGTCCATGTATGTGCAATTAAAGTGTCTCATGATCTAATCAATATAAACACACCTGTTACTCTATGCAAGGTACTCTATACCTATTCCCAAATTATAACTTGTCTATACATTATGTTATTCTTTGACTGAAAGGCAACAACACGCTCTCCAATCATATAATAAAAACCAGATTCTTCCAACATTACAGGTATATCACGATATAATCATATTTTATAGAAACAACTTGTTACATGAGCATCGTAGCCTCGTTCCCTTTATCTGGCCAGCTTTTATTTCTGGAAAGAAAAAGCTCACATTTGCCACTCATCTGATCTTCACTTCTATTGATTTTTCCAAATTGCTCACTCAATATAAAGAGCAGGATAATAAGGCTGCACGCCGCATCACTCCACCAGGGAGATGAAGGAGAGAGACGTGCTTTTGGGATGGTGTGTCTTTCGAGTTGATAGACGAAAATGGCTATGATTGCTTTCTGCTAAGCATTACTACAGCGTCAGTGGGCTGAGATGGATGTTGCATTGTGATAAGGACACAGTTCCCGGAAAACAGTTAGATGAATAGCAAATTGAAAGCGACTCAAACAGTAAGAAAAATTAACTAAGCAGCATTTCAATGAAATAAGTACTATTGGGTAAGAAGTTTAAGCTTTTGTAACATGTTCCTACATTAGTCATATCGATTCAGGCCACTCGCATCCAAACAATCTCATGATTCCAGTACAACTTCCTCCACACTGCTGTTAGTACTCAATTATTAATCTATTACTATTGCTTTACATGCTAATAATGTGTATTATTACAAAATGACCAGCTCAAGCATATGTTTACACTGTAATTATTCTATACTCAGACATGCATCTATACTCACTGCATAAAAATCTGTCTTGTGTATCGTGTACGTCTTGTATTCAATGTATGCTTAATAGCGTTACACATGAGTCATGGATTGCTGTTCCGGCTTTGCTCATTTGTCTGCTCTGTCCATTAATAAATGAACAATTGAGTCTCCAGGATGGTTCAAGCTACAAAAGCACTGATTTAAGGATTAACTAGATTAAGGATTCTAGTATCCATCCATCCATCCATCCATTTTCCATACTGCTTATCATACACAGGGTCGTGGGGGAGCCTGGAGCCTATCCCAAGGAACTCAGGGCACAAGGCAGGGGACACACTGGACAGGGTGCCAACCCATCACAGGGCACAACCCCACACACATTCACACACTATGGACAATTTAGAAATGCCAATTAGCCTACAGTCCTGCATGGCTTTAGACTGGGGGAGGAAACCGGAGTACCCGGAGGAAACCCCCGAAGCACGGAGAGAACCTGCAAGCTCCATGCACACAGGGCGGAGGCGGGATTCAAACCCCCAACCCCGGAGGTGCAAGGCAAACGTGCTGAGATAATGGAAATGATAATAATAATTATTAATATCATTAGTAATAGTAGCAGTTGTATGCACTTTGATGCCAGGTGTCCATGAAGTAGAGCCAGGGGATCTGTGATTTTTTTATTATTATTATTTTGTTACAGTGGTGGAAATCTCAACCCACTTTATTTAAGTTGCTATATTTAGGGGTCCAAGCACCAAAGACACCTCAGACCTAATGTGTTCTATCAGTGGAAAGCTCAGGAATGGAAAGTTCTATGGCTCCAAAAAATATTATTTGAAAAATCTAAATAATGTTCATGAAATAAAGCCATACTGAGGGAGTCTGTGGAATTTATTTTACCATTAAAGGGGTCCCTGGATACAAACTGTTTGAGAACCACTGTAATAGTGTGCAAGTCCTCATATCCTCAGTGTAAAAGTGAGCATTTGGGGCAGTTGCCATGATCGGAAAATTAAGCTTTCGTCCTTGTCCATTCAGAGATGAATGAAGTTCAGAATCATTTCATCAGTCTTTTCACAAAAACTAAAAAAAAAAAAAAAGACCCATTTTCCATGTTGAAAACTGCTCCATGTAGGTTACAGACAGAACTTAGGTAACCACTTTCTTTCTTGGTTTTTTTTTGGTTTTTTTTTGTTTAAATAAGGTTTGTGTTGTGGTTTTGTGTTTGTGAGGTTTGTGTGCAACCTCATATTTATACACCAGTAAACAGTACATGGTTAAAGGAAACAACAGAGTTCTTGAAGACTGAGAACAGAAAAAATAAAAAATAAAACAAAAAAAGTCATTCTTGAGAGAAAAAAAAACAATTATACAATTTTTTGACCGTTTGTTTCTACTTTGTGTTTGCATTTTTGAGCATTCAGCATTTG
Source organism: Pangasianodon gigas (assembly GCA_022758105.1). Lineage (NCBI taxonomy): Eukaryota > Metazoa > Chordata > Actinopteri > Siluriformes > Pangasiidae > Pangasianodon > Pangasianodon gigas. The sequence continues at coordinate 7,603,348 of CM040481.1, forward strand.
TGCTTCAAAGGATCCTGTAACCAATAAAAAATAATTCCTCTGCATTTTCATAGTGTCACAAATTAGAACTGCTTCATTTAGTTCCACTGTAAAAACACTCTATATGTGCATTTACCTTTTTAAATTAAAAAAAGCTATTAATACTACATTATACAGGGTAGGGTAATATCTATACATTAGATATATATCTAATAACTATCCACTATTAACTGACAATATCTTAACATTACATCAGGTCATCCTCATCAGAGCCTCTCTAAGCTTTATCAATATTCTTAAAAAAAAAAAACAATAATGTCACTGAATCCTTATTCTTAAAAAGAAACTCAAATGACAATTTACTAAACGCTGCTAAAATTTTTGAGTTCTTTTTTGGAAATATTTCCGTGAACAGCGTGTTGGGTGGGTCAGAGCTAAACTAAATGTCGATCAGCACAATCTGCCTTTCAGCATGAAGGACACGGCCCCCTGAAGCACTCGACAAAGTGTTACTGATCATCTGTCAGACAGACAAGGACCCCTAGTGGACACAAGCAATGTCAACTGTGATCCTCTAAACCATTTTTTTTTTTGATGTAAAACATTCCACATCCTCAGTCAATATCAACTGTGAACTTCTCAGCAGTTCTGAATAAAGAATTCAATCTAAATTTCTACTAAAAGTGAAACTGTACTCATTTTTTCAGTTTTGTACCTCACTCAACCTCATTAATCAACCCGTCAAAACAGATTTTTAGACATTATATTTAGTTTATATTTAAGGCAATTGGACTAGACAGTTATAATGCATTCATAAGGCATTGCACATGCTATCATTATTTATTAAAATGCATGAAATTCATTATTAATGCACTGTACACAGTGTTCATAACATGGCTTGACACAATTAAGAGAAATAGAAATAGGAAATACTGTCAAATATGTCTGTCAGTAATCCACACTTAGAAATGAAAAGTATATAAATTCATGTATTAAAATCAGAGCAATTCTCAGTCTATGACTGGACAAAATGCTTCAAGCAATTTCTTTGCTCTTGGTGATATAATGTTCGAAACACTACTTATAACTCATCTTGTTAACAGTTACATTTCTATAAACTGTAGTGCCTTTTCATAAATAATCATAACCAGGTGTACGATGCCTTGCATTACAAAATGTTATGAATGAGTCACATGATCAGATCATTTTGATAAATATCAGTTGTACTGCAAATAACAGAAATGAAAACAAGCTATATTGGATTTTAAGGATTTAAAACCAAAATGGCCAGGGGCTAAACGTTCCATCCGTCACTTAGCAGTAACCGAAACAAAATAAAAAGATAAACACACTCACCCTCTCCGAACAGCCAGTAAGAAACTGGAAAGAGAATGACCACCAGCAGAATATACACGCCGCCTAGACTTTCACCAGCCGGCACCATGATTTCCAAATGGACCGGCAGTTTGATTTCAATCCACTTCCAGTGCGTATTCGCAGTTTCCGACATTATTACCTCTCCCTGTGTGTGTGCAAAACAACCCACTGTGCTACCTACGCACACCAACACAATCACGCCCAATCCCAATCTACTTCCATCTATTATCTTCGTTACTGTCCATTTTCACGACCTACATCAGCTCATGGATACTGACATTCGACAAAAGCCCATGCGATGTGTTTGTTATTTGTTGGGCTTTTTTGGAAGAACCATCAAGGCATCAAGGCCTGATGTTTATTTTAGATGTGCTGGTCTAATGCTAGTGATGAAAGATGTGTAGTAGACCGTAAATTAGACTTTTCAAACACAACAATGTGTTTCATTGTGTCTCTTTGTGCAGGTGGGAAGGGCGAGGGAGTGGAAGGGTTTCCCAGCCTGGAGTTATGGAACATAGATAACATATCCCATCATCCGAGCACTGTGCTAATAGAGCCAGTTTCAGATATTACAATGCGTTTTCAGACTAAATCAGGCTTTTTTAGGTAGAAACATGACATGAAGACATGAAGGCTAAAGTATAAATATATCAGAAGTACTGAGAAATTATGCTTACATCAAAGTATAGATAATGTGTCAAAATTAAAAGTGGAAGCATCCTGCCAAAATGTGCTTAAGTGAAAGTAAAAAGTTGCACCTTTTAACTATTAAAATGACATGAAATTAAATCTAGTTTTCACGTGAAACGTAGCTTTTAATCTCTGTTAGTTTGCTGGTCATATGCATGACTCAGCTACATAGTTTGATAATGAGTTAATCAGAAGTAAAACATCCTGTAAATAACCAACAACTAGAATTTGATTTGCTGCCTAGCCCATTATATCAGCTACTGGAATTGATGCTAGTCTAACCTGGCATTAGCAAAGAAAGTAAACATTGGAGAGTGAAGGCTAACACATGCTGTGTCACAGGACAGCGTAACCCACTCAGAGGAAAGCGCTATCTGCCCTTTTCCACATAGATGACCTCACAGACACGATTGGAGAGTGTCGCTGTGATTGAAGTATGCCATCCCTAGGATTCGAACTTGCGATCGCCTGATGATAACGGTGATGATGGCAAGATGGTGGTGCGGTAGCATGCAGCGGCCACTTTGGGTCCGGAAATAAGGTGCTATGTTACATGTTGTCCATACCAATTGCTACACATAATGCTTCTACACTACTGAATAGTTTACAGCCCATATTCTATTGTCCTGTGTATTTATTGTTCTGCACCTACTGTCCTGCATGTTTTTTGTCCTGTACTCATCTCACACTGTTGTGTATTTGCACTTTATGTAGTCTTTGTATTGCTGTGTGTTGCACCTTGGTCCTGCAGAAACAACATTTTGTTCCAGTGTATACAAGCAAGACAATAAAAACCCACTTGACAAGGAGAAAGCGTTCTATCTATCTCTCTCGCGCGCTATATATATATATATATGTATACACACACACATATATATATATATATATATATATATTAAAATCTTATTCATACATTTCACCTCCTTTTCACTCTACTTGTATATTGTGTTTCTTGTCTAGGATATTAATTTATCTACTCCATTCAAATGTCATTTTTATCAATTCTCAGCAAATAAAACATACACATACACAACAACTCATTACAGAAATTGCACTGCCACTTCATGTGCATACTCTGTTGCTGACAGCCACACTGTTTTTCATTTATTATCCTGTCTCTTATACTTAATATTATTCTTCTGCTCTAGCTGTGTGACTAAGACGTCTACCTGTGTTGAATATTGAATGCATTTACGTGTATGTCTATATGTGTGACAATAAAGCTAGTTATTAGTGTCAGAATGACGCCATACGCAGCTCACAGTGGAATCTAGTAAACACGCTTGATAGATGGTAGATGATAGATGTGTGTGCTACATTTAAAGAGAGAAGACACAGAGAGGAGGCTCATTTATTAGTAATGCTCTGTCACTTGTGCACTGTGTGAAATCCTAAGATCTTCTCTTTCAGGTCTTGGCTTAACACCCTACCCTTGCTGAATTCTCTTCAAACACACACACACACACACACACACACACACACACACAGAACAAAAGCCTTTATGAGCGAGCAGAGCAGCATCTCACCTTGGTGCTCGTTCTGCATGCAGCTTCTCTCGCTTGCTCTCTCACTCTCTTCACATTTCTCATGCCTTCTTTTCTTTCCACAGACTTATCATTTCAACTCCCTCAGATAGCCATAAGCTGAATTAAACACTTCAAACAAGTAGTTAAAAACCATTTAGGTTCCCTCATATGGCAAGGCACAGTAAACGCTCAGGGACGCAGAAAGGCATTTTACATTAGAGGTGCTGGAATTTATAAGCAGCATACAAGCAGCATGCAGTCTGACATCATACCTGAATGACAGTCAAATCATTTTTCTTTTAAGAGAGAATGTGTGTTAATTACAATGATTCATGGCACAGCGTGGTTGAATTCTCAGATCAGAAGCTGCTGATTAATTTTCTATAACAGCAGCTCTGACAGTAGTTCCGGATGTAACATGAACAATAGGTTTATATTAATATGCTAGACCTCATAGATTGTCGTTTCTATAGTAACAGCTCATTTACAGCGACTTGTACTTAAGACTAATAATTAACGGATTAACAAATGTGTTGTTTAACAAAGAAAAGCGTATAATCAATGTCATGGTCAAGTTTTCTGTTAGGAGACATTTATTTAACATTTAAGCAAGGAGTCTTGAGTATCAGCGCTTTGTAACACTCAGTAAGTTTCCCAACACATGAGTTCATGATATTGATTATGTTATAGTAGCTATATTGCCAGTCTCTATTCTTTCTGTCTGTTGAAAGTTAATGAGAGAGGGAAAAAAACACTTCTTTGTCATGTTACTGAAAAGCCAGAAAGCCTAAGTCTCGCAGATGTTTCATAAAGTTAAATGTAACTATAAACAGTTTAAAAAAAGCGCAATGTGTCACTCATTAACAAATTAAAAATTACAATCATTGGAAAATTCGTATGGTATAGGATGAATACTATCCCTGATATACAAACTCAAAAAGTACTCAAAATACTCAGTTTTAAAGTTTGTTCGTTCCTTAATGTGTTTATCTATGTATTATTATTATAGCACCCTCGTCCTGGTGAACATATGTACTATACGTGGCAGTCTCTGAAAACCCATCAGATGTTGCTGCAGCTGAATTCAGGCAAAAAGCGGTTTAAAAAAAAAAAAAAAAAAAAAAAACCCAGGCAAAATTCAGCTTTTATATTTCTGCTAATAATATACTTTGACTAATAATATACTTGATTTGCTAAAAATATACTTTGACTAATAATATACTTTATAATATACATATATACACATACACACACACACCTATATATATATATATATATATATATATATATATATATATATATATACATACATACACATATATACATACCGAAAAAGGCATGTTTTTATTTAAGCTCATTTCTAACCTTTCTAATGCAGTCTAAAAGTCTAAAACCTTACTGTGTCTACATGCCGTAGCGAAACAGCCATGAGCCTAATCAATTCAGTTTGTAATCAAATACCGGTTGTCGAAATGTCTGTGATGTTCCTGCGCCGTCACATCATC
>CM040481.1:7618519-7628938 GCA_022758105.1 Pangasianodon gigas
TCTTGCACCACTTCACAGACGAGGAGTGGAAGGAGAATTTTAGGATGACACGACAGTCATTTATGACACTATGCTCAATGGTGGAGAGGTACATGGCACCTGGCGAGGCTACGGTCAGAGCCCCAATACCGCTGACAGCCGTGCGTCATACGTCATTACGTGATTTGTACGTCATTGCACATGCGCAGAACTATCTGGTTTCATTTTCAACCCGATGAAGTGTTTACATGTCCTCTCCATCGGATTAGAAAAGCTTTAAACCACCCCTTACGATCCGAATGAAATTTTAATCGGTTTTGGCCAATTCATTCCGATTGACGTGTTTACTTGTGACTTTTTAAATCTGATTGTGCTTCTAGTCCAATTACGATCGGATTATTAGTGTCCATGTAAACGTAGCTAGTGACTCAAATAACCACTCTTTACAACCATGGTGAGCAGAAAAGCATCTCAGAACACACAACTCCTGTCAGCCAAGAGCAGGACTCTGAGGCTACTGTGGGCACAGACTCACAGAAAGTGCCAAACCTCGCCTGATCATCCACAGGCAAAAAGGGAGTTCAATAAGTGCCTGTTGGAAATTATTAAATATGTACATGTAATTTCATTTTTAGAACACATACATCAGTCATTTTTATACGGAAATTAAAAAATGGCTCTCTTTTCCTATGCCAAAGGACACAAGGTTAATCTACTCAAAAGGTACATCATATGTTCTGATAAACTTACTTTATTCAACTAAAAGTAGAAAATGATATTTAAGCATTTAAATTTGGATTTATTCTGCTGTTGAATATCTAAATATTATTAACACTCGATAAGTAAAATTGATCATGACCACCCCGATGGAGATACATTAAAATGCATAAAGAATCTTTTAATATTTATACCTTGAATTGAAACTGTATCAGAACCAAGACAGTTTCTTCTTGTGAATTTTCACACAGTCTATCTTGTATATCTTTTCTTAAAATTTCATGCAAATGAAATCCTAATAATTTACCTGGTAGAATGTTACCAATGCTACCAATGTTGTACGAGATCGAGTTGCACAGAACTGACAAGTGACAAACACAAGTATGTGATGTTTGAGTGTGTTGGTAAAGGGCAGACTGGCCGAATTCTGAAAAGGCCACATAGGGAATGGCACAAGAAGAGATTATGACGAGGTGGTCACACCATGTGTGTGCCTGGCATGAACCCAAATTGTGCAGAGAAGCAAATCTCAAAAGCGTGGCTATGGCTTATAAGAAAAGAGAACTCTAGGATGGGCAGAGCCGGCTGGTATTAATTGGCTAGCTGAACTAAGCCTTCCATCGCTTTCAAAATATAAATGAATAAATAAATGAATAAAAATATGGTTTGGTTTTTGGAACTCAGTCTAATTTGCTGTTAACAAATGGTTTGAATCTGCTGAGGCTGATTCGTGATAAAAACATGCAGACATTAATAAAATATTAAGCAATAATCTGACCTTTGCTTCTCAACTTCAAGCCATGGTGTTAACTTATGTAAATTGGCGAGTGAAATAATGGTGTGTTCAAAACAGAACTTCATAAATTTATGATTGAGACGTAGCAACATGACTTTTATAACTTTTAAAATTTCAAAGTTGGGAGAATACTGTTGCTTAGCACATGGGAAATATGAATGGCGAGCATATACTAGCTAATAAAGCTAGACAGCATGTATTTTATCCAAACAAGGTAAAAGAAAATGCAACCAAACTGTTAATATAACTTTTCCTCACATGTGAAAAGACATTGTAAGACTAAAATTATACTATTGCGTTGACAGAAAATCCATCTTTACTGAGAATCATCAACGCTGTGTCACAACTCATGAACACACCAGTGGGTCCTTAATATGAAATCATATTGTTATGAAATCTTGTAAACGCTAGTTGAACACAGCATGACTTTATGATGAACTACCAAGTGGTACCATGAGTACGGAAGCACAATGCTGTCATGCAAGACAAAAACCCATTAGCATCTTGTTTTTATGAGAAAACATCTTATTATTATTAGAGAAGCATCTTGTTAGTACAAGAAAACATCTTGAGATGCTGATGGATGTTTTTTTTCTTTCTCGCATGGCAGCTTCCGTACTGTTTCAGTGTAAGACTGTTAAGACGGTGACAGAGACGGAGTGAACACCGCCTTGAGAGACGTCCAGGATAATTACACATTGCTTAAACTAAGTTAAACTCTTAATTACAGAAGTAGATTGAGTGTGTCAAGCAGAATTCCCACTTGAGTCGAGCAAAACCACGCTCCATTAACGGAGCATTCTGAGAGACTGACAGCAAGCAGTTGGTGCAACTCGAGTGACGGGAAATTGCTCGAAACTGAAAATCATCCAAATGTAAAACCCATTTGTTAGCCAGCATATTTCAAGCTTGGACAGCGTCTTCTATAATAAACCCATTTGCCAGGGAAAAGATACAGAGTTGTGACTGTGACTATTGAACCAGCAGACAAATGAGGTCTTCGTGTGTAGACATGTAAACTGTGACAAAGTAATCGAGTGATTCATTCTGCCTGTTTAGCCCTCTGTCTTTGACCATGTGCCACTCAATCTCAGAATCCTCTCCTCAGTTCTGTCTGCAACCCACACAGGTCACTCATGTGGGCAATTCAAAGTCACCATTTTGAAGGAATCTTGCACTTCATGGTCCATTGACTAATTGGAAGTGGCAGACATCCCCTCCTGGGGAGCCACTAAGACTTTTAGTGCTTTTGAACACATCATCCCTGCTGGATTCAGCTGTCATTATTTTTTTTATTTTTTTTTCCCCTAGCAGGGGTGGAACAATGAACTGAGACTCAAAATTCACAATCAACACACCAGAAAGTTTCTTTGGAGTGTAAAGGTCAAAAAAGTAAAGTTCAACAGTTGTATTAATATTTATGCAGGCAAAGTTACTTGTATTGAGAGTCGGGTTACACACTTCTTTAAATCAATTTTCGAGCTCCACATTCAGATTATGGAAATTACCAGCGTATAACTCACTTCTACAAGGTTGTCAGATTTTTCTTGCGTAGAAGTGACCGAGACAAAGTTGTTCAATAGCGTCTAGGCCGCCTTTAAACAAAAGCACTTGCCTATGAGATATTTAAAAAAAAAACAGGGATAGAAAATGTGGACTGTGTTCTTTGTTGTCAAATGTAATATGATGCAACATAAAAGCAAGAGACAATTTAATAATGAAAAATAAAAAAAGTATATTGCCAATATATTGCTGCATGATTAGTCCTTGTTGTAATTATTACATTAATCACTGCAAATGTGGCTAACAATAATGGCATCCACCCTCATTATTCAGCAGCATAGAAAACAGCACTTGACAATTATTTATTATTTAATATTATTGACTATTAAAAGAGCACATCCAATTATTCTGTGTTTTCTTTTTTGCTGTTCTGAAAAATGAAAATGCATATTTAGAATGCTGGCTTTCCACCATTACATATGCAATACATATGCGTATGTAATGGTGCAATACATATGCAATGAAGTGCATACCATTTGTCTGTTTTGCAAATTACATTATTAACCAACAAACTACCATAGTAATAAAACCTAAGCTGAATTCCATTTTTGTATTTAGCCAACACAAGGGTCCAATCCAAATCTGTTCATTTGCAGCACTGGAGCAGGAGAACATGCTAATAGTATGTTGCTTGCATGACTGACATTAATTGGGGGGAGTTGTAAATGTTAAGTCCTGTGTACAGAGTGCTGAGCGTTATTATGAATGTAGAGTATTTCAACAAGAACAGTGCTGTTTCCTTCAACACTGAAGAGAGCGTGCGTAATTATTGTTTCGTTCCGCTGCAGCGGAGAATAATCCTCTTGACAGACAGCTAATGAACCTGACATCTGTCATGTTCACCATCTCAAATAATTCTCTGGGGGTTTTGCTTCAAACTGCTTTGGCTAGTTGATTCCTCTACTGAAGTATATAAAGGATGTGCCTTGGGTACAAATTAGTCATTTTTGTCAAAGGAAAGAATGAATAACTTTGACTTTAACAGGCTTAAGTAATAGGATTGCGCAAGGTTTCATCAATGACATGATAAGAATAAGAATGGTATTTTACACACACACACACACACACACACACTTAAAGGCAAATAGGCAGCTGCATTGAAAATTATTTCTAATTATTTCATCTCAACTGTCGCAAGTCAGTAATACTCTACTGGACTCATACCATGTTTCCTCCGAATACCAACCATGATAAAAAGAAAAATTATAACCCTTCCCTTCAAACCAAAAAAAAAAAAAAAAAACCTAAATTTTTGTTTTGAAGGGGCGTGTCACACAGTGTAATCACATGGCATGACTGTCACTGATAGGCTGCATGAATCTACAGTCTGGGCTAGAAAGAAATCAGCCTGGGCCTTGCTTCTTCATACCACTGTGTGTATTTATTTTACAACTACTGGTGGTGCTGTTGTGCTAGATTACACAAAAATCCAAAATAATTTACTTTAAGACATTTACAACCAGCAAATAATCTTATGTTGATTTTTTTTAATCTTTAAAAGACTTTTTCCCCCTTTCCCCCTTCTGATTTTCTCCATAATTTAGTTTTGGCCAATTCCCACCCACCAGCCAGCTCCCCTATCTTAATACACTGCAAAAAATGACATCTTACCAAGTGAAAATATCTTGAATATAGTCAACTTTATCTTATAATATTATAAGACTATCTGAAGCTTGAAATATATATATAAAAAAAATCTAGAAATAGGTTTAATCTTATATTTGGTTTATGGTAATCTTATAGTAGGAAATACTAGATAAATCTGACTATATTGAAGATATTTTCACTTGCTAAGATGTCATTTTTTGCAGTGTACAGCTACCAGCTGTGGAGGGTGAAGGCTAACACATGCGTCCTCTGAGACACGTGAAGCCAGCAACCGAATCTTTACGAACTGCTGATCATGTTGCATCAAAAAGTGTAGAGATTGCTGGGATTTCTTCTTTAAATAGGACTGTATTGAACAAGATTTATTCACAGAACATACAATGTTCTGTTCAATGCCTATAGAACATACAATATAGCATTGTGTTTGGTGGATCAATTATTTATTAAAATATTTCTAAACCATGTTTCTTAAATCATGACCGAGAAAAAAAAAAAAAGACTGTAAATTTTGTGGTAATTTTTCTGGCAATAAAGTACTGTAAAAAAAAAAATACAGTAAACAACTGTAAAAATATTTACAGTAAAGTACTGTAATATCTTACATAGTTTGAACATAATATCTTACATAATTTGAACCCACAATCTTCTACTCACTGGTTAAGGTAACACAAAGCCACCACAACTTGCACTGATTCAACGCAATCTTTCAGTGTGAGTTAATTCAGTGGTAGAAGTGGTTTAATCAAGAAAAGCTGAGCTAGTTGTGGTGGCTCGGTGGTTAAGGCTTTGTGTTACAGATTAGAAGGTCTGGGTTCAAATCCCAGCACTGCCATGGGTGGGTCCTTGAGCAAGACTCTTAACCTTCAGCCCACATTACTTAAAAAAAAAAAAAAAAAAAAAAAGTGTCAGACAAATGAGCAAATGTACTGGATTGTGTGTTATTTTGTACTATGTAAGATATTATAGTACTTCACTGTAAATATATTTACAGCTGTTTATGACAATTTTTTATAGTACTTTATTGGCAACCCTGTTTTATGCAGTGTATAAGGTGCAAGCTGAAATTTCACTTGTTCTAGAGTGTGTGTCTGCGTCTATTATCCCTCAGCTGAAAGAGAGATCGATAGCACACTGCCCACAACCATTCTCTCCATATTACAGCAGCATGACAGCTTGTCTTTTAAAGTACACTGATACTGGAATGGATCCAAAAAAACTGCTGTTTACATAGATACTGGCTGGACTGTCTGCCTAGTGTCTGAACACACACACACACACACACACACACAGAGCATATTATAACTCCGTCCTGTTGCAAGCAGTGTACAATAATATTCCCAAACAATCAAGGCTAAGAGTCGATAATATGGACTCTGTTACGCAAACCTCTGTTTTTCAAAGAATTCATTTAGAGCTGGAAATTAAACCAGACAAACAGACTAGCCAACCTATTTAGAAATCAAACTTTTGCAGTTTAAAAACTGGAACACAGATGGTGCCTGCTCCTTTGGTGCACTCAATGAATATTAGTAAGAGCTAGTTAACTGGTCTCACTGGCATGATGCTAACATTCCCTAATTCATTATGAGTTGCCTTTGTGTTTTTTTTTTTTTTTTTTGGAAATGTTCCTTAAAAGTGTTTACATCAGCCGTGATGAGACGGTCTTGTCAATGTTGGTTTGTAGATGAAGCTTGGCAGGACAAGGAATTGCTCCCAGAGCAGGTCAGGATAAAATATTGCTCGCATGGTAATAGAGGGGTATTTTTAAACCAGACCAGCAGGAGAACTAGACATTAGGTCAGGATAGGAACCAAAGTGTGAGTGAACAAGGCTTAGAGATGAATTTGACTCTGGAGTGTGTATACGAGTAAAAAGTGACGCAAGACGGAACTGGTAAACAACTATGTAATACACTCCGAGGTTTAGTGAATGGCGTCACTGCACATGCTATTTTCAGCCCCTAAAGCCAGAACATGGCATCTTGCTCTAACTTGGCATAAGTAGTAGCTGGTGGCATTTCACACCTCACAAAGGCGCTTGTTCTTTGCTCTCAGTGGACCGACGGCCAATTATGTGCCAGAGTGTTTTAGAGAGAGATGGCCCACAATGCTACAGCAATAGTAGAGAAACCAACAGAGACTCAAACTAAAGGAGCTGAAACAGATGCTCATTAAGATGAGCGAATACAAATATGCCATGCAAACCGATCACTAATTGGTATCACTCGGCTATGGCTGAGAGAACCATTAGCGCAAAGAGAAGTTAAAGACAAGATTGAAACTCTCCTAATGCATTTATAAAGCATACATAATAGATTATAATATCTAATATACTGTATCTGTTCATCAGTAGTTATACTAACATGCATATACAGTATGAAATATAATATAAAGCATAAGCATATGAATATATTCAATTCAATTCAATTTTATTTGTATAGCGCTTTTAACAATGGACACTGTCACAAAGCAGCTTTACAGATATATAAAAATCCCGGATATAAATTTTAAATTTATAAATTTATCCCTAATGAGCAAGCCAGAGGCGACGATGGCAGACGACACGAGGAAGAAACCTTGAGAAGAACCAGAGTCAAAAGGGAACCCAACCTCATCTGGGTGACACTGAATAGTGCAATTAAAAATAATTTTGTCTTCTATAACTGTATACTATACAGTCAAAAAGTGCTAACTGTGTAAACAGGGACTTATCAGCTTCTGAGCAACTTATAAGTATGAAAATCAGAGCCATTTCTGAACTCATTATAGTTTTACCTTTAAGTCTACTGTATCTAAATGAAGTTATTAACTGTTCAAGGACGGAGACTTTTCTTAGCAAGCTGTTCTTAGCAATTGCAGTCCTAAGGCTATAAATATAGAATATATAATGTCATGTTACATAAGGCTTAATATTAAGACATTAAAACTGTAATGCACTGCAGGATGTGCTCTGGGATCTGTAGTTATAATGCTTTATAACAAACGCCTTTGGTTTCTCAAATTGTGCTCAGTTGAAGTGTTTATAAAAGTGTATAACACAGCACTGATGAATTTTCAAATCTGATTGGTCAGAAGGGGTTGATTAATTTTCTATAACAGCAGCTCTGACAGTAGTTCCGGCTTTAAGGCAAATCACAGGTTTATAGTAACGCATTCATTCTAGTACGTTATTGTTTTTATAATAATAACGCATCATTGTAACGATAACACTTTAGAACGATTGTTTAGTAGTTTGTTGACATGGTGAAGTTTTCTGTAAATCAATGTCTATTTAACATATTTTTGGAAGGAGTCTCCAGTGTCAGCGCTTTGTAACAGTCAGAAGTGAAGCTGTAACTGTAATTTTTCCAACATGGGAAACGTCTTCAGGATACAGGATGTTGTACTGCCTATGCAAAATTACAAGCTGAACTTTTTTTGCCTTATTAACTTCATAACAGAGAAAAAAATAGAGGTGGGTGAGGGAACAACTGTTTACAGCTGTTATAACATAAGCGATATCAGGAACGTACTTGTTTCATGGATGTTCAACATGAAATGCGAATAGGAACTGATATAATGTACGTCATGTTTGTTACTAAATAAAAAATTATTGGCAAATTGGTGTATGGAATAAAACAGCACACAGCATGCCTCAAAGTGTTTTATTCCTATCATATAACACGTGACCTGAGCATTATGGCTGGTCATTACAGGTTTTAAGTGACACACGTTTTTTAAATTTTTGAATGCTTTAAGAATTGCTCAAAGATATATAGTAATGCTTTATGTAACCTAAAATTATATTGTTATAATAAAATCAAACGCATGTGTAGCATTTATATATACAGGCTTATGTCAGGCATTATTAGGTGTGGTCTAAAACACATTATAATGATTTACGGATGTAGGATTAATAGTTAGTGTTACCAGAAACATTTTGTCCATTTGTCCGGAACAGCAAGAACCATTTTTCCATTTTGTAATATGATCTCAGTTCCTACCATTTGTAGGAACACTAATTTACAAGATTGGTTTTATTGGCTTTTATGCAAATGGTTTCATAAGAAAAGCTGCTAAAATGACCCCTAACTGTAACTTCAACTTTTTGTAAATATTAACACCACTTGACGTTTGCTAATACGTATGATTGTGCAGTCGTGAGACCATGTTCATTTCAGTTCACTACGTATCTGCATGGAGCGTGTGGGGAAAAAAAATCATAATTACTTGCAAATAACATTAAAAGTATTCATTTAAAATGCACCTGTACAGAGTTTATAATTTATGGTAACCAATCGAGCGATGGATGCCTGATTCTCTCTCTCTTTTCTCCTTTAGCCCATTATGATCACATGTCTGTTGCACACATACACACTCTCTCTCTCTCTCTCTCTCTCTCCATCGCCTGTGCCCTCCACCGGCAGACAGCTGCTAATAGGGGTTTATTTTTAGCAGGTGGGCGAGGTGTGGGTCTCTGTGATGGATGAAGGTGATGTTTTACCCCTCTCTCTTGCTCTCTCCCCATTTGGAGGATGGTGACATGGCCAAGGAGAGAAAGAATGAACACTAGACGGACTGACTGATACACCTCAAGTACGACGTATAGGATGTACAATTTTGGCACAGGTCTGTATTTCTGTTAAAAAGTATTTTACAGAATTAAAGACCTAGACACATCACCAAAACTGATAGACTAGAAAAGACAAATAAATAATTCAATTTATTTTTCCTAACATAGATGAAGTCAATGCAAAAATTTAACATGATATGACTAATCCTATGCATAACTTTAGAAATTTTAATCACTAGTTGTGATTCTGTAGGATTCCATGCAGTCAAATGTCATGTGAAAAATAAAAATTTAGAAACCATGTCCAAACCTTTAAGCTGAAGTTAAGGAGTGTAAGGAGTCCTGAATGACAGCACTTTCAGGAATGATAGATAGTAATGGCATGATAGATAACAGTCATGGTGTATGGGAAAGTCTTCAGGTCAAAGGAGTTTACGCTTTCTGGTTTCTCTGTAAAATGACAAGCTGCGTTTTTTTGTCTTATTAAAGTCAAGAGATTGGTTGTTGAAGGAGCAACTTGTATATACTAAGTGATAACAGAAACTAACTTTGGATTCCATGCCTTAAAATGTCATATGAAATGTTAAGAATTTAGAAATCAAACTGTTGGAGGTCACTAAAAGTTTTGGAAGCACTGTCACAATCATGAGATAGTACATCAGGAAGTCAGGAAGTTAACATTCTACATTTATGGCATTTGGCAGGCGCCCTTATCCAGAGCATTTTATATTTATCTCATTATACAACTGAGCAGGTGAGGGTTAAGGGCCTTGCTGAAGCAGTAACAGTAGTAGTAACAGCTTGGTGGTGCTGGGATTTGAACTCATGACCTTGAAGTCCAACATCTTAACCACTGAGCTACCACTGCCCATTTTCAGATAAAGTCTGTGATTTTGCTGTCATCAGCATGGTATGGTTGTTGTGTGTGTAGGCCAGACAATCAAGCAACGATGTGAGTTTAGAGTCATCATCACAGGCCGCTGTATGCGTCAAGAGACTGGCTTGTCTGACGAATTTTAATCCAAAAAAAAAAAAGATGACAAAAACACTCAAGTAATGAAAGCAGCACTAGTGGCAACAACATCTTATGTGTCCATATTCTTCGGCTTATACTTGCTTTCTGCTGTCTCTAGAGAAGGCTTCACCAGCACTGATTGTTGGAGGTGCCAATAATTTTTAAGGCACATAATTGCACACTTGTATCA
>CM040481.1:7633290-7706429 GCA_022758105.1 Pangasianodon gigas
TTTTTTATTTCACTGCTCTGCCAGTTGCTATTTTTGTATCCAGAAATGTTAGTGTGAAATCTGAAATCCAGAGACACAGTGTTTTTTTTAACCCACCTTTGTCAAAATCTCTGCTTACTATTACTATTACTGCTATTACTAATAACTACAAGGTGTCCCAAAAGTCTCCATACATAAGGGAATTTATCACTTATTAGCAAAATGTTTCATACTTACTTTATATTATATATTATTTTTCAGATAGCCTTTAAGAATGCCTTTGATAAAAGAAGAACGCATTGAACGTATCATTCTCATGGCTGGATCAAGAAGCTGTCGCAAGGTTGCGATGGACTTTAACAGGAAACATGGCAAGCACATCACACACGACACTGTTGCCAAACTTATTAACAAATTCAAAAAGACTGGAAGTGTTGTGGACCAACCGAGACGTGGACATCCACTGACGAAGACACAACCGACGTGGTGCTGGCGTACATAGTCCCTTATGGATGGAGACTTTTGGTACACTCTGTATTACTGCTGCCAAGGACCTCCATCTTAGCATGTGCAAAATGCCTAAAGACCGAGTCCATCCCGTAGCTAAAGACAATTTTGTAATGCTGTTTGCTAGCATGGATGTGTTCTCATTCATAAGTGCTTTTAGATTTAGATGCACTGTAGAAAGTGGAAGTTCTTATTATTTTCTGCTTGGGTGATAAACTTAGCTCAGAAAGCTAGTAAGCTCCACACGGTATATAAACCATTAGCTCTTTTAATTGCTAGTGCTAGCGAGCTAGCTAATATTAGCTAACATACAGCTGTAAGAAAAAATACATATTGTATTGAATTTTAAATGAAAAGACGTAAACACAACCTCTACAGCAAGTTATTTTTTATTTTATTTTATTTTATTTATTTTGCAAATCTTGATGTTACGTTATATTTGATTAACTTAAAAAAAAAAAAAAAAAGAAAAAAATAGTAATTGTGGCATGTGCAAAAGTTTAGACACGCTACAAAACCAGTATTTATTAACACCCCCTTTGGCGGGACACTTTTTGTAGCCAGCTAGGAGTCTTTCTATTCCTGTTTAATGAATTTTCACCCACTTTTCCTTGCAGAACGCTTCTAGTTCTGAGATGTTCTTGGGTCATCTTTCAGGCACAGCATCCAGTTTGCTGGTAGACCAAATATTTTGTTGGAGAAATGCAAAGGCACATGCATCAGCTAGGGGTTGCATGACTACTAATTTTTACTAGCTGACCAGCAACTCAAAAAAAGTCGTAGACTAGTCATTCTTTCTACAGTTAAAGCAACAACTGTTTTAGGCAAGCACTATTTTTAGGCATCAAACTGCGGATCATTGAACACACATACACACAGGCTACAAGTTACAATTCCAAAATCAATGCTTTTCAGGCTACACTGTTAACAAGAAAGTAAATAATTTGGTGCAATAAATGATAAATAATAATTTTGTGTATTATATCACGCTATGTAAGGACGTACCAGTTCTTAAAATGCACTCGGTGATTCTGATGGTGCATGGTGCGGAAACTCCTTATAGCTTAATGATGAATGGATGAATGTTTTTTGCCAACGGGATCAATTTTTTTCTTCCTTCACACTTATACTGACTGTTGAATTTTGCACAAGTGTCTTGATAAGTCCAATCTAGCTGGTGGATTCACTGCATTCCCTTGTTTTTAGGAAGATCTAAATCTAAAATTTCTTTCACACCGCACGGTTAAAGTGCATATTAATAAGACAAAAGTTCGAGGAAACTGAAATAACAATACACCTGACCTTTACTACATGGATGCCTGTGGGTTGTTGTTAATGGGAGAAAGTTTTGGTGAATGCATTTGTTAACTGACCTTTTAAAGCAGACAATTACTGCCCAATAACTGTGTGAACGAATTCTCATTTCACAGCTTTTTCTCAATACTGGGTCATTTCATGAAATCAGGGAAAAAATGAGGCAAAACAATTATATGCTTTGTCATGGCAAGTACAATTCATTCTGAGTGGTAGATTTCATTTGTCCTGCCAGACAGATAATGTATTAGACCTTAAGGGTCTGCATTCAGGCTCATCCGGTTTCCTTCTGTCTTGCTAATTCAAGCATCGAAAGATGAATTCAAGCTGTTTTGACTGATTGACCTGATGAAAATAAACACGTCCTGCTGTGTTCTTCACACTGTCTTAAATGCAACAGTGAACGCTTCAAGGGTCAACACAACACCATGCTATTCCATATGTAGAATAAAATGACGGATACACACACTGAGCACTTTATTAGGAACACCTGGACACCTATTTATTCATGCAATTATCTAATCAGCCAATGGTGTGGCAGCAGTGCAATGCATGAACTCATGCAGATACGGGCCAGCAGCTTCAAGTAATGTTCACGTCAACCATCAGAATGGAGAAAAAATGTGATCTCAGTGATTTTGACCGTGGCATGATTGTTGGTGCCAGACAGGCTGGTTTGAGTATTTCTATAACTGCTGATCTCCTGGGATTTTCACATGCAGCAGTCTCTAGAGTTTACTCAGAATGGTGCAATAAAGAAAATACATCCAGTGAGCAGCAGTTCTGCAGACAGAAAGACCTTGTTGTTGAGAGAGGTCAATGGAGAACAGCCAGACTGGTTCAAGCTGACAGAAAGGCTACAGTAACTCAGATAACCACTCTGTACAATTGTGGTGAGCAGAAAAGCATCTCAGAATGCACAACACGGTGAATCTTGAAACCTGCACCTGAAAAATCTGCAGGAATTGCATGATGCAATGGCCGGAATCTCAAAGGAACGTTTCCAACATCTTGTGGAATCCATGCCATGAAAAATTGTGGCTGTTTTCAGAGCAAAGGGAGGCCCTACCCAGTATTAGTAGAATGTTCCTAATAAACTGCTCAGTGAGTGTATATTAAAAATAGAATAAAATAAATAATTAAATTAAACTATAGATACCAAAACAGAGGAAGTACTTTCAATGACATGCCAAATTAAATAGGTACATTTGCAAATGCATTTTTTGAACGAGTGTACCGTATTATTGATGATGTTCGCTGCTGAAAGAGCTTGATAATGTGAAAACTAACAATAACAGAACAAATCACTTGCTAGAGAGGCATCATGAGTGTTCACAGCTACAACGATGCTGTTTGTGAGAACTAGATTCAAATCCAGCCTCATTTGTATGTGTGGCTAACAATGATATATTGTCTTTATAAAAAAAAAACTGAATTGAAAAAGAACTGATTGCTTACTTGCACTCATACACATTTAATAAAGGACGATTTCACTATTCTGGCTGCGTCCAGGATTCTCCACATAGTGTAATGCCACATGACAGGCAGCATCTGAGTCTACGAGAAGCTGTAGGATATAAGAGCTTTTCACAGCTTAGAACTGACAGCTGCACCTGAAAGTTCTGCGAGTTACTGAAGACAACTCAAGGCAACTCATCTTACACAACACAAGTATAAAAAAAATCAATAACAAGACCATTCTGCAGCTACAGAGCTTTGTGGTTGGAATTTGAATGCATGGCTATGGCAGATGTAAAGGAAAACTGCACCCTGAAGCACAGTAAATATGTATATACACTCACTGAGCACTTTATTAGGAACACTATACTAATACTGGGTAGGGCCTCTCTGTGCTCTCAAAACAGCCTCAATTCTTCATGGCATGGATCAAACAAGATGTTGGAAACATTCCTTTAAGACTCTGGTCCATGTCGACATGATTGCATCACGCAATTCCTGCAGATTTTTCAGGAGCACTTCTCATTCTACCACATCCCAAAGGTGTTCTATTGGATTCAGATCCGGTGAATGGGAAGGCCATTGAAGAACAATGAACTCATTGTCACGTTCATGAAACCATTTTGAGATGACTTTTGCTTTGTGACATGGTGCATTATCATGCTGGAATTAGCCATTAGAAGATGGGTAAATTGTGGTTATGAAGGGATGCACATGGTCAGCAACAATACTCAAATAGGCTGTGGCATTCAAGCGATGATTCATTGATATTAACGGGCCCAAAATGTGCCAAGAACACATTCCCCACACCATTACACCACCTCCACCAGCCTGGACTCATGACACAAGGCAGGTTGGGTCCATGGATTCATGTTGTTGGCACCAAATTCTGACCCTACCATCTGTGTGCCTCAGCAGAAATCGAGATTCATCTGACCAGGCTACATTTTTCCAGTGTTCAACTGTCCAGTCTTCTGCTGTTGTAGCCCATCCACCTCAAGGTTGGGTGTGTTGTGCATTCTGAGATGCTTTTCTGCTCTCCACAACTGTGGTTATCTGAGTTACTGTAGCATTTCTGTCAGCTCGAACCAGTCTGGCCATTCTCCATTGACCTCTCACAACAACAAGGCGTTTCAGTCTGCAGAACTGCCACTCTCTCTCTTTTTTTTCTTTATTGCACCATTCTGAGTAAACTATAGAGACTGGTGTGTGTGAAAATCCCAGGAGATCAGCAGTTACAGAAATACTCAAACCAGCCCGTCTGGCACCAACAATCATGCCACGGTCAAAATCACTGAGATCACATTTTTCCTCATTCTGATGGTTAACGTGAACATTACTCGAAGCTGCAGGCCCGTATCTGCATGATTTTATGCATTGCACTGCTGCCACACCATTGGCTGATTAGATAATTGCATGAATAAGCAGGCGTACCGGTGTTCCTAATAAAGTGCTCAGTGAGTGTATTGTAATATTTGGGATGTGTTTAGTGAATCTGGTGCTAATTAGTTCATTGGTTTATACAGTATTTATTCCTGTGAGAATTAGCAGTTGTCTGCTGCGCTGATGTCACACAGAGATATTGCTAGAAGTTACAATAGAGTTTAATAGGAGGGAAAACAAATCCACAATCTTAAAACATAAGGGATAGCATTAAGGTTTTGCTGTTAGCTCCTAAAAAACAAAAAAGCAAGAGTTATCATTTCTCACTCACAAGTTTCCAGCGAACTTCATATTAAGGAGAAATCTAATTCAGAGGGAAAACATACTGTATATATTTTAATGTAAATTATAGATATGCTGAAAGCAGCATACAGAGATGTAGGTACTGTATGAGATGTTTGTCCCACACCTGACCAGAAATATCAGTGAACTTGGTCAAATATGTGCAAGGATAAAAAGGGAAACTTTGTATACATAGCCCATATTGCCATGATTACCATGTATTTTCACTACAGCTCCTCCCCCAGGCCTGCACTTTGGCCAGCTTGGAACACGAAGCTAGTGCTCAGACCTGGATTGAGCTTCTCTCAAGTAACCGATTGGCTTCTTCATGAAAATAAACAAGCTTTTCAGTTTTCATCACTGCGAGGCGGTATGAAAAGGAATAGGGCAACAGGACAATGCTCGCTTTGGCAGAGCCTCAGGGCTTCAATAAGACCAGGTGTTGTTTATAGACTGATTTTTGTAGGAGCTGCTTCTTTGCCAGCGTGCTTCTGCAAACAGCATTGTAGATTCTGGGTGCACGTCATGTCATGCATATTCATGTGCCAATGAGCTAATGCTTCATATTCAGTTTTCTCAGCCCTTAAAGAAAAAAATCCCTCCTGAATCACTTGCACGTCAATATTTATACTCAATATGTGATCTTCAATTGTGCAAGTTGAATTTTTTTTTTTTTTTTATGTTTTTAACTTTTTTCATCAACATACTAGTCTATGTTTAGTTACCAGTTTTCTACAATGCCATTTGACTACCTGATAGTGATGAAGTGGGATTTAACCCTTGCTTCATCTCTATTTAAAGAGAGCGATGCAGCAGAGCTTTAGTCCTTTAGTCTGTCTAGCTCTCTTACCTGCTTACCTGTCCACTCTGCTCAAACAGATCAGCTTCCAAAGCTTCAGCTTTCATGCTAACACTACCATCAGCTCCATCGTGCTAATCATCATGTAAATCTCAACTATAGCTCAGTGCATTTCATTTTGGAACTCTGAGTCCAACAGTTGCTGTCTTCGACATTGGATCTCTCATTGAAATAACATTGATCGTCGCTGGAAAATGATCAGTGAGAAAATAAGCTCTTGCTACTTTTTTTAGTAGCTAACAGCAAAATCTGACCATTAGCCCTTACGTTTAAGGCCACTGCATTTTTTTCCTCCTCTTAAACTCCATTGTAACTGCGCTAGCAATACCAGTGTTTCCCTGTGACATCTGTACGGCAGACATCTACCTTCTCCGCGAGAACCAACCAACCAATCCATTAGCTCCAGAAACTCTGATCACATCACAAATATTTCAATACAAACATGTTTAATCTGTTTCAGGGTGTAATGATGGATCATGCCATAGATGATGCAGTCATGTAACTGACAATACTAACTGCAAACCAAATAAATGCCTTGTGAAATACGAAAATCCATCCTGTTCCATTTTCTGTAAATGTAAAATGGTGTGTTGTATTCCTTCTATCAAGTGTAATATTTGTTTAACATGATCTTAGGGTGAGCAAAACGCATCCTTACTCCTGCTGGAGATATTTAAGACAGAAGTCTAGTCGCAGGCTAGTAGGCGGCAGCTTGTCTGATTCACTGACAGTGAATAATGATGTAAGACACATGAGTTGTTCCCTCAGCTACAACTACACTGATTGACTGTCATCTCCCCTGAGAGTAAAGCTGAGCACAGACACTGAATATACACCAACAATCAGTCAAAATAGCAATAGCAGCATGACTCAGTCTGTAAATCTACACGCATCCCCTCTTAGACTAATGATAAATTGTAAAAGTGCTCTAGACTCAAAACAGTCTCCTATAAAAAGGCTCCATTCAGCCATGCGAATACTTGTGTTAAACAGATGTTTTTAACAGGACTGGCTTATTAGTTAGTTATAATTTTTTGGAACACATTTCTTCATGGCAGTGTGGCAGCTACATGACACCTACTCTACAATGTCCCTTGATGACTACTGAGATAAACCCACATAAACATTTATAGAAAGGCTTATTGCAACAGGCATTGGCTGCCATAAAAACTTCCATCCATCCATCCATCCATTTTCTGTACCGCTTATCCTACACAGGGTCACGGGGAGCCTGGAGCCTAACCCAGGGAGCTCGGGGCACAAAGCGGGGGACACCCTGAACGGGGAACCAACCCATCGCATGGCACAATCACACACACTCACACACCATGGACAATTTGGAAATGCCAACAATGCGTACAACGCATGTCTTTGGACTGGGGGAGGAAACTAGAGTACCCGGAGGAAGCCTCCGAAGAACGGGGAGAACTGCTAAGCCACCATAACCCCGTCAACTCCTAAAAATTTCAGTTCATCAATTTGATGTCAGATTGACCAGATTTCCCTGGGGAATAAATATGAGGTGGCACACATAAAATCCCTTATCATGGGGAAACACAAAGAACTTTCAAGACAAAAGACACCAATGGTTGGTGACCTGCCAAAAAAGGAAATGAATATTCAAAATACATAATACATTAAAAAATCGATTACAGACAATGTCTGAAACAGTTGCAAATTTGTCAAGAATTGGACCCATGATCACATTGTTGCCCCACACAGTGAAGAGGATGGTGAAGTTGCATCAGACAAAATGCAGCTCCTGAACTCCAACAAGTTATAAGAACTACAATAGGCACTGGGTGGTGTGGTGTGGTGTGATCAGAAGAGTCCAAAATCAAACGTTTTGCTCAGCATGTCTGGTGACAAAGGCAGACTGTATACAAGAAAAAAAAAACCTGATACCCCACTGTATAATATGGTGGTGGATCAGTTATGTTTTGGGGCTGTTTTGTGGCTGGAGGTTCAGGGGTTCTTGTGAAGACTGATTGCATCATGAATCCTGCAAAGTATATTTCAGCCCAAAACATGGTTGCGTCTGCCAGAAGGTTGAGACTTAGACATAGATAAGATCATCACTTCCAAATCAGCAAGTTACACACATGGAAAATGTCATAATACAATTGTATGCCAACTAAAATCCAAGGTACCCTGGTGTTATGTCAACTAGACATCAAACTTTATAAATGTTTATGGACGTTTATGTCAGTTGTCATGACTTGCTTATGCATGTATCATGTAGCTCTATGAACACAAGCCTTAAATAAAATGTTATTTTTTTCTTTCCTTCCCAGCCTCAAAACCATGCGGACTTAACAATCGTATCTCTACAGGAAAAAAGAATTAGAGTAACTCATTCGACTAAACAACAAACAAATTGCCTAAGGCACGGATGCACAGTGCTGAAACCCCACGGCAAAGTTATAGCGAAAAAGGAAACTAAATAAAGCCTAACTGCAAAACATTGCTGGAGGAAAACTCAAGCTTAGGGTGTGCTAATTAACCTGTCTCCAGTGGTGTAAATCATTTCAGTAATCATTATAATGGCAGAAACATGCACACTGATTTGCACACACACCTCCACGAAGGCCCCCTCTAAAGTCGTCCCTGATAGGAGCTTGGTCTTAATTATTGTTTTTATTGACAGCACAGATTATCACCACAGATAGCCTGTTTATTTTCACTCTTCTCTCACCTGATGATGGAGCCTGCACCATGGACAGCTTGTTATTAACAATAACTGATCTGGCATTGCTTTATTATAATCACCTAATAATTTTGTAGCACACATGCAGAGAAGAGGGGGGGTGGGATGTCCCTGTGTGTGCTTGAGCACCTGTCCCTTTGCTCAGTGATGTCTGCAATGCCCCTTTTGAAAAACTCCTGTCAGCCAAGAACAGGAATCTGAGGCTACAATGAGCACAGGCTCAGCAAAACAGGGAAGATAAAGACTGCAAAAACACCAGGCGGTCCAGTTTCAGTGAGCCTGTGTCCACTACAGCCTCAGATTCCTGTTCTTGGCTGACAGGAGTGGAACCCGATGTGGTCTTCTGCTGTTGTAGGCCATCCAGTTCAATGTTCGACATGTTGTGCATTCTGAGATGCTTTTCTGCTCACCACGGTTGTAAAGAATGGTTATCTGAGTTTCCAAAGCCTTTCTATCACCTCGAACCAGTCTGGTCATTCTCCTCTGTCCTCTCTCATCACTAAGAATGTTCCGCACAACTGCTGCTCACTGGATATTTTTTATTTTTCGCACAATTCTCTGTAAACTCTAGACACTGTTGTGGGTGAAAATTCCAGGAGATCATTAGTGTCTGCCCATCTGGCACTGAGTCACTGAGATCACACTTTTCTCCATTCTGATGTTTCATGTGAACTGAAGCTCTTGAACTGTATCTGCGTGATTTTATATATTGTGTTGCTGCCACATGATTGCTAATGGGATAATTACATGAATGTGCAGGTGTACAAGTGCTCCCAAAAATAACACTCGGTGAGTGTATATGCGTTTAAAATCATTAGGGCTGACTCACGACTCTGTGTGTGTTTTCATATTGTATTTATAACTTTATGATTCATTAGGATACAGTGCAGCAGAGCGGTAGGTTATATAACCTAAAGGCTAATTCACACCAGAGTCCTTTCTCAAGCGTTTGTTTTACACAACATCACTGTAGTTTGGGTGCGTACTGGGTTTATCAATAAAATGTGTTCCATTGCGTTTGCAGTATATTATCTTTTCTAGCTAGAATTTAGATTTAGAATTAGATAGTTCAAATTTCAACTGTTTATTATGTGTATTGCAACTGTTATTATTCATGATATTAAAATATAATATACAATTTGTTAAATGTCAGTCTAATCATATAACAAGGTGTCGTCGTTATGCTGTATTTGGTATTTTAAATCTTGTCCCATGTGTCCCTTATTAACTTGCCTAAAGGTCTGTGTATGGCTTCCTATGATAACAAGGTCCAGGATAGTTTGGATAATTTATGTACCTAAAAATCTATGAAAAAAAAAAGTGCTAAAAAATGACTTATGGTAAACCAGGTTTCAAAACTAATACATGTACAAATTCCACACAATATGGCAGACTGTTATTAAATCAAACGCATACAGGCATGAATTTTCAAAATAACACTATGGTGCCCCAAACTGCCTCGGGTTTATTGCCTAGCAACGGCAACAGAGCAAATTAAATGTTGTAAGTCTCCCAATACTAACATTAATGCTAATGTCTGCTGGTAAAGAGATACAAATGGGTTGCTTTGCCAAGAAAAGGTTTCCGAGCATGAATAATACACAATGATGGTTTACTGCAACATCAAGGGCTTGTTGAAAACAAGTTTTATATGGCTGCTTAAAGCCCAACAATGCTAATGTGGCTAACAATGAATGAAGGCTAATGTTGCTGGTTAGCAGGACATCAGGAAGCTTTATGTGTTTAATCCACAACCATTTAATGTCTCAATCCATCCTGTTTTACAACAAGTGGCCTTGTGAATTTTTAATGTTAAACCCACACAATTGAAATATGATAGAATAAAACACATAAATCAACCAATATTTAATGACTGAATGTAAATTAGGCCAGAGAACAACTAGCATCTCTTCTCATCTCTCCAAAAGTACAGCTGGACAACTATGCTGAGCTGAGGGCCCTGCTACCCGTATGATTAGAAGAGTATTTCATTTGTTGTGATAAAGACTTAGCTGTCAAAGTGCAATAAAAATGGCTCTCATCATATGAAATTCATAAAACACATTTCATTTGACAATAAGATTTATGTCGAGTTGTAAGATCTGATTAAAAAAAAAGGTTAACTTACAATCATACAACTCACAGGGCAAAAATACACTCAAGTAAATCTTAACTAGCTGTGAAGCTAAGAAATTACAAAAAAAAAAAATCTTTTCTATCAAATGTTAACGTGACCACTTATAATGGAAAAAAATATCAAAAACTCCTGTAGTTTATTAAATTATGTAAGCACATGCAAAATGTTGATTCAAAATGTCTGAACGAATTTTGAGTTTATCTAATATATCTAATTTAAGGTGAAAAATAATGCAACAGTATTATTCCTGAAATATTACTAAATGCCAGTGATGTGGTATTTTTCATTGTGTCTGATAAACCATGTCTTTGTAATGTATCACTGCAACATAGTAAACTTATATACAGCTATGTATTAAAAGGTTCATTTTGTTGCCTACTGTAAAGGAAGGTTATATTGAACAACAGTGGCAGCTCATCCATGAGGGTAGGTGGAGCAGAGCCCAACTATATATAAGCTGTTCAACAAATGTTAATCTTCATTAAGCTCTCATTCACAACTGAATTCCATTGAAATGCTAGTCACCTCTTTTGAGTCACCAATGATTTAAAAAATGTTGAAATTTGACAGATATTAGTCAATCGTTTGATTTGGTCGCCATTCTAGATGTTGGGAAATTGTGGGGCGGCGTGCTCAGTGCCCAATTTAGCTCCATAGAGTTATTACTGCACCTAGTAGTCAAAAATGGTAATAGAGGCCCACTGGGGCAGGTGTTATGCTGCCCCATGCTTGGTGAAGGAGCAGCAGACATGACCATTAAAAACAGGGTTGACCAAGACCAAGGTTTTCTGAGTTAGTTTAAAAAATTGGGTTAGGAAGAGGAAGAGGAAGAGGAAGAAAAAAAAAGAGTTTGGTGAGAGAACGACCATTTCTAGCTAACTTGTTTCATGGATGTATGACAATATTAAATGTATAAACATTAAACATATGTGTCGTTCGATATTTTTTTAAAATGTAGTCACTGGCAAATTGCTGTGTATAAGAGAAATAAAACATGCTTGTATTGGAAAATAACCAACCGTCATTCATGTGTTGTTCCTTACTTGAATCGTGATTATAGAAACTATACACACACACACACACATATATACAGTATATATATATACACACACATATACACACACATACATAAGTAAGCAAATGACTGAAAACATTAACTAATGCAGTTGTTAATTTCCATTAAAATAAAACTACAGTTATTGTTAGAATTATTAATTATGTAAATTATAATGTGCTGCTTATGTTCACAAATGCATAAGCCCATGTTTGTTAGTGAACACTTAATGTAAAGCATTACTGTACATTCTATACAACGCAACATCAGTCAAATCCTTCGACTGTGGCAAAAGCTCCTGACAGCTACTGTAGCGCTTCATCTCACAGCACACACTCCTTCTAAAAGCGTACACTCCTTCCCTTGCACAGCAGGTTATATTGTGAGGAGCAGTTCTCTGTCACCAAACATGCAAAAGTACCTGTCTCAGCCAGGCTGTCTGACAGTTTTCTATAATAAACACAGAGGAGTCAAAATCTCAATACCTCACTGACACAGTGACACCAGTCACACGCTACGTTTACCTGATGCTCAGTTCATTCCTATTTAAACTTTTTTCAGGAGATGACTGAATTGGATCTAGTTAATTTAGCCTTTTTTAAACTACCAGGAACCATCCAGACTTCCCTTTCTCACTGTCATAACTACATACCTTTCCAATTAGTTTCACTGTACTTATTACATAATATGCTTGAAGATGAATAATTGAATAATAAACAATAATACCTTGGGGAAATCATTAGCATTAGAACACATCTGCGAGCAAGTCTTAAAGCTGCAGAAACGGTATTCCCTGTATGCTTATTATTCCCTGCATTCTTATTATTCCCTGTGTGCTTATTATTCCCTGCATTCTTATTATTCCCTGCATTCTTATATTCCCTATATGCTTAGTATTCCCTGTGTACTTATTATTCCCTGCATTCTTATTAGTCCCTATATACTTATCATTCCCTGTATTCTTATTATTCCCTGCATTCTTATTAATCCCTGTATTCTTATTCCACGTGGAACCTCCACATGGTCAAATTTTCGACTTTTTTTTCTGTACATCATTCGGAAAACTGCGAGCTTCCTTCAACTTTGACAGATTTCTCTTTTGCCAGTATCTCAGTCACATTCAAACTGATTGTGATGACATTATGATTAACCCAAAAGAAAATTAAAGGATTTCATTTCAATTCCGTGGAAAAGACACCGCACCCACCTCCACATTTCTAACCTAATCTACTTATGGAAAATTACTGACAAATTGCAAAGAATTACCAGTTTAACAGAAGAAATGAGTTCTCACTTTGAGTATCAGCATCATCCACATCAGTCTCTGTCTCATCACCTGAGGTAAAAGTCACTCGTCTCACCCGTCTCTTCACTCCACTCCACTGATCTCTGTTCATGCTAATATCGGTGGAGCAATCTGTTCAGTTGGCTAAATTTCTTGTAATTATAATTGTCTTCTTATTAAACATTTTAAAACTTTGTTCGCTCTCATTTCCACAGAGTGTGTATGAGATCTTCTATGTTTTGATGATCATGTGACGGTGCTGGAGTATCGCAGCTTTGTTGACGGCTGGTATCTGATTACAAATTGAATTGATTAGGATTATATCCACTTTGCTAACTATCCGAAA
This sequence comes from Pangasianodon gigas, assembly GCA_022758105.1. NCBI lineage: Eukaryota > Metazoa > Chordata > Actinopteri > Siluriformes > Pangasiidae > Pangasianodon > Pangasianodon gigas. Next base: position 7,646,662 of record CM040481.1, read on the forward strand.
ACTGGATCAAAGCATTACATTCATTCACTGGGTGAAGAAAGCCACAAGGTTTGCATATCATTACTGACCGCTGTGTTTGTTAAACTGGCTCCCAACATGACCTGTGCAGGCAGCCAGCCAAGGCAAAGTTAGATTAATAAAAACATTTTCATATCATTTTGGTAAAATAGATTTATGTTTTCTTAAAAGCATAAAAAGAGTTGTCAGTGTATGTTACTGGCAGACCACAGTGACATCCGATGGGTTTTCCAAGGCCACCACACATAAAATATAACATCCATCTAGAAACAATTTTACTGCATCCTCAAGAATTATGGCTGTTTAATGATGAAAATGTAATAAACTGAAGCAAGATTTATAAATGAATCCAAAGTGCATTCAGAATATGTGTGAATGTTGATAGCAACTTGCTGCTGTTGTATCTGTCATAAGATGTCTCTCTCTCTCTGTACATTATATATATATATATATATATATATATATATATATATATATATATATATATATATATATATATATATATATATAGTGTAGATCCCCCTTGTGCTGACAAAACAGCTCTGATTCATCAAGGCATGGACTCCACAAGACCTCTGAAGGTGGTCTGTGGTATCTGGTACCAAGATGTCAGCAGCAGATCCTTTAAGTCCTATAAGATGCGAGGTGGGGCCTCAATGGATCAGACTTGTTTGTCCAGCACACCCCACAGATGCTCGATCGGATTGAGATCTGGGGAATTTGGAGACCAAGAAAACACTTTGAACTCTTTGTCATGTTTCTCAAATTTCTGCAGTGTGGCAGGACACATTATCCTGCTGAAAGAGGCCACAGCCATTAGGGAATACCGTTGCCATGAAGGGGTGTACTTGGTCTGCAACAATGTTTAGGTAGGTGGTACACTTGCCTCCTTCCCATAGTGCATCCTGGTGCAACTCTTCCCCAGGTAAGTGATGCACACACACCCGGCCGTCCACATGATGTAAAAGAAAATGTCATTCATCAGACCAGGCCACCTTCTTCCTTTGCTCCATGGTCCAGTTCTGATGCTCACGTGCCCATTGTAGGAGCTTTCAGCGGTGGACAGGGCTCAGCATGGGCACTCTGACCGGTCTGCAGCTACGCAGCCCCATATGCAGTGTGTTCTGACACCTTTCTATCATGGCCAGCATTTACTTTTTCAGCAATTTATGCTACAGTGCTACACTTTTGGTAGGTATTAACCACTGCATACCCGGAACAACCCCCAAGACCTGCCGTTTTGGAGATGCTCTGACCCAGTCTTCTAGCCATCACAGTTTGACCCTTGACAAAGTCGCTCAGATCCTTACGTTTCCTGCTTCCAACACATCAACTTCCAGAACTGACTGTTCACTTGCTGCGTAATATAATATATCCCAGCCTTGACAGGTGCCATTGTAACAAGACTATCACAATGTGTGTATATATATATATATATATATATATATATATATATATATATATATATATATATATATGTATCTATATATGTATGTATCTATATATGTATGTATATACATATATAAATAAAGATCAGGACAAACTGAAAGGTCAGACGTGTATTAGTTTAGTAGTTTAGTCTAGCACTCCTCTGAACTACAGGAACACGATACACTCCCTTCAGATAACACTGCAGAAAGTCATATGTAACCAAGTCATGAGCATGTGCACAACCAGTCCCTGCTTTTTTTTTCTTCAACACTCAACACCTGAGCTGAACCTAACACACACACACACACACATAACGCAGTGTGCTCTGGATGGAGCTAGTGTGAAGAATCATGACTGAGCCATGCTAATGAAATCACTCTTTTGTACACAGCGAGTCCCTTTTTTCTCGGAAGGCCAGGGCAGCGCCAGCGCCGGAGCCGTATCCATGGCAACTGACGAGAGGGTAAACTTACAGTGTATTTACCGATTCTCACTGGGTTAATACTTCATTTTGCTTATTTTAACATCTGTTTTTCAAAAGGTAAGACCAGGTTAGCGTTTATTTTTTATTTATTTATTTTTAGAAATGTGAGTATTATCAGTATTATTTTGCACTTTGTCAGCACTACAGCTTTGATTATTATTCATCAAGGTCATTTATGCCTTGCTGCCTGACACTGTGGTCAGGACATGATGTGAAAATGATTATAAACCCATTTTGAGCATTGCAGGTATAGAAATTTCTCAAGGTGGAAGTTTCAAGGCACTAATATGCACTGAAGTATTAAAAAAGAACAGAATCAAAAGAAGAGAAAAAGAAGAGAGTGGATTTCAAGAAGGGTTCCTGAAAGTCACTACACTTCTACAGTTAAAAAAAAAAAACAGCAGTAACACTTAAACTAGAGAAGTTTTTCTCAGGATGATAGAAACGAGGACGAAAAGAAAGTTCTTAAAACACAATACCCAGGGACTTATGGGTAAGGGAAAAAAAAAAAAAAAAAAAAGTGATGGCCTCCTACCTTGGGTCAGTGTCCCTGTGAGGAACCTGTAAAAGAAGCGGGCCACTTTGGTCAGCTGTCGCTTGCACCTCTTCCTGCAGTGGCTCATTGTGGGTCAGCTGGCTCTCTCACACTCTCGACTGTCTGCTCCTGCACTCCTTCTCCTTCTTTTCCTCCTCCTTTCCCTTCTCTCGGTCTCTCTCTCTCTCTCTCTCTCTCTCGCTCTCTCTTCTTCCTCAGACCTGCCTCCACCTGTGGGGTGCGATCTGTCACTCACACACAGCCTCCTCCCCTCCTGTTCTAATGGCTCAGCCTCCTTCTCCAGGAGGGAAAAGCAATGTACACTTGTACTATATTACTCCTCGCTCCTCCTACTACACGACATGGCTGTGCTTTTCTCCTCATACGTTTTCTTTCCCTCCTTTTTTAGTCCACTTGTTTCTGTTGGAAGCATCCAGGGGATGAAAAGAAAGATGAAGAAACTGTCACATTGACCTCGAGGGAGCTTAGAAGCTGGAGAAAGTGTGTGTGCATGCAAACGTGTGTGTGTGTGTGCGTAAGAGAGAGAGAGAGAGAGAGAGAAAGAGTCCTCCAAATTTGCCTCACAAACAGACTACAGCCACAAGTTCACCTTAGAAGGACAGGAAAACCAAGCACAAGGTCCTGCTTTGAAACCTCCTCCTTTCTTATCTCGGGTTCCTCTGAAGTCGCTTCTTCCAGCCTTTTTCTATTCCTCTTGAATAGAAGTTAAAAGGCCAGAAGTGTTAGCATAAAAGCTAAAAACAACTTGCTGGTTTTCCACAAAAAAGAAACAATGAGAAAAAGATCAGCAGGTGGACAGAGAAACGCAGGAGATCCTTCCGTCCTGTTGTCTTTTCTTTCTTCTTTTTATCCATCAGTGAAAGAGAACCAGCACTTCAGTCAATCTCTTGATGTGTACTGAGCTGCGAGGTGGCTCAGACGTGTACATTACACACACACACACACACACACACACACACACACACACACACAGCTTTACTACAGGGAACATGCACACTCCTGGCTTATTTGCTCTGCTACACTCTTATTTCATTTGTTGTCTTAGAGCATTGATCTCTCTCTCTCTCTCTCTCTCTCTCTCTCTCTGTGACTTAGCGGTGATTATGGTTGTCCAGGCAACCACAGACTCTGTGGATTTTTCCGACAGCCAATCACACATACACTTCCTTTTTACTTTGGTGGATCAAAGCAAAACAAACAAACTGCTCCGCTGGGTCTCAGTGTGTTTCCATCAAGTGTGTGCGCAAGCGTGACTGCCATGCTCATATGCAGTGTTGCGTGTGTGTGTGTGTGTGTGTGTGTGTGTATGTGTGTGTGATAAAGATTACCAATAAAAAGACGACACACAAGTCATCAACGCTGCTCTGTGCACTCTTTTGATTTAGCATGCAATTCCACGAATAGGTGAAAAATAAAATCATGTTCTTGTAGAGCTTTTAAGACCTTTTAAGACGATTTTCTCACATCATATTGCTGTAACGGTGCTCTCATTTCAAATAAAAAATAATGCATCCGACAGTCCAAAAAAAAAGATGAATTAAGAAAAGAATACGGTCCTATGTGCTTCATTTCCTCTCATCAACTGTTTGTTTTTTTTTCCCCACCAACATCCATTTAGTCCTAATTTGTGCATCAAGGTCAGCAGCCTGACCTCCTCACTCTCTGTCCTCTTATAATCCCATTAAAAGGCACTTGAGAGCAACAACAGACTGGATCCTTTAGCCGTCCCAAGCAGTTCCTGTTTAAATCATGAAGGGAAGAAGCCCTGCATCTTTTTACATGTGTGTGTGTGTACAGCTTACAGGGTTATATGGAAGTGAAATGCATATATATATATATGTATACATACATACATACATATATACATACACATATATATATAAACATATCTGGGTTGAATGACCCATCAGCACGATCACAGCAGTGTGTGTCAACAGCCATAAAAATTTTTTTAAAAAACACTGTGCAATCAATATTCGAGATACATGCATCTGCCAGCAAAGAGCAGGTATAGAGCAGTGAGCTCCTGCTGAAATAATCATGTATGACCTTGAGCTATGAGCCAAGAGCGAACGCCAGCATGTGAAAACTTGTGTATGCGCATGTTCTGAGCACTTTATCCACACAGCCAACAATACACCGTGCTGCTCTCATCTTGAACTGTTAAGCCGATCAAACCATCATCTCATAATGTGGACATCAGCATGAATGAAAATGAAAAGTTGCTTTGACAATTGCAATGATATTCTGATGATTCAGGATTTGATTGCCATATGCTCAGTAAAACAGGCAGTTACACCGTACAGTTGTTACTCTGTATTGCATTCCTTCCGATAAACCATCAATACTGTACAGACTGTGTAATAAAATGGTTGGAAGTTACACTGTGGGGTGAGGTGCACAGGTGGAGTGTGATATATTACAAGTATGAAATGAAACATGCTACCACATGATATAAACAATCATCATTCAATTAATATAGTTGTATTTTTTAATCATTAACAAATATTATACTTTTAACATTTTCTATAATTGTATTAATGATATGATATTGTGGTGTCTTGATATGATCATTTTCGATACAGCAAAAATAAGCATTGCCTGAATATGCGCATTAGGTTTTCATTTTCAATTGCGTTAAACATTCATTATTATTATTATTCATTATTCAATTAAATTGTGTCAACAAAAGCAGTGCATTAGAACAGCAGTTCCCAAATTGGGGTCGCTTGATATACAAATCATCACGTCACATGACCCCAGCACCTGTATCACGTTGTTGTCTAATTAGCATGCATATTTAAGTCACGCATTGTATAGCATTGCTTGTCGATCTGTCGTTGTCACCCTTATTTGTACCATGTTATTGTTTTGCCTCGTTCATGTTTCATAGTCTTTGTGTTACATTTGTTTCATTGTAAATAAACTTACACCTGCACTTGCATCCGCCTCCATCTCCAAATCCATGACACTGGGAGACACATTCAAACAAGCCATATTTTAAAAAAAGAGTGTATGAGTGTATGAGCTATTTTGGTCTTTTTCACTCTCCTGACATGTTTCATTATTTCAGCAATAAAACAGACAAATTTCCCCGTGCATCTACTTTCGCTACACAATCTGTTATTGGGTCTCAGATCGCACACATGTACTAGACTGTTAGTGAGTACTATCACTAAACAACTTCCTCTCATGTTGCCATCATATCTACACAAAGATCTGTTTTGTGTACCAAAAAAAATCTACTGGATTTAGTAGATTAGTAAATACTTGTGAGTGTAATATCAGAGTTTTTGATTTGAGAAGCAGCTCATGACAATAATCACGACGACAGCAGAAAGTTTTAGGAGCGACAGTGCTTGCTGCTGTGCATGAAATCGTTATACATTTTACAGTTCGACTTGGAAACCTGATGGACAGTTATGTTTTGGTTCCAAAACATAGTGAATGTCGCTTTTAATCCTCTTAAGCCATGCGTGAAGTATAAACCATCGGGTCATATCACACCCCCCGGCATGGATTATTCTTCTATAACACTTCCCACTAGACTGCTAAGTCACTGCAAGGAATATTCCTTTGGTTTTTTTGTGACTTATGTTACACATATGAATGTTACTAAAATGATTAAAATGTTTAAATGTTACAGTAGTCTTAAATTTTAAATCTGGAATTTAAAAAATGTAGGGTGCTTCGGGTTGCAGAAAATTCATAATGTCCGTTTGAGGTTGTTTGCCCAAAAAGTCTAGGAGTCCCTGCATTAGAATGTAACAAAATGAAACTCTCAGGCCGAGCTTTCACTGGTGTGACTCTGGAGGCACGTCTCAAGCACAGGGCTTTTTCCCCTTCGTGCTGTCAAAGTCACGCAGCTCTCTGTAGCCCTAGATGTGTTTTTTAATCCTATGTTTTCCACTATACTGAATAGAGTCTCATTTGTGCAGCTATGAACTTCCCATTCGCCACTGTGATTTTCTTTAGCCCATAGATGAGACAGCAGATGTAACACGGCTGTGATGCATATTAAGATTAGGGGGGAGGAACGAAAAGAAGAAAGAAAGGAAAGATATAAAGTGTAGTGATTGTAATAACAATTGCAATATTTAAAATGTACAACACTATCTTTCTGGTTTCTGTGTATGGTGCATGTATGCGTGTGTAATATAGTTGCTTGTGCTTGTGAATATTACGCTAGCGCTGTGTGGTATGGCTTTGGTTATGTGGTATGGCTGTAGGAAATCTGTTGTTAGCTATTGTGAAGTGAATCACTTGTTTACTGTATGCAAAGATCCAAATAAAGCTGAATTCGGTAGTTTTCAGAGGCAGAGAGCTTTGGTTATGTAACAATGGTTATGTAATTGATTATTACATTTTTCCAATGTGTGAGATTGATATTGTTCCTCGATTTCCAGTTTATTAGTATGGTTTCTTGAAGAAAGACTTCCATTAACTGACTCGGTGTAGATTTCTGAACATGTTTGTGGTATTAGCGCCAGTGTACGGTACTCGGCACCACATATGGTGGATTTAGCACACTGTAATGTTTCGATAATAAAGCAATTAAGCCATTCAGTGTATTTGTAAATACTGTATATCTGTATACTGTATATATCTATTGTATATATTCATTACATACTGTATATATTTATACTCTCCACCTGGCTGCTATGTTTACATTCAGCAACTTATTTTGTCAATCTTTTGCACTATTGTCATAAGATTCACTTTTTTCTTAGTCGGCGCTGTTTTGATAGTTTTTTTGTACTGTCTTGTGCCGTCTGCACATGTTTGCACTGTGCACTTTATGTAAATATATGTAATGTCTGCTGTAGTTCTGTGTTTTGTTTTTATGTAGCACCTTGGTCCTGGAGGAACGTTGTTTCGTTTCACTGTGTACTAACTAGCTGTATATATTTGAAATGACCATTGCCACCATAAAGCCACTTGACTTAACTTGACTACTGTATATGCTCATATCGTAAAATTCCTGGAGTAAACTTTACTGAATGAATTATACATGTACGTAACCCTAACCCTAGGTGTAGGCTTTAGAATGATCCCACATTCACATTCATAACGTCAGACACAATTCACGCAGAGACAGAAGGTAGTACTGTCATGTTTCTGATTCTATTAAAGTTATATGATCCAAAGCAAATCTTCTGCATCATGACAGCACCATGGAATTTCGTAACACGCGTTTTTGGGGAAGCTTGTTTAGGTCTCGCTGCACAACATTCATATTTGACTGTGTTCTCTTTGGTACTAAATATAACTCTTAGTTATAAGGCAGTGCATGTTTTTCAACCCCCAAACTAAAATATTCTAATTTTAATATGATATGCTGCTCTGGAATGCCACTATCAAGCAAGACCCTGCTGGCAGCTCAGCTCTGAAGGCATGAAGACAGACAAACACACACACACACACACACACCAGAATCTGACATCAAAGTGACCACCTGACAGTAGCCAATGTAGAAGCAGTACAGCCAGGAAAAGAAAAAGAAAAAGAAAAACATAAGGGTCTGGGTCTGTCACTCTGCTAGAGAGCGCTGTTCTAACAGTGTGCCATATTTCCTGGAAACACACAGCAGGAGTGTGTGTATGAGAGCTATACTGGCTTTGCAAACCACCACAATCAATCAGCAATGTAACATCAACCAGACCTTCTAGCCAATCACATGGTGCTTCTATGAGCAGGTCCAACCTAGCAATCAATAAACACGGAAAAGCAGAACAAAAGAAATCGCATGCTTATAGATGGATGTAATCGTGTCCCGGGGGGGATCAGTGTATCGAGGTACAGCAAAGTCATTTTCAGAATGTTATTTTTTTTAGAAATGTGTGGTTCCTAACACATTCAAGCTGTCTTTTTCTCTGGATTTCCTCCAACCCACAATGTTTTTACTCAAAGCTTATTTAAAGTTGCTGCATTATTTTTCATAGTCTGAATCAGGATTAGGACAAAAATGATACAATCATCAGTGGGCAAGTGAATGCTCCAGGTAGCTGCCTAGACCCACGATTTGGTTTAACCTGACATCGCAGGCTAAAAGTGATATCTGATGTAATAATACGTGGTGAACTAGTTTGCTAGTTAAGTGCAATAATCCAGACTAAGGGAAAATAACAAGGATAAGATCATGTAGTGCACTGCGTTTGCGCCCATGTGATGATGTGGTGTTCTGTCCTCGCATTGCACATAAAACATATTACTTGAGTTTAGAGAGCAGCTCCATTTTCACGTCCACGTCTGACTGTGTGCAGTAAGCAGGAGAGTTATTGGACATGCTCTAAAAGTCGTTAGAAGTCACCGGATGCAGCAGAGCCTAATTAGCGTATTCACTGAATTGTCATGATCTCCTGCATATCGAAAAGTATTACATGAAGAAAGAAGAAGGTACTTAAAATAGAACAGATTAGTTTCATCAGAATAGGTTAGAATAGAATGGAGTCGCTTAGAATAGAATTAGAATAAAATAGAGTAGAACAGAAAAAAGAGAAATGTTATCAGAAAATGATAGAACAGATTAGTTCAGAATAGCTTTATCACACTAGAATAGAATATATTAGAACAAAATGGAGCAGTTTACAATAGGATAGAATAGAATAGTTTAGACTAGAATAGTTCTATCAGAATAGAATAGAATAGAATGTAGTTTAGAATAGAACAGAATAGTATAGGATATGGTAGAATAGTTTTATCAGAATAGAATAGAATATATTAGAATAGAACAGAATATAGTTTAGAATAGAATAGTATAGAATATGTTAGAACAGAATAGTTTTATCAGAATAGAATAGAAATGAATAGAATAGTTCTATCAGAATAGAATAGAATAGAATGTAGTTTAGAATGGAACAGAATAGTATAGGATATGGTAGAACAGAAGAGTTTTATCAGAATAGAATAGAATATATTAGAATAGAACAGAATGTAGTTTTCAGTAGAATAGGTTAGAACAGAATCGTTTTATCAGAATAGAATAGTTTACAATAGAATAGAATGGAGTAGTTTTGAATAGAAGTTTTATTAGAATAGAATAAAATACTTTAGAATAGAAATGAATAGAATAGTTTTATCAGACTAGAATAGAATATATTAAAATAGAACAGAATAGAGTAGTTTAGAATAGAATAGAATACGTTAGTACAGAAAAGAATGGAGTAGTTTGAATAGCACAAAACAGTAGAGAATAGTTCAGAATAGTTATTATAGAATAATTACTATTAGTTACTATTATAAAAGTTATAAAGTTTATATACTTACAATATAATAGTTTACGATATAATAGAATGGAGTAGTGTTGAATAGAAGATTTATTAGAATAGAATAAAATACTTTGGAATAGAATAGTATAGTATACAAAAGAATAGAATAGAATAGAAGGGAACAAAACAATAGAATAGCGCTTTATCAGAATAGATTTTTTTTTTCTAAAATAAGGTTATAATTTATTTATTACAGAAAGAAGTCCACATGGCACCACAAACTATTTATGTATTTACACAATATATTTCTATCATGTTTTATCAAGAACAAAGACAGAAAGCAGCAGCAGTAGTGAGTAGTCAGAAACAGACAAAAAAAAAAAACACTTACAGAAGGGATAATTGACTTTAATTACTTGCAAATATAGCAGAAAAGAACAACCTAGAAACAATGGTGATCAGTGATGGGATGTAGGGAACAATGATCATCGGTGATTGGTTGCTGGCAGACAGCCGTGATCAGTGATTGGTTGCTGATAGACAATGGTGATCAGTGATTGGTCATTGGGAAATGACCTAATCTTGTGACAGATCCATGCACACTAATGCACACTAATCCAAAGTAAAAGAACTATGTAATCATAGAGAGAGACACAAGCAACAGTAATATATCATGATAACCTCAATACCAGCTTTGTTTTTTTTTTTTTTTAACTGATGTATCCCTAAAAAACGTATCTGTTAAAAAATTCCATCATGTTATTTAATATATCACATCACTTTGGAACTCATAAATCATGAGGAGCTTATATCCAAATGTATATGTTGTGTTCTCTCTCTCTCTCTTTCTCTCTCTCTCTCTCGAGCTTCAGTCTTTCTGTCTCAGTCTATATTCACCTCTCTCTCCTCTAGCTTTACCTCCTGCTGATGCTCTGTTCAAATCTCTCAGCTTTACCCGAACCCTCAGTATTTCATCACCAGCATCAAGGCGCAGGAGCAGCAGAGGGAATGAGATGAACAGTTCTGAACAGCGGACTTCATATTCACTGCACATCTGTGAGGCACATGTGCACAAAGATGCTAAAAAGAGCCCATTGAAAATCTCCCACTCATGCGCTTCGAGCCACCAGCTGCTGCACATCCCGGCTTCAGAATTAGCTCTCGCTTTCTATAGAAACAGCGTGAAGAGTGGCGATGTTCCAGCTTAGAGGATGCTGACATTGTGGAGCTGGGGTGTATTTTTTTTTATCATGTATTACTGTTTATATAGTGAATATGGTGAATGTGTGTACAGGATGAGATCAAATGTTGATACAGTTATTTTTCTTACATAATTGATCAAAATATTATGTAAAGGATGCTTATTATTTGGACATTATTACTGAAGAATAGAGGTTCTTATAAAAAGTGAAAAAAAAACTGACCTTAAAATTAAAATATATCTGACAAATATCAATTAACTGGCTCAAGATTCATGGGGAAAACAGACGGTTTTAAGCGCTTCCTTTGTACAGATATCCAAAAGAAACCAGAAAGCATTTGACAAATCCAAATAAAAAAAAATATTTAGTCATTTTTGCAAACTTAAGCACTTTTAAAAATGAATTTCTGACTTTATATCATTGTGAACATCTTGAAGTAGGAAAGCTGGCAAATGCATAGTAAAGCCAGAAAGGGCTTTGAGGGCCATGACAACCTAAAAACTTTTTAAGTTGAGCTTGAGATTTTCTCCAAAAATGCCAGTATAAACATGTGAATATAAAAAAAAAAAAAAAAACAGAAACCAAGAAATGGCTTTTCACAGGTGAAAATATGCAATTTTTTTTTATTATTTTTTTTGAGGGATTTTATGTAGCAGTCAGGTTTTGCTGTTAGCTCACCGTTTTCTTGCAAAGTTCATAGTCGTATTAATGAGAAACCCAACGTTGAAGCAGTGGAGACGTCGGTGCAAACGTTGGACTCGGTGTTCAGAATGTAATGCAGCTATATGACACACAGTTACAGCAGAGACTCGGCTCAGCTCAGCTAAGTTATCCATCTGCGAGATCGGTGGCGGTATTGGCATTGAAGTATTTTTCCTTTCAGGCAAATTTTAGCTAAGTTTAACTTGACGTAGCTAATGTTCTTAATATTTGATGGTATGCATGAACACGAGATTTGTTTGTGGATTTGCGCACGAGTATTGTTAGTTAGTTTGGAATATTTATCATGATGTAACCAAGGTTAGGTTGAGGCTATGTGTTTTATGTTAGCTCTAGCTATCATTATGTTACTTGATTTACACATTCATACATCAGAATTATACTTTCCTTAAATCATAAATGCTTTTACTGCTGTTAAGTGAAGTAAAAGAAATGAAATAAAACCTCAGATTTTGTTGCATCAGTGATTTTAAGATATTGAGCCATAAAGAATTGGTCCTCAATAAGCGCAATGCAGATACTACTAAGTTTATATTTGCTATACTTTAAAGCAATTTTTGTTGATTTTCCACATATATTCAATAGCAAGCAAGTAAGTAATATTTATAACTTTTTTTTTAAAGTTAGATAGAACCTTATAATTTCAGGTTTTCCATGGTCCACTGGCACCTCTATACTTTAATTTATTATTGAGCTATTATTATAGTTATTTTCAATAAGTGGCAGAACATATTTAAGGTTGGACATTTTAGTACTGATAAACAGTGAATGTACACGTACCAGCCACTTTAATAGGAACACCTGCACATTCATGCAATTATCCAGTCAGCTAATCAGCTATCACATGTGGGAGCAGCGCAATGCATATACAGTGATCATGCAGATACAGGTCAAGAGCTTCAGTTAATGTTCACATCAGACATCAGAATGGGGGAAAATGTGATCTCTGTTACTTAAACCGTGGCATGGTTGTTGGTACCAGATGGGCTGGTTTGAGTATTTCAGAAACTGCTGATCTCCTGGGATCTTCACACACGACAGTCTCTAGAGTTTATATAGAATGGTGCGAAAAACAAAAAACATCCAGTGAGCGTCAGTTCTGCAGTTGGGAAAAACACTTTGTTGAGGAGAACGGCCACACTGGTTTGAGCTGACAGGAAGGCTGCAGTAACTCAAATAACCACTCTTTACAACCAAGGTGAGCAGAAAAGCATCTCAGAATGCACAACACAGTGAAATCTGAGGAAGATGGGCTACAACATCAGAAGACCACATCAGGTTCCACTACTATCAGCCAAGAACAGGAATCTAATGCTACAGTGAGCACAGACTCACCGAAAGTGGATAGCTGAAGACTGGGAAAACATTACCAATCTTTGAAACCAATGGTGAAAACCTTTTTCAAACTCCAACTGTCCAGTTTTGGTGATCAGGAGTACTGGTGTTCCTATTAAAGCTGCTGTTAAAGTGTATATTCAGATTACTATCGTAAGTCTGGACACCTGGAACAAAGCCAGTTTTGTGAATATTGATAGAATATGAAATGATTTTATCAGGGTAGGCCATGGATATGGCAACATTACGACCTGGGAATGTGTAGAACTCTGCGTCTCAGTCCACCATGTCTCCCTCTAGAGGTTACATGAGTAGCATCCTACATCGGACATATTCAAAAAGCCTTTTAGAAAAGAGATGACATCATTCTTTTGGATTACAAGCATCCAGTATAGCACTTTGGCTTTCAGCATACATATTTTAGTGATCAGTCTCGTCATCGACTCTTCTCTCATCTCCCTACATTTTCTGTTCCCTTGTTAAGAATTACCTGACTGCTTTACTACACAGGCGTTGACACAAATAGAAACTGATCACGTATAGATTTGTAAGTTGCTGATTAGAAGGTCATGATTTTAAATCCCAGCAATGCCAAGCTGCCTTGTGCAAGACCCTGAACTCTCATCTGCTCGATTGTAGCGTCAGTCAAATGAGCAAATGCAAATGAGGATCATGCAAACATAGTGGTAATATTATTAGGCGTGAGTCTTTTTATGATGTGTTTTCTCACAAACAGCACCAGTGTAATCACTCTGCTAACTGCAACACACCATCTGTTATAGACAGACTAGAACGCCAATCTGGTTGTTTTTTACATCAGCAGGACCAAACGCAATCTCAGTGAAAGACGGGCTGCACATCGGGCTTCTAGTTACTAACAATAAGCTAAAGAGACTGGCATTGCACTGGACAGCTTATTATTTATAGTTATCTTAGTGTCTCATTGTCTCCTGATATTACATAACATACAAGCTCACCGTGATGGATAGTAGACTTAAAATGACCTGCATAACTATAATATTAAAACTTTCTTGTTTCGATATCCTGATTCCCTCACATGACTGGATCAGGTAGCAGTTTGAGAAGAGATCATTATACAACTTGATAGAAGCTCAGCTGTCCTGGTGCTATATACTGTACATACTGTATATTGTATATACACACGGGTAGTGCATCCTCTGGAAGCTCGTGTGTATACTGTATATACACACGAGTTTCCAGAAGATGCCTTACCTGGCTTCACCTCCACCTCTTACAAGCTCAGAAGCACTTTGCTGCATTATAGTCCTTCGTTCATTACGCAACTCAGCTACATACTGTATATATAACACTTTCTACCATAGTGTTGCTGAATTCTCAATTCTGATTGGCCTGAAGGTGTTGATTCTTTTTATAACAGCAGCTCTGACACTAGCGCCGGCCGTACTTCAAATCACAGGTGTATATTAATGCACTCGTTCTGATACATTATATAGTACGGCACATTATTTGCACAAAACTGCACATATCCGCACTTTATATCTGTACGGTCAGACTGCTGCTGCCACCATCCATATATCCATATATATAATCTTATACACATGCATGTTTTTTTATGCATTTTTCTTTATATTTAATATTTTTCTATATTTTCTTATGTCGGAACAGTTGTATAAAGCATTTCACTGCAAGTCGCACTGTGTATGGTTATGCATGTGACAAAATTTGAATGTGAAGTAACAGCTAACTCATGGAGACTTGTATGGCGGATGGTCCACGTAAACGAAAACTAATAATAACTGGATTTTAAAATGTTATTTAACAAATAAAAACTAAATTGTCAGTGTGGTGAAGTTTTCTGTGAGGAGATATTTATTTAGCAATTTTGGAAGGAGTCTCCAGTGTCAACTCTGTGTCTTTGAAGACTTTGCATTTTTCAGTTTCTCGGTAACAAGACAAGCTGCATTTTTTTTTTTTTCATTTTATTAACTTCAAAAGCTTGACTGGTAAGGGAACGACCAATGTTTGTAGCTGCTATATTGTAAAAGTGATAACAGGAACTAACCTTGTTTCGCAGACATTTCACAACATCACACGTAACTATTAATGGTAAAAATGTAAGACGGGCTAATTCTTTAATAAATAACGAAATGCAACCAATGGCAATTTGCTGTGGTATAAGAGGGATAAAACACTTTGGGAAGTGCTGTTATAGGAAAATGATCAACTTTGATGTGTTAACAGTGACTCCGCTTCCTGATGGATCATATTACACGACCCCATCATTGCTCATTTTATCTATAACCTGAAATTAAGACCCATAATCAATGCACTGTACAACACTATGTACATTCATGCATGAGATGTGGATTTAAAAAGACTGACACTCTACACACGCACACTCTCTCTCACCCATACACACACCCAGGCACATTCAAGTGTAATCTCCATTTCCATCAGAATATTTAATCAGGCCCCAGGGGATTTTCAACCCACCATGGGCTTTGAAAACAAAGACTATAGACACAGAGAGAAACTTCAAGCAGAACCTGAGGAACTCTGAGGGCCACAGGTGACTTTGGGTTTTGAGATGAGCTCTACAAGAAAACTTCTACAGTCAGGATAGACACACGTACACAGGTTGAAAAAGGAGACCGGTCAAAGGGAAGAAGATAACGAGGACCATGGCATATACATATCAGAGGAAAATGGAAGAAAAGTACATTATGAATTGTGCATTACATCTCGGGTTGCGCAGAAGAGTCCCTAGTTCGAGTTTCCTTTGGGATCTCTGGTTTCTTCCTACCTCCTTAAAAGTATGCCAGTCAGTGGATCTATGTGTAGGTGACTCTAAATTGACCCTAGGTGTGAATGTGTGTGTAAATGTGTGTGAATGGTACCCTGCAATAGGTAGAATGTGCAAGTATGTTCTATAGATACAAAAGAAAGCATCAGAAAATGTCCACTTATTCTATCATAGCCTCCTGTTAGGAATTTTCAACTAGTAAATGATTATGCTGTTTTATGTTTTCCTGACATAATTATGGCCAAAAATTATGTACAGTACTACTATTGTTGCTGTACTAACTCATTGTACGAACTCCTCTCTAACAGGTTTTTAGCTTGTTACTATTCTTAGATCTATTTGTCCTAGCAGGAGAATATGTTTTTATTAGGATTTACAAAGCACTAATGTAGGTCACGCTGGATAAGGGCGTCTGCCAAATGCTGTCAATTTAAATGTAATAAAAATAAAGCTTTTGGCACGTGTGTATGTTTGTTCATGTCTTTGTGTACTTTGGAGATCTCTCATTGTGCCCTCTGCCCGCTTGGCACCTGTTATTTGAGTAATGCCTCTCCATTACACCTGATCTGGATCGTCAGGATGCCACTTGTGGGCTTTGCCTGTAGCCCAGCGGGCATCTGGTGCCAGGGACAGGCTGGGATACCAATCTCTCCACAGGGTTATTCACTGTAAAGTCGATTAATTTATAACTATGAATTATTCAGTAACTACAGTAAAACTTTTGACATTATGAGAGGAAAGTATATCTCCGGATGAATTTCTCCATGGGAAAATGTGACTCTAGAACTGTCGAACTTTATTTTTTAGCTGTTTTATCCACAAACTATTCACTGGAAGGAAACACTTGAGCAGCATATAAATGTAAATTATCTTATTTAACATGATTTCAATGAACAATTTAACATGACATTCTGTATATTAACCTCATAGTTATTATTTTGATTTTAAATCCAATCTCTTTGAGTACAGAGCAAGACAACAATCGTGTTATTCCAGCGTGGTCAGCTTTTCACCCATTTTGAATTTATGTACTGTAGAATCTGCAAACACGACATCCATCCATCTATCCATCCATCCATCCATCTATTCTCTGTAACTCTTATCCTATACAGGGTCACAGGGGAGCCTGAAGCCTATCCCAGGGGACTTGGAGCACAAGGCAGGGGACATGCTAGACGGGGTGCCAACCCATCACAAGGCACAATCGCACACACACACGCTCACACACCCATTCACACACTATGGTCAGCATACAAAGAATGTCTCTGAACTGGGAGAGGAAACCAGAGGACCCGGAGGAAACCCCTGAAACACAGAGAGAACACGCAAACTCCATGTAAACAGGGCGGAGGCAGTATTCAAACCCCAACCCTGGAGGTGCGACGCAACAGTGCCCTCCAAATACAACATATGATGGTTAAAAGACACTGAAATCAAACTCTTATCTGATCATAGGTCTCGAGACCTAAATCTGGATTTCTGTAAATCTGTTTTGTGACAATGTCTGTTGTTAAAAGTGCCATATAGGTAAAGTAAATTAAATATTAAAACCTACATATTTCATATACAAAGAGTTCTGTATTACACTTGTTATTGTCTGAGACTTATCACATTTTGTCTGTTTAAATGTTTCCATGCCTGGTTCCGTGTGAAAGCTATGAATCAACCCAAATCAAATACGATGTAGGTTGCGGACAGCATGGTTTTTTTTTTTTTTTTTTGTGAATACAGCAAGCAAGAGACAAAACCAAAAGGATCAGTTTTACTCTGATTCTGACTGTGATCATCCTGTTAAACTAATACACACTGTCATTATAGGGTCTCAGGTGTATAGAACAAACAGGAATGAAACTCTGCTGTCATCTTGTGGGCAGAATTGAGAAAAGCAGATCCATGTAGGGAAACTGACGCATAATATGTCCTCTACAGCATACTGTAAGTGCTTCTATAGAGACACTGTAGTCTGATTTTTACTATTTGGTTTAGCATTTGCCTTATTTACCTACAAAATATATGTGCCGTGTATACTATATAACTAAGGTTGAGTGATGAAAGATTACATTCCTCATGCAAAAGAGAGAATAAGCTTTTTCTAGTTTATTTAGCAAAAAATCGATTACTGACAATATAACAACCCAAACTAGAAAGTGAAATTTGAGAGCAAACTTGAGCAAAAATGTTGACTGAAACACTGTTAAAAAGCTATTTAAAAAAAAAAGGCTAAAGGTAAAATAGTTTGTTCTTGGTGAAGAAAGGGTTAAATTAATGGGGAAAAAAAAGTAAAAAAAAAAAAAAAAATAGTAAAGCAACCAAAAAACCACAATGTATTCTGAAGGTATTTATAGTGATTATGAGTATATTTATGAATATGGACGGTTGCTTGTCAGTTTACAGAATATGAATTGGAGTCTATAGGAGTAATGAGAGATGAATAAACGACAAATAGTAGAGTGTGGGTCAGAACGATTTTGAATCATTGCCTAGCGGCCTGCCCTGGGACAGTACAAGTGAAATGTTTCCTCTCTGGCCAAAAAGCAGTACATTGCACTTGGGCTGTTGAAAAGGAATTTGGAGTAAATGGCAAAATGGAAGAATAAAAAAAAAATGGAGGAGTGTGAGACACTATGGTTATGAATAAGTGGTTGGCAGCCTGACTTGAGGTAGTATACACAAAAAGGTGTCTGTCAGCCAAACAATAGTACAGATTATGGGAAAACATGGGAAAATAGAGGGATGACTCTAGAGAGAGTGTTATCAGTGTTATCAGTCTGAAACTCGGAAGGATAATACAAATTAGCAGTCAGGAGGCAATTATATTTGGAGGGGTATTTATTTTTGGGGTTTTGTGGCAGTTAGAAGGTATAGTGCTAGCAGCATTGGCTAAAAGTTTATAATATGTAAAGGGTAAAATTTTTAAAATGTCGATACATGTATAAAGGGTATTACGTTCAAATGCTAAAATGCTGCTATGCTAACCCAGGTGGTTGCTAGGGTGTATCTACCTGGCATTGAAGCCCGCAGCACTACGTTTATGTTTGTTTACGTTTGTTTACGTTGCCACATGTTTTTTTGTTTTGATTCATGCCTTGTCTCCACCCATGTCCTGTCATTGGTTGTATCCCTCATGTGTCTTGATTACTCGCACCTGTTTTCAGTTTGCCCTTTAATTGCCCTTTAATTTAAACCATCATGTTTCTTTGTTCAAGTGCAAAGTATTGTTCTTTATCAATAAAGATAAAAGTCTTTAAATACATTGATTAAGGACAAAAAATCTAAATGAAATACTACATATATATACATACATACATACATACATATATTATATATATATACATACATACACACACACACAAATGCAATCACCGATCACCTTATTAGGAACACCTGTACACCTACTTATTCATGCAATTATCTAATCAGCCAGTCGTGTGTCAGTAGAGCAGTGCATGAAATCATGCAGATCAGGCCAGCAGCTTTGAGTAATGTTCACATCAACCACCAGAACGGAGAAAAAATGTGTGTGATATCAGTGATTTTGACCGTGGCACAATTGTTGGTGCCAGGTGGGTTGGTTTGAGTATTTCTCTAACTGCTGATCTCCTGGGATTTTCACACACACACCAGTCTCTAGAGTATTGGCACAGAAATACCTTTTAAAAGGATCCTTTGTTTTTGCTGCAATTTGTAGTGACACACGTGTGTAATTCTGTAGTAGACTGCACAGAGACTGCATGATACAGCAGTCAGGGGTGTTCCATCAGCCGTTAATGTCTTAACAGTGATTAACAGCAACTAACAGAAAAGACGGTATTTGTGAAAATACACTAATTTAAAAATTTTATTCCAATTACACACCCGTGCAGTTACTTTGGTATATCCACAACAGTAATGGAGCTAATAAGCTACCAAGAGTCACATCTGTTAACTTTCTGCAACCGACTGAGGTGAGTTTATTTATTTATGTATATTAGAGGCGGACATTAACGACCTGAAATCAGTCAACCAGATTTGATATACATGTATATTGCTAACTTTATTTTTAAAGAAAGCAGCAGGCTGGATAACAAATCAACAAGTTCAGTTCATTACAAGCTGGACCGTTACAATTTAAAATGCCATCACAAGACCAGAATATCTAAACCATGTTGGACTGTTACCAGATTAACCCAATAATAAAACAAATAATAAACCCAACTAAACTACCCAATATGTGTAACCTAGCAGTTTGAAAAGAACAAGCCAACGGTTTTACTGTGCAGAAGAATCCAGAAACGATTGTAACTTCAGTACAGTGAAACAGGACATTTGAGACATTTGTATTGTTATGGTTTCAAAAAGGTTTAAAGTTTTCCTGAACTGCATGACCCTGGAACTCCAGCCACCCAGAACCCCAGCCAGTTGAATGCCAGCCATCCGAACCCTAGCCACCAGGAACCCTGGCCACCCAGAAACCCTGGCCCCCAAAAACCCTGGCCGCCAGAAACCCTGGCCACCAGAAACCCTGGCCCCCAAAAACCCTGGCCGCCAGAAACCCTGGCCACCAGAAACCCTGGCCACCAGGAACCCTGGCCACCAGAAACCCTGGCCACCAGAAACCCTGGGCACCCAGAAACCCTAGCCACCAGAAACCCTGGGCACCCAGAACCCCTGGGCACCAGGAACCCTGGGCACCCAGAACCGCAGCCACCTGAAACCCAATCACTCAGAACTCCACCCAACTGGATATCCCACGACCTCCAGCCCAGAAACCCAGAAACCCCTGCTCATGCTGTTCCCTTCTGCCAGTCGCTACTGCAGGCTTATTACACATATGAAACATATTAAACAACAGCACACTCTTATAACCGGACACATGTTTATCCACCATGTCACGTCTCAGAACAACACATGTTATTACTAATGTAGCAATATTTATTATATTGCAGCAATATTTGTAATTATACACACTTTTTCATTATGCACAATTATACATCATATCATGTCACCTGATTTCTAAATGGAGTTGTGAGAGAAATCACAATATCCTCCACAAGTCTGGTTCCTCCTTAGGAGCAATTTCCAAACAATTGAAGGTACCACTAGCATCTGTACAAACAATTGCATGTAAAGATATAAATCTCGGGACCATGCAGACACTACATCATTCAGGAAGGAGGCAGAAATTAACTCCCAGAGATGAATGAATGAAGAACTGCTGAACAAATACATACATTCATTAAGAGAGTCCTACATCTCCATGACCTGAAAGGCTGTCATGCAAGGAAGAAAGCCCAACTCCAAGACCGGTGTAAAAAAGCCAGACTGAAGTTTGCAGGTGATCAGCAGCACACAACGCCTGGAGGAGTGTTCTGAGGTCAGATGAAACTGTTTTCAAATTGAACTGTTTGGCTGCAAGGATCAGTGCTGGACGTATGGAGCAAAAAGAATGAGGCTTTTAATATGAAAAACACCATCCTAACTGTGAAGCATGGGGGTGGCAGCATCAAAACTTCTTGTATACAGAAAGTGTCACTTGTGATGAAATGATGAGGCGACAAAATCGTCCACTTTCGCAGCAAACAGTGAAGTTTTATTAAAGATCTGCAGGTCAGTTAACAGAGAAGTGTTTTTCTTTATTTTGAATATAATATTTGCTCGTTGTTTAAAACTAACTTTTATTATGAGAGTAGCAGCCCTTCTATGAATCCGCAATCCTCACAATGTTCATTAAAAAGCTTTTTGCATGAGTGTACAAGTGTTACAGGAAAAATTAAGGTCAGCAAAGTGTCACAGTGGATGGAGATGGTTGCAATATCACCTGGAACGCAGCATTTATATACGTTTATGACAGGAAATTAAAATGACCAACGAGCAAGAGTTTTCAAATTCAGAGCAGGGTGCCCTCTGGTGGTGTAGTGGTGAACTGTCCATGGCTGGTGTAAAAGAGACCTGCTGTTCTAGACAAATAAACAACTTCAGATTTGACTTAAACATGTTATTTAACACATAAGAACGTATAATTGTTGATGTGGTGAAGTTCCCTGTAAGGAGATGTTTATTTAACATTTATGGAAGGAGTCTCCAGTGTCAGAGGAGACTGGAGAGAACAGAGGAGTTTGCGGTTTACAGTTTCTCGGTAACATGACATGCTGTATGAATTTTTTTTTTGTCTTAGTAACTTCAAGAGAAAGAAAAAAAAAGAGAGGATGGTGAAGGGGTGGCTGTTTAAAGCTGTTATAACATAAGTGACAACAGGAACTAGCTTCCACAATATTAATGTAATAAAAAAAAGGCTAAAATATATGATGTGTCGTTGATTAATAAAAAAAAAAAAAAACTCTTTAGCAAACTAAAAAAAAACTGTAACGGGGTGTTTACACTAATTCTTCATTTCATTAATTATTCTCGCAAGTGTTTTATTCCTTATATACGATTGATAATCAAAGTATTTCCATTATTATACACTTTTCTATCATCAGGTGTCACGATTCATCATTAATTTTCATTTTTTTGGTAATTAATAATTTGTTGTAAGTGTTGAATACAAAATCTCTGAGCTGATAGTTTTATTGTAATGTGGCTGCAAAGTTTGGTAGCAAAACCTCAGAATTTGTTTTATTTATATTATAATACTATAATATATCATGAAGATATCTCCAGGTATCACAATATGATATTTTTGCCATATTGACCACCCCTACCATGATCATTTACATTTTCATTTTATTATAAAGCCTATTTGATTTATGATATGACACACTATAAATATATCAGTGAATATATGGAATAGGTGATTGTTATTATTCATATATGGATTGAATGAGAATAAAAGAAATCACTAGATTATACAGTAGAGCTCCAGATTGTGACACTCAGGTTTTAACACTAGAGTGTGCACTTATACCAGCAGTGAGGAGAGAAAATATGGAATATAACAGATCATTTGAAAGGAATACCTCTTATTAATTTCTCTTTGCACATTTCATGTTTTTTTTTTAAATCTAATATCTAATATAATGACATCGCATGTGTTCAGCACAGAGCTGTATTATAGTTCTGTCAGATAAAAAAGGCAGCAAGTACCAGACACTTTAACACAATTCTGGATACTGGAAATGGCGTGTAATGAAAACATTCAGATTTCACTTGCACATGAAAACTTCTCAAAGAATGAAATATACTGTTATCTTACCTTAAACGTCACACACATGTCCAGAAGTTATTAAGGAGATTACAGTATATGTACAGTATATATTATGAGAAACACTACTTAGTTCCTAGTATTGCGAAATACCTGCTGTATTCATTACCCATATACAAAATTATTAGTTATTAATTAATATCTAATATGTGACCTCCTTTACTGAAAAGTTAGACAATTTGGACATTTTTCACAATTAACACTGACACACCTCTGCTTTAATTTTACACTGATTACGAGAAAAATGGACTGCTTGAGGTCATGACACAAAAAAACAATGACTCAAACCAATTATCTCGAGTGGGTTCCCACTTTAACAGCAAGGTCAACAATAACTACACGCCCATGGGATTTTTATTGAAGTGGTCACAAAACTTTGTATATATAAAAAAAAGTAATAACTTATGTAATATCCTTTTCTTTTCAAGGTTAATGATCAGCTGGCTATGAGGCATTAAGCACTCTTAATCAGAGCGCCAAGAGGACAGTAAACAAATCGCAGCTCCACTAAAATGCCAATTAATTTTTGTGCAGGATTAGCTCATGAGCAAGCGCTGAATGACCAGAGAGCAGCTGCTCAAGGTTAGACGTGTGTGTTCTGAGATGCTTTTCAGCTCAACGCGGATGTAAACAGTGATTATTTGAGTTACCGTAGCCTTCCTGTCAACTTGAAGCAGTCTGGCCATTTTCCACGGACCTCTCTCATGAAAAAAGGCGTTTCCGCCTGAAGAACTGCGGCTCACTGGATGTTTTTTTTTTGTATTTCGCACCATTCTGTGTAAACTCTAGAGACTGTTGTGTGTGAAAATGACAAATCAGCAGATTCTGAAATACTCAAACCAGCCCGTCTCCACGCTCAAAGTCACTGAGATCACATTTTCTGCATTCTGATGTTTAATGTGAACATTAACTGAAGCTCTTGACCTGCATCTGCATGACTTTATGCATTGCACTGCTGCTTCATGACTGGCTGATTGCGCAAGTCTTTACTACGACCCATAAAACGATGTTATTATATAATTCAAACTTGGTATTACGGCTCACTGAGGACTGAAGTATGAGGCTCCCAGAAAGAGATAGGACTAAATATATCATGGGATCAGGCTGGAATAGTGGTATAATATAGGAAGACAATTATATATATCAAGAAAATATATTGATTTTAGCAGTTATGTCTTATTGAATTGTCTTATTGTTGCTCATTTGAAAAGTTAAAGGTTAAGGTAATGGCGAGAGGTGAGAGAGCGAAAGGGTTTATTGATTGTATCTTCCGCAGCCTGCTGGAATCTCTATGAATTTTATGTTAGACTCGGTAAGTAACTCAAGCAACATAACAGAAATAATCGTAAACAATGAGCTCATAGTCTTAGATCAATCGTTTAATTCTATCTTACAAATTAACCCATAATAAATGTCCATTCTTATGATCACGTAAAGCCCGAGCTTATTATTCATTATTTAAATGTAGACCTGCTGATGGAATCCTGGTTAAATACATGCAGCTCAGATGTACCTGAAATGTTCTCTTTCCGTTTTGCTATTTGGTTTCAGCACTGTTATCCGATACTTTTCTAGATTCTAGATTCATGAAGCTTTGTTATATAAGATTTCCACAAAGCTATTTTTAGTCTTTTTTTCATAAGTGCAAGAAGAATCTCATCTTAGATCTGCGTCTCACGTCAACTCTACCCACACAGTGTGGTTACAAAAGAGCCCCACTTCCTGTGTGGCACGCAGACGAAAGGAAGACAAAAGAAGGGCAGGGAGGAAAGAAACGCAAAAGTCCACTTCCTGTGGTTTTATAGGATCTCCAATGGAAAGAGACACCAAATACTAATGTTAACTTTAATATTAATACGCTCCAATGTTAATATTAATTTTGCCTTCACGTTTGATAGTGCTAGTTAGTGTGTTTGCTCTTAGGGAACATCAGCTGTGGATCCTAATGGTGTTCGTGTCCAGAGAGTGTGTGTGTGTGTGTGGGTGTGTGTGTGTGTGTGTAACACTGTAGTGAACTCTGAAGAAAAAAAAAAGACAGCTAAGGCTTCTTCTTCTGTTACTAAAAATATATATTGCACATTTTGAAGTCCACAGTGAGAATCTCTCTCTATCTGTCTTTCTCACGCCGCCTGTCTCTCTTTCTTTGTCAGTCTCTCTCTGTCTTTGGGTCTCTGTCTGTCTGTCTGTCTGTCTGTCTTTCTCTCTCCATGTCTTCCCTCCTGTCTCTCACTCTGTCTCTCTTTCTTGCTCTGTGTGTGTCTGGCTCTGTCTGTGTCAGTCTCTCTGTCTTTGGGTCTCTGTCTGTCTGTCTGTCTGTCTCTCTGCCTGTCTCTCTCTCCGTCCATGTCTCCCTTCTGTCTCTCACTCTGTCTCTCTTTCTTGCTCTATGTGTGTCAGTCTCTCTCTCTCTCTCCATATCTCCCCTTCTCTCTTTCTGTCTCTCGTTCTTGCTCTGTGTGCATGTCTCTCTCTCTCTCTGTGTGTGTCAGTCTCTCTATCTCTGGGTCTGTCCATCTTTCTCTATCTATCTCTCTCTGTCTGTTTCTCCATGTCTCCCCCTCTGTCTTGTCTCTCTATCTACAGGTCTCTCTCGCTCTCTCTGTCTGTCTCTCTCTTTCTCACTCTGTGTGTGTCTCTCTCTGTCCCTTTATTGGCACAAATGTTAAATCACATTATTGCCCAAGCAGATATCACATAAAGTTAGTATAGATATAAAATTAATAACAGGTTAATATAGTAATTTTGAACAGAGACAAAAGAGGAAGAAAATGTACTTATCATAAACAAAAAGTAGCAAGAAAAAAAGGAATAACGGGGAAATAATCTTTGAAAAATAGAAGGATAAATAAAGACTTGCCTCAGTGGTTGCCCCTGAGATGATGGAGGATGCCATTTTGCCAAATCTGGCTCCTTCCAGTATATACGGGAATTCATCAGCGTCAGCGCACTCATCAAATTCAGGCGTGATGATGCGTATTTCCTCACAGAATGCTGTGTATTTGGTGGTGTACTGTGCAGCTCTGTTTCCATCACTCTCATGCGACAGTGAGAGCTCAGCCGCTTGTCTCTGTGTAGCCGGGTTTCTACATCCAGGCTGTGTTCACTGAGCCTGTCCACCATCACGCCTTTTCTAAGCTTCGTGTATGCACATTTTCGAGCCAGATAACATAACACTGAAGTTTGTTTTGTGATTTGATTATTTCTTTACTGGTAATAGGTTTGTGGTCATTTATAATGAGGCCGGGGTTCATTTTAGTGACTGACGTGTAGTTGTTATGAGGCTCTTCGGTGTGTGTAACAATATCAGGGGTTTAAACCAGTGAGCTTTAGGGCCAGCAGGATTAAAGGACTCGAGCTGAGGTTTTCTTCCTGACTTTTGTAGTGGAATGAGTGTGGGTCGCTCATTCTCAGCAATTTTGGGGAAAAATTA
Source organism: Pangasianodon gigas (assembly GCA_022758105.1). Taxonomy (NCBI): domain Eukaryota; kingdom Metazoa; phylum Chordata; class Actinopteri; order Siluriformes; family Pangasiidae; genus Pangasianodon; species Pangasianodon gigas. The sequence continues at coordinate 7,673,011 of CM040481.1, forward strand.
TCTAACTCTGCTCTGCATGCATTATTTTGTGTATTTCTCTGGACGCTAAGGATTTCTTTTTGTGTCAAATTTGACATGCAGGTTTTATATCAGTGTGTAAAATCAGAGCAAGTGAGTGAACCCAACATTTCACTGCCACAGACTGCAATAGGCACAATGAGTGGTTTGCATAACGTAAGCCTGATTTTGATTGGAATGTCAATTTGTATTGTTGACTGTACTGCAAAAATCTCTCTGTCTCTGTCTTTCTCTCTGTCTCTGTCTCTCTGACATGCACTCGGAGCACATTTACCGATCAGAGACATGGCTCACAATAAGCGTGTAGGTGGGAACAGGATCTGCGGTCCAGTTTCAGACTTTGTGTGTGTTGAGAGAGAGAGAAATAGAGAGAGAGAGAGAAAGAGAGAGAGAGCTGCTCTCAGCTTAATTACGCACTACAGTGACCCTGTACTTGGGGAAAAAAAAAAAAAAAAGGGGGGGGCCCTGTACCAAAAATCCCATGCTGCTATAGCAAATGTCTTTAGAGATTTAAATCTTATACTTACAGTGAATACTTTCTGAATTAACCTGGTATATGTATGTGTTATATGAGAGAGATGACGACACTCTTTACGTTGTACATAATATTAAAGTAACATGGCGGCATTTTTCATCCGTGTCTCTGTAGAGTACGTGTAATTACCACCGACACAAACTGACACTTCCCTTTATTAAAAAAGAGTCCACACAGTGCGCTCTTACAGTAAAGATCTTATAATGAGACAGTCGCAATTGTGGGTTACTGATCAGGACGTTGGGGTTCAAGCCCCAGCACTGCCAAGCTGCCACTGTTGGGCCCTTGAGCAAGGCCCTTAACCCTGTCTGCTCCAGGGGCGCCGTATCATGGCTGACCCTGTGCTCTGACCCCAACTTCCTAACCAGCTGGAATATGCGAAGAAAAGAATTCCACTGTGTGGTAATGTTTATGTAACAAATAAAGTCTTGATCAAGAGAAAGTTTTACATAATACGGACTACAGTAACGCATAACCACAACTTCTTTCCTCTGAAAAAAGTAGTCCCAGCTCTGAAAGGACAATTTATACAAATCAAGACCTTCATTCACAAATATTGATTACTGAAGAATGTTCTACAAAATGACGTTTTGATACAGCAGCTTTCACACAAGCTTCACAAATTAATTGAGTAGTGTTACGCTGAGCCAGTCAGCATTTCTCACATTTAATCAATATCATGTCAAGATAATATCATAATAAATATCTTTACAAAGCCTCAAGAGGACTCAATGATAATCTGCATATGTAAGAACTCTCTCTACTCATACTGTATACTGTGATTTGTTTCTTTCCTTTATGCTCTACTTCATGCTACATTAAGTGTCCATGATTTTGTTGTAGCCTTTGAATGTTGTAATTTACTCATCACAGTGAGTCTCAGCATTAAGACTAATGACTGCTTTTATCAGGAAAAGTGGCCTCTATCTGTCTCTATATGTCAATCCTGACCCAAATACCTTCACTACAAAGTGTTTCTCTTGTAGCTCTTAGCCTGCTGGGTTGGACGGATCTTAAGATGGTATATTAGTGCCATTCTCTAGGCTAATAAAGCATGCAACATGGACGTTTGCAGTTTTTTCTTTATTGTGAACTCCGCTGGTTTTGTTACAAGTTGCTTAGTTTCTCCTATGGGAAGCTGACCTCACAAAAACTTTCTAACTTTCTATTCTAATAAGTGAGACAGATTTTGTTCTTTTTTTTTTTTTACAGATGAAGTTCCCAAAAAAAAATTGTATGACCAATAACCCTTACTTAATATTATAAATCCTTATTCCAAATTTCAATCATAAAACGGTGTTTCCTCACACTGATCCCATGAGAAATTCGAACACACGATGCAGAAGGTGTCAGATTTCTTTTGATTTCATAAGAATAAAGGCACAGAAAAAGATACTAGTAAAGCATCCCGTCCCAAATTCTAGCCATTAGAACATTTATACAATTTGAATTGTTACAAATTTGACTGGATGTTTGCTGTTTCTACATCCCAGTTTATGTTTTATTGAGGGAAATCCAACAATCGTAGTCATAGTCCATAGCATGGGTCAAATCACAGGCTGGATCATCATAGGAATTTCCATAAGCATATACGAAAATACATACAAGAGCCAAAACATGGGTCATGGAACATGCAAGTATCAAGGAATTAGGAAACTCAGAAATGTATAATACAATCGACATGACCTGCAATGAAACTAAGAAACAGCCAGATATACGTAGAAACATGAGCAATCAATGAGCTAACACGGAACAGGTGCACACACTAGAAAAGAACCCAATGATAACATGACAGGAGAAGAGACAGGACTAAAGCAGAAATCAAAACACAAGCACATGGCATTTGTTCCCATGAGAACTGCAATGATTTTAGAAATTAAAACTTTTGTAATTCATCAAATGTATGCAAACCATCTAACCAGTTAAAAGCTTAATTCCTCTGGATAACTGTGACCCTGGCAACCCTGGCATGGATGCTATTGGTCGAAATTTTATGACAGCTCTGAATACACAAGACTTAGTATTGATGTATCAGAATATGGTGGAGCCCATGGACATTCTGTTAGCAGTTGGTGCTACAGAGTCTACAGTCCAATTTTAGTCATACGGAGACTTTTTACTAGTAATTTACCAACACATCTGAGGAAAATGTTATTCCCAAAAGGTTTGTATTCTTTTCACAGAAAAAGATTTAACAGCTACATGCTAAAGAGCTAAACTGTTAGCCTCAGTCAGTAGCTAGTATATGCACTGTGTCCATATTTCCCAGTTGCCTAGCAACAGCGTGTACAAATTCATGAGTTTTATTTGAACCCAGCATATAAAAAACAAAAAACACTCAACAAAGGAGTCTAGAATTGGAAGATTGGAAGGTTATTCCTGTGAAGGTGACAACAATAAGGACATGAGTAGTGAAGCTGTGTGTTGTGTGTGTGTACGTGTGTGTACGTGTGTGTATGTGTGTGTATTCATTCTGTTGTAGCTAACGACTTTAGAAAGTCTTGGACAGAAAGAAATAGAGGACGAAGGAGACAGACATTTTGGAAGTGTATTAATTAATGCTAGCAAACTCAAATTTGACTTTAGTTTGACTTTACCTGACTTTTTTTTTTTTTTTTGACATTTTACTGTTTGGAATTCAAGCTAATGCTCATTACCCCCAAGCAAGGCTAGAGAAAACTACAGCAACATAGAGAATTTTTTAAATTAAAAACAGCATTGAATTCTGGCATGATGATCTAAAATGTATCTAAAAATTATGCTTTTAGGGATTTTGAGCTTCATAAAAGCAGAAATATGGGAATGCCAAAGCAAACATTAGCAACCCGTTCTCTATTATACCCTGCTTACGACTCAAATTAATTAACTAACAGCTGTCTCAGCACCTACTCTTTCTTTTTCCAACATGTCAGAAATGAATCAATCAATAAATAAGACCTGTGCAAGGGTAAAATGCGCTTAAAAGCATTGTACTTTAGTGTTCAGTACTTAGTATTCTCTGGGTCTCTGAAAGTCATTTGTTCCTGTAGACCCAAATTCTTTTCAACCCGTCTGGCTTTCTGCCTGCTTGGGTTTCACGCTTAAATCAAGAAACAGAGACACTGACAGAACCCGAGTCAATTTGTTCCGCTTAGCAGAGATAGCCTGGTCGGACCTAGACGGGTAGAAGAGACAGCAGTTGGCAGTACATGGCGGTGGTTCGAGAAAAAAAAAAAAAAAAAAACTGTGGCCAGAAACCCCTTAGAGCACAAAGCTTTCTATTCCTTAGCTTTCCACCTATAGAACACATTAGAGCTGAGCTGACTGTGGTGCTTGGACCCCTAAATATAATAACTTTGATAATGTGCATTGTGATTTCCACCACTGTAACAATTTTCTTTTTTAAATGTCAGACCCCTTGGGGCCTCTGGACCCCACTTTGAGAACCACTGGAGTAAGGAATGTCAAAGGTTTTACAGGTTCTCCAGATCATTCAGAAAGTCTTCTACTGATTCTACTGTCCTCATATGAGTAGTGAAAGATGCAAGTCCAATCCTCTTGACTTCTGATCATTAGACAGGAAAAAGAAGTACTGCTCTAGTGAAGAGTCGTTCAAGCCATCCAGCCTTTGAAATTTGTTGTGTCTGCTTCGCAACACTCTCAGCAGATGCCCCTAATTCAAAAAGTAGTGTGAAGTAGAGCCTCAGCAGGAAAGTGAGAAAGAGAGAAGCACAGCCTGGTGCCTGAGAGGGAGTGTGAGAAAGAGCAAAGGAGAAAAGCAGCTATTGATCAGGATGCAAGTCGACTGCTGAACAAGAGGGACACTTCGCCAAGATTTGATTCTCCCAAGGTGACAGGAGGTAGTTGAACATGAATACAAAATACAAAACAAAAAAGAACGTCGTTTTCTTTCATGCAGGCATGAGCAAGCAGTCAGATATGAAGCGCACAAGACAAACAAAGACTACGTTCATTAACATCAGGGTCACAGTGATTGAAATTTAAATTAAAATATGTTTGGAATTAGAGCCATCTAAAGAAAATATCGATCATCGGGAGATCGTGAGATGGAATTCCGATGATGCCACAGCCATCCAAGGCCAGGAGCCAAGGGAGCAAAATTAGTCTGGGTGGGAGGGAAGGCACACACTCACACTCTCTTCTGTCAATCAGAGCGATACTAGCGAATCGTGGGTGTCACTGAGCTCATGTATGCGCAAGAGGGTGGACAGCGCTTTCCTCTGAGTGTGTCATGTGGCCCTGTGACAAAGCATGAGTTCGAAAAGATGCTGTTGGCTGGCTAGGAAGCATGTGTTAGCCCTCACACTTCCCAGTTACTAGCTGTTGTATGACAGAGAAAGCTGGCTGATGAGTGGGAATTGGCAAATGAGCAAATTGGGGAGAAAATGGGGCAAAAAGAAAAACAAAAATATTGTGGGCAGGTACAAACAAAAATCATAACTCTGCAAGTGGGATTAAAAAAAACCTTCTAATCTCTAGTTGAGAATAATTATGAATGAGTGAGATAGCTGTGGTTGAGGAACTGTCAGAGCTAGATTTCACAGATCATGCTGAGGGCACTGGCATTTCTACATGTGGATTTTTTTTTTTTTGAAGTGTTTACTCGGGCATAAAAAACCCACTTCAGGTTTAAATGAAAATATGGTTAATTACGAATTTAGAGCAATACAGAATTTTCTTAATCGATTATATCTAGCGTTATTGGACCTTTATCGATTAACATAATTATTGACAAGCAAAGCCTATAATGCAGAAAGTACATACCGATCAGGAGAAATTTTTTAATTTTTCAAAATCTAATTTTTAAATTTAAAAAAGCTCATGGATTCACCATCTTGGAGATTTAGCTAGCTGAAAAAGTATTGCTGGAACATTAGCGAAAAAAAAAAAAATAGGGATGAAAAGTCCAGAGGAGTAAATCTGCAGACATACTGTTTTTTTTTTTTTGCTCTTTTTAAAGCATGTCAATGTGTTCAGAGGCGAGTTGCCTGTTTACAATAAGACCAGCCACTAAAAAACCCATTCCAAAGGATGTGTCAGTCACTAAAACTCCAAGAACACAACATGGCCACCGCAAACTACAATACCCAACACACACAAACTCTGTCACGTTCACACCCACCGTCATTCTGATCTTACAGCCACTGTATTTGATGATTTGCAAACCACCACCTCAGTTCACAGTATACGCTCTGTGTCATTGTTGCCGGACGTCACCAAGCCTTGTATTTTGTTCTCTTGACTCTCTGGGTTTTGATCTTGTTTTTGATTTATCTGATTTTTGATTCTTGTTTTGCCCTGTCTATGCTGTCTGCCAATTGACTGACCGTTGCCTGTTTACTGTTTCTGTTATTGCCCTGTGATCAGGATTTGTCTTTAAGCTTTTTAAATAAAGCTTTTGTTTAAAAAACCTGCACTTGTGTAACCTGCCACCGCTTCTTTTTTCTGTAAATCTGTGATCACTACATTGCTGAAGAATTACACTGCGCCCCTCGTATAGAATTTGAAATTGAGATTCAGCAATTAGTCTAATATAAGAAAGCAGCTGGTTAGATTTTATAACGTAGATGACTAAGTTCTTAACGACTGTTAATCAACCTTCGATTAATTAAAAACAACCCTTTAAGTAGTCAAGTGGAGATAATATGTCGATGAGAGATAAAATTCATCCCATTCCCACAAGATATACATCAGTATGACTGGCTTCAAACTCTCTCTTTTTTCTGAAATAAACACACCCACACAATACGCTTGGCGATTAGAGCTGGCAGTGCAGGATATGTCGCATGTTGGACTAAATGGCACGCCACACAGTGAGCTTCAGGGCAAACCAAACTGGGAAGAAGACACGTGATCACATTCTGGCTGAGGAACAAAGCCAGACCAGCCATAGCTGGAGAGACCTTAACTGTTGTGAAAGGTGCAGTGAGTAATGTTTAAAAGTGTTTTCTAGACCGACAGAAATCATTCAATTTTACAGCTCTGACTCACAATACTGCCATGCAATGCATTCAGTGAGGGTTTTCACTCTTCTGTTTATTGTTTTTTCAGCCCAACAATGTGATTTTCTGTATGAAATCCACAACTGTGGTGCCATTCATGTCTCAATGATGTCACATTTACACATACAGTGAGAGGAAATAAGTATACTTTTGTTTTTGTAATTTAATATACTTACAGTGCATAGAGCCACTTACAATTACATTCATAGTGTATTTTGACTTTGTACTTATAAATACGATACAAGAAAGTATGTATTCATAACCAAAAACAAAAGATATATATATTTTTTTAAAATTACGGTAGAGTGGGAATTTCAAACACCATGTTAAAAATCATATTATATATATATATATATATATATATATATTTACACATAAGGATACAAAAAAAATTCAAAAAATTCTAAAAGACGTTGCCATTTGATGGCAAGTAGCAATCATGATGAGGGTGAAAGAACTTCCTGAAGTTCTCAGAAACAACATTATTAAACAATGCTCAAATGGAAAAAGCTACAGAGCCGTAGCAAAGACAATAAATATCCCTGTCACTACAGTTGGTTCGATAATATGCAAGTGGAAAGGTCATGGAACCACAACTAATCATCTGTGGATATGTTGATCACCTGAGATTTCACAGCACACTCTCAGACTAATCATAAAGAAGGTAAGAGAGAAGCCGGCAGTCCCTCGAAAAGAGCTGAAGGATGACGAGTTAGCAAAAAAAAAAGGTTAAATTTTTCAGTGGTTACATGTGCATGTCCAAATTAAATGTTTAAAAATTATTTAAAATTATTTGCAGGAGCTAAATAGCACTGAAATCATGGAATCGCTTAACTAATGACTAACAATTTTTTTTTTTTTTTTTTTTTTTTTTTACATATACAGTATATTGTTTGTTCTGCTAAAGACTGAAATGGAGTTTCCGGTGTTGTTTAAAATGAACTGTACAATCCTATTTTTAGAAAACTACCTGAACTGAACTAGAAGCACTAACCAGAACAAACACACAAGTCGGATCATCATCCAGTCACAAGCGTCCTCTTCATTTCCCAGAGCATTGCTGTGAATCCACAGCTCAAACCACTAGAGAGGTATTAAATGGCAATCCTCTGCTAAAATACTGTGACTAACACCTTATTGAACACTTTACCATCTAGAATCTCCTCCACAGGGAATATGTCTGAAAAAGGAATGGTAGGAAACATGGTATAAATTATATGGCAGGCCATCATGGCCTTTGCTTTTTGCTCGCTGTTGGCACCACCACGGCCGGAGGGAGAGAAAAATAGAGTGGGAAACTCATTAGTGTAGAATCTCTTTCCAGTGGTGGTGTGATTAATCTGGCAATTTACTCGCTCACCCATCCAGCCCCCTGCTGCTGAAGTCAGGTTTGATTAGTTTTCCTACTGGGACATGTCACAACGACCGCAGATCCATTTCAGACAAGAACAGATAAACAAAGTCATGGAATTTCTAATATAAATCGCGCTGTATCCGTCTTTTCTGACCAGCTCTGACCTTTTACATCAATTATGAATGTATTCCAATGTTTTTTTGTAAATCTCCAAGGAATGAGACTAAATATCACTAGGCAAAGGTACTACAATGATATTAGTGCAGTGGAGTGTGCAGATACCATTCCACAGTAGAGATGAATGTTCACTTCATTCATGTGTTTTCTCTCTCTCTCTCTCTCTCTCTCTCACACACACACACACCATTGTTATTATATTACTATTAATATTAGCCTACTATTACGCAGCCATTGTTATCTGTCTTTGGATTACTGTATTTTTTGTGTTGTTTTATTTAATGGTTGGCTTTTGACATTTCTATTAGTTTGTAGTGAGTGACAGTCCAAAAAAAAAAAAAAAAAAAAAAAAAAAAAAAAAAAAAAAAAAACCCTGCAGTTGTTTGTGTGTAATTGACTGTGTATGTGATTGTGTATTGTGTATGTAATTGTGTGTGTAATTGTTTGTACATGATTTTCTGTCTGTAACTGTTTATCAGCTGTGTGTATGGATATATATATTGGGGCTGTCAGAACAAATTTCACTGTTTAAACACTATTCTACTTTTCTAAACATTTTTATATTTAAAAGTACAAATCCACCTGAAAATGATGAGGATCCCGTGTGCTACTACTTTTAGTTGCCTGACTCAAGTGTATCTAAACTAGGTGTCATGGATGGTTTAAAGAGTATTTTATTTATAGTGAAACACACATGTACAACGACGAAGACTAGGTAACATAAAACAAGCTATACACGCATGGGATTAACATGAACATGGCATGGACGAGACAACCGACAACGACGCTACTCGTAACAGACGCTAGACACTGAGTACGATACAAAGGTGACTTAAATACTAGTGCTCATTGTACATAAACGTGGTCTAGGTGCTCATTGTCATGTGACTCGGTGCCTGACGCGAACATGTGGTGTGCAGTGGCTGATGGGTGCTGTAGTCCCGCGCCGCTATCGGCGCTAACCTGACACTAGGCTTGTGCGAGATAGACATTTACTCTGATTATATTACAAGACCTGTCAACCTTGACGCATTTTGCGTAGGAGCTTTTTATCTTAATTGGAGTATGCTAGTATGAGTTATAACTCAAAGATTCGCCAACAAAATGTGAAATGAGCCAACCAACATATGAATCCAATAATCCAATATTAACTCACACCCCCCTGGAAGCCCCATCCTTTTCCCCACCTCACATTCTGTCATGAAAAATTCAGAATGTTTTGAGTTCATTAATGTGAAATAAAATCTGTCAGTGTATGTTTGACTTAGCTAACAAGCATACAGTATATCTAACATTAGTTAAATTTATTTATTTTTTTATTTGGGACATCACCAAAAAAAAAGATTTTGACCTAAAAAGTTTAAACAGGCCTACAACAAAGTCTCAAATCTAACTCTTTACAAATAATTTTAATGGTGACGATAATTAGGAAGCGATTGTTAAAAAGTGATGCTGTTTTTAGCGCAACTTCAAGCAGTACAACAGAGAAAATATCAGCCATGCGGACATTAGACAACCGATCTGAATGATTATACTGGAAATGCATTGTTTTGTTGTTACTGTTCACTGCACATTACTGCAGAATCACCTATAAAAATCTACTATTCAGCTGAGTTTTTGAAATTGCCACTGCCAACAAGCAGTTCCTGACTGCACAGCTGATAATATTATTACACACTCCCATACCCTCCTTAAACCTGAAATGGTTTAAGAATAAAAAAATATATATGGTTCGTCAGTGTGTTTAAGCCTGAGCGCCTTCCCGCACGTTTTTCTAACCATTGCTTGGAAGAAGAGGAAGAAATTTGTACGGTTATGAGACAAGCACTTTGCAAAGGGGTTTTACCACATTGAGGCTCATCAATGCTGGAATACGTCACTTCCTCAGTCTGAGGGAGAACACGATTCTGTCTTTATAACACAACGTCGGTCTTTTTAGAAGGAAATTCATCAATATACGGAATCAAATCACAGCTAAGAGGAAATTTCATGGGGACTTTAATCAACCAACAAGCTAATATACTCAGTACATGTATACTGACGAGTACATGATTATCCTTCTGTAACAAATTTCTAATGTAGCACGTCATGTTTTCTGGCCAGCATGTCAGCAATAAGATATATTATTTGAGTCTGGCTAGAGTCTTTATTTGTTATCGAGAGTTACATGGTGGCTTTACGCTGAACTTTTTTTCGCCCAATGTTTGCTCAGATACCTGCTCATGTTCCTGGTTATGAAAAATCTATCTGACATCCTTACATGCTAATTAATCCACTTAGTAAAAATAGCCAGCCACTGAGTAGCTACAATGTTTGTTTTTCGAACGTTCATAAGCAGTGTATTGTCTGGTTGTTAAACCTACAGCATGGACTATGGGATCTACTTTATTACCTCCATGAATGCCATGTGAAAGACGACCAAGCAGAGCAGACCAGGCTGAACGTGTGATCTCAAACAAAACATACGCGAATCGCTCCTAATGATAGCATAGATAGTTTGGATAGTTTGAAAAGAAGCAGGCGGATTAATTGAGTATACTGTATACCCTATAGAATATAAACATAACTGATCGGTAACTGATATATAACTGATTATAACTTGTTACACTACACATTTCTGAACACAGCTTTCAATGGGAAAAGTCAACAACACTTTATTGCAAAAAGATTCCTACTGAGACATACTGATATTTTCTAGTAGAATACAAAGATGACATTGTGATACTGTGATGATGTGTTATAAATTAAGAAGGGACAGAGGTACAGTAATATGTAGAGTGTAAAGGAGAAAACGCTACGGGATCTGCTCTTAGAAGAAAATAATTAAATAATGGGGTGGTGTGAGGAAATGTAATTATCACCCCAAAAGTTGAATATGTTCCTATAACAGCATGTCCGGAAGTGTTTCATTACTCTTATAGAACAACTATTTGCCAACAATTAATTTTTAAGTTATTAAAGAATGACAAGTCATACTTTTTATCCATTTACAGCTACATTTAATGTTGTGGAACGTCCAAGTAACAAGTAAGTCATTGTTATCACTTACGTTATAGCAGCTACAAACAGTCATTCTATCAGCTGGGACTTGGCTGCATCCATCTTGCCCTCAACGCTATGAGTTTCCAAGTCCCTGCTGATGAAAAGAATCCCCACGACATGATGCTACCACCACCATGCTTCACCGTGCTGTCAGGATGGTGTTCTCATGGTAATGAGCAGTGTTGGATTTCGCCAAATTCTTTAGTTTCTGTTATCACTTACGTTATAATAGCTATAAACAGTTGTTCCTTCTCTGTTGTTTCTCTCTGTAGTTCAGAAAAACAGCAAATTTCTCCATCCTAAAGACTTTCCTGAGGCAGAAAACCTCCCCAAATTTCCCTCATTCCACTCAAAATTCAACTCAGCAATTTCTGACTAACATTTAATGATGTTAGATTTCCTAAACAATGTTATTCAACTCAGTTCTAGTACATATCATTCCAACTGGAAAGATCTGTGTCCCACATTGTCTTTGTTTAAAAGGACATTTGGGCTTTTGATTGGGATCCAGACTCCAAAAACTCCAGTATGAATTCATGTGACATTTAAACTACATCTTAAACAACTCACTGTAGGCATAACTATTTACAACATTCGAGGATTAGCACACTAGACAATATATTATTAAAATTCCACAAAATGGGCTTGGTGAAATCAGACACGTTGGTGTCTCAGCTTCTCTGGCTGCAATGGGAGAGTGCGTCAGAGCTGAATAGCACCTTGACTGAAAAAATAAAACTGAAACCATTCCAGTTCGCTCATACACCTCTCCCACCACCTTCTACGAAAGGCTATATCTCGCTGTAAATGAATTATTTGCTTATCAGAAAGATATTCCCTCAGTTGGTATTTTGATGATGGTGTAGAAGGAGCTGTCACTCCAGACAGCTCACTCCAAAATCTCCCATTGGTGTTTAACTGGGCTGAGCTCTGGTGGCTGTGAAAGCCATAGCATCTGATCTACATCATTTTCATCCTCATCAAACCATTCAAGTGACCCCCGTGCCCTGTGGATGGGGGCGGAGTCATCCTGGAAGAGACCACTCCGATCAGGATAGAAATGTTTCATCATAGGATAATCAGTCAGAAGAACTTTATATTAATTTACAATGTAAAGATGCTTTCATCTAAGGGGACAAGTGTACACAAAATATGCCAGCAACCATTTTTTGTTGTTGTTACACCACAGCGCTGTTGAGTTCTTGAATCTGATTGGTTAGAAGGTTTTGATTCATTTTCAGCTGTGACAGTAGTTCTGGCTGCAATTCAAATCACAGGTGTTCATTCTAATATGTTATAATTTCTCTAGCAACAACACATTCACAGTCTACATAACCTAAGACTAATAAATAGAAAAATGCATAAATAAATGCATGTTATTTAACAAAGAAAAATGTGTTCTCTTTAATACGGTGAATATTTCAGGAAGGATTCTCCAGTGTCAGGACTTCTAAGCAGGTTTTCTGCAAGTCTTTCAGACATTTCGGACAGTTTTTTAGAACCAAGCTGCATAAATACTCAAACATCTTTTATAACGCAGTGTTTAGTATGTCTATCGATGCATCACAATGTCAGATTGTTCTCTTGCATAAATTTAAATATTTAATAGAAATGCCATACTGGGGTTCCCTGGTGGTCTAGCTGCTAAGGATCCCACACTGCCACGGGCAGGGAACCAACTCAGCCACTGGGAGTGCCAGTCCTAAGCCAGGATAAAATGGGAGGGCTGTGTCAGGAAGGGCATTCGGCGTAAAACCTGTGCCAAATCAAACATGCGGACCAACGATCTGCTGTGGCATCCCCTAACGGGAGCAGCCAAAAGAACAACAACAAAAACAATAGAAATGCCATATTGTGAATACTCGGAATATAGTCTCGTGCATTAGTCTATAAACAAATTATTCAATGTTTAGAGACGTGTTATGAAGCCTTCAAACAGTGTTACATTAATTTTTATCATCTTATATCATTAAAAGTAAAGTTAATTCCAAAGCTTGGTTAGAAATCAGACAGAAACCCATTAATCCACCCTGTATGTTAATATTTTACTGTAAACATGCAGGGAATTTTGCAGCCAGTATGCAAAGCCTGAAAATAAAATTAGCAAAGTACAGCTGTAAATATAACACAGCTGCTGTTCTGCAAATGGTTTGTAAAGAGAAGGAGAAGAACATGTCAGTACCTCTGGCAGAGTGTGACAGTGCACCTCTGGAGCGAGGGGACCTTCCTGCTGGGATTAAAGAGCGATTCTGTGGAAGGTAATTTTTCTGCTCAAAATACACCCAGGGTTAGTGTTACCAACGGGTGGGTTCAGTCCTTTAGCAGAGATTTTCTGCAACTTATATATATTTCATTCTTTATGGACCAAAAAAAATGACTAGACATTTATCAGCATTTATCTGAAAGGTACATTCCGGGAACATCTTTACAGCTGCACCTTTACATTCATGCCGTTATCTAATCAGCCAGTCATGTGGCATAAAATCATGCAGATACAGGTCAAGAGCTTCAGTTAATGTTCACACCAAACATCAGAATGGGGGAAAAAAATGTGATCTCTGTGACTTTAACTATGGCATGGATGTTGGTGCCAGATGGGCTGCTTTGAGTATTTCAGAAACTGCTTATCTCCTGGGATTTTCACTCACAACAGTCTCTAGGGTTTACAAAGAGTGGTGTAAAAAACAAAAAAACATCCTGTGAGCAGAGGATCTGCAGGCTGAAACACCTTGTTGATGAGAGAGATCAGAGGAGAATGACCAGACTGGTTTGAGCTGACAGGAAGTCTATAGTAACTCAAATAAGCACTCTTTACAACTGTGGAGAGCAGAAAAGCATCTTAGAATGCACAACACATAAAAACCTGATGTGGATGAGTTACAAACAGCAAAAGATCACATCAGGTTCCACTCCTGTCAGTCCAGAACAGGAATCTGAGGCTATCACGGGCACAGACTCATCTAAACTGGACAGCTGAAGACTGGAAAAAGACCAGGTGATTTTTATTCTAATCTTCAACTGTCCAGTTTGGGTGAGGCTGTGCCCATGATGCTGAAAGGGGAATCAATATAGTTTGCAAATTACATACATAAAAGTTATGATTACGTATTCACCTCTGTTGCTGGAAAAACCTTAAACTAGTTCTTCTGAAAAGAGACATGGCTACAGAGTCAATTTTTTTAGCTTGCTAATGAAGAATTAGATATCATTAGCACATTATGACAGTAGCTGAGTTTATGGCCATGAGTTTATTGCTGCATTTTGCCCCCTAGTGAAATAACAAAGACTAGCACTGTTTCAATTTTCCAGTTCAGTTACTGTCTTCAAGATGACTTTAATTTAGATGATAAATGACAGACGATGTTTTCAGAATCAGGAACATGCAGGTACGGAAACACTGCCGAAAGCTCTCCTGCTAGCACAACATGCAGTCACCTGACAATTAACATACCGAGAGAAATAAAATCACTAGATTGACCCGAATGATAAGGTTTACTTGTAACCCTAACTCAACAGCTTAGCTGTAACAAAGGCACAAATGCAATGTGCTATATGATCATATACTGGTTTGTTCACTTAGTGTGTATTCATGCACTTAACTAGCTAACTAGCTGGTTATTTGTTATTATATTATGTAAGCTACCACTTTTTCGGCACATAGGACCGGGCTTTTATTTGCCTAGTGGCTAATCATCACTTGTCCACCCCCTATATAGCTATATATTTCTCCTGTTTTGTGATTTTTCAAGAAAATTCCTCGTGATGGCGTCACGCGATGGATGTTGGAGATGGATGCAATTGCAGTTTAGGATTTTAAGACCAGCAAACAAATGCAAAACGTGAAGCAAACTCGTGAACAGGAACAGGCAAGATGTCAGGTGATCAGCAAACAGCAAGACAAAGGCAAAATATAAAATACAAAAACATGGAAGCATGATGAGAATAAAAACCAGAACAGCAATCACTTAAACAAAAGGCTTGGGAAGTCTGGTAAGTGTACTCTGAGCATTACTTCGCAAAGAGGCACGGTGAGAGTCTGTGTATATATAGGGTGAGCGTGCAATTGGAAGCAGATGTGCATGATCAGCACTCAGGTGAACGTGAACGTGCCAGTGGAGTGAAGTGATGGGGATTGTAGTCCACTGCGGCCATGTTTGTAGGCCGCGGTGTATTCTGGGAAGTGGAGTTTCTGGTGGATTCCGGCGTTGGCGTGACAGATGGGCCTCTATCTTCTCAGGATTTCATTTAATTATATAGGCTTTCGATAGGCCAACATATAAAAACAATAATTATCTTCGCTCAAAAAAAAAAAAAAAAAAAAAACCTCAGGCTGCACTCCATTGCTTAACATTCACGTGTTTAACAGCACAGTCTGATACACATTTTTTCATTCCCACACTGCTTTTTTCTATTATGATGTCTTTTTTCATGCAAGATGTTTTACTGCTTCAAATAGTCATCACATCCTGAACAACAGAAGCTGAATTTATCTTCTATTTCGAACCACTTTCACTGTAGTGCCTCATATTTTCTTGCTTGTAGATTTATGTCATTCTTTATGGAGTGCCACAAAACCTGCTGATCTGGTGGCTCTGAAAATACTCTCAATCATGAGAGAGAGAGCGAGAGAGCACAAATATTATTTATAGGTTTCTAAATATAATTTCTGTTTCTGTTTTATATATATATATATATATATATATATATATATATATATATATATATATAAAATCACGATAATCTTTATGCAATTTCCCTTGGGATCATTTTTTTTCTATCTATCTATCTATCTATCTGTCTGTCTGTCTGTCTGTCTAGCTATCTATCATTAAATATTTTAATGTTTTATTAAATTATTACAAGCTGACAGCAAGCAGCTGATTTGAAGTTAAAAGTTTCCTTAAAAGTGTAAAGTGTTCACATTTTTTCTCCTTTTAGTGTTACGTTTTTATTTTTTTAAATAAAAAATGTTTAAAATGATATTTATTAATATTACTATGTATTTTTGTAGACATCAAATAAAGTATGAAACAGTTTTTTTAATGCAACACTGCTGTATTGCTGGCAGTTTGTGAGCGAACCTATGCACCATGATTCATATCGGAGATCTTTAAGAATCATACTATGTCATATCGATATTTGTCACGTGATATTTTTGGTTATCGTGCCCACCCCTACTTCAGATACAGTGCATCGCTTATAATATGCTATAAAATACAAAATTTTGAAGAACTCATTTTCCAAGGGAAAAAACAATACTTGAATAATGGAGTAAAAACACTTGAATAATGGAGTAAAGGTGTACAACATGATACAGTTCATATCCTACCCCTGCTCTGCCCTGTGCGATGTATGAAAATGCTGAGCAGACCCAGGTGACCGCATTTTGGAGCAAGAAGTTAAGGGAAGAGATCTCCTGCCATCTTGATCTGAAGTGACTGTGAAGGAGGGTTCATTATTGATGCTCGGATGGCAGGAGCTTCAGGAACAGTGACTAAAGTGACATCTAGATTTAGTTCGGTAGGAAAGACATCAGAAAATAGGAAAGGAAATTGTGACAGAAAGCACACATTTAATAACTTCAGTGCATTAGCATGATATTTACATAAAACCAAAGGAGCAAATATTCAAGTGACTCATTCACTAGCTTCCATCCAAAATAGATAACAGACAAATGTCTTATCTGTTTAGCAAGAAAAAAAAATTAAAACTCCATCAGTCTTCAACATTTATTCCTCTTGTAATATAATATTACACTCTTGCTCTCCTGATTGGCTGCAGCTCCTGCCAATCACCATGTACCTGGACTTCTTTCGCTCCCGAAGTTGGGGCATGATGACTTTTGATGTATTTCCAAATCCAACCCGGACTCTGAATCTCTATTACAGGATTGTCTTATAATTTTGTATTGTAATATTTATATTTGTATTGTAATTCTGATTGTATTATAAAATATTTTTTCTCTCCTGACTCAATAATCATGCTGTTATTGTTATTGCTAACAAAGATCATTCTATGCACTGTGTTCAGTGCATTCTGATTTTATCCTAGCGCTGTATTAAAACGGGATGTTTAATAGCTAGGATGTTTTCGTACTCGTGTAAGCTCACAGCTGCCGATTTCAGACAACCCCTTTCTCCACTCTGTGAAATGAATCCACATTTAACTCTGAATCTATTAGCCTGCCTACAATATGCTTTGATCTGTACCCAATATAACCTCCTGCCACCAGAACAGTCGGCAGAGACAGACCAGATGCGCGCCTAAACTCTCTGTTATTGCAAATAAACCGTATCTTTCATAAAGCGACGTGGTGTTGATCTTTGCTGCAAAGCTCCTGAACAATCTCCAAACTAAGAAATCAGGCATTCTTACAGCTGTATCTTTAAGAAATATTTTTAAACATGCATCAGTTTCACCAAAGCTACATAGAGACTGCAGTCTTAAGGTGTTCTTTTTTTGCTATTTTGGTTTTCCAACACCAGTCTGAACACGTCACACTCCTTAACTGTGCAAAACAACGACAATTACGACTAGAAGAGCTGAAACTAGACACAGTCAACAACAGCTGTAACTGCTGTTATTACATTTCTAAGCCAAAAAAGTGAGAATTAAGAATAAAAATAGCTGCAGCATCACTTCGAGTATTGGTCAATTAAGCAATATCGCATGAGCAGCAGTGCTGTTATACTGAATATCGGCCCGGCTCTAATTCAGCTGTAAGTACGAGCCCGTAGGGTGAGTGCCATAGCTAATCACAGCCATGCTGATATTCAGTATAACCACACAATTGCGAGTGTGATATTGCTTTTATTCAACAGTTCTAAAAACAAGAAAAAATATTGACTAAGTGACATTTCGGACACAGTAGGCCCAAATGTTCTTGCAATTTTTGGTCCGCTAAATAGACCCCGGAGAAGCTACACTCACTTTATAGCACGTCGGCTAGCTACCTAGCTAGATCACATTGATTTGTACATTCTCGTTAAAGGTGCTTCTGGTGAAACTGGCGTCCCTTCTTCTTTTTCATCTTCATCTGATTTCATGTTTTAAGCCAAAAGCTATACTCCTGGAAAGTATCGTTTGCAATGTCCGCTGACGATGTCGCTAACACTACTATAGTAACTGTTTCGAACTAGGAAGTGGAATTTTACGTGGCAAGGACAGACGAGAGGAGTGATACACACAGTGAAACGTCCCAGTGCGCTTATAGGAAATATAGGCACTTTTGGAACGCAGTTCGACCAATCAAATTAGTGAACTAGAACTAACTCTTGTATAAGTTGCATTAAAGTTAATACTGATAAAGATACTTTGATTTCAGTGCAGCTTGTAACTCACTACATAAATATTTAACAAGCAGGCAGCCAGAGCATAACTGTTATTGAATCTAATCAATAACCGTATATCTGAAACCCAAGAATGCTTCAATCGTTAAACTCAGAGAAATTCCAATCTGTCTCTTCAGACTGAGGCTATATTCAGATCTGTATCAAGGCTAAGTCACACCGGGCCTGTGGCACCAAGCGTCACATAAAAACCTCATTCAAATTTCATTTTAAAAAGCATTTCAGTCCAAACCAGCCACGTTAGAGAAGCATCAGCTTCCAGCTCACGTGCAACACTGCCCCCGTTTTACACTCGCACATGTGTACGAAACACAGAAACTCACTGAAATCACCAAATCACACTGTTTATAGGCTGCACACTTTATTGAAAATCATAATCTACAATGATGTCATGATTGTGCAACCTGTAAGTGCATAGCAAAAGAGCAAATGTGGCCCTCACTGACTTCTTATACTCTATTATATAATCATGCGAGTGAGGGACATTTCAAGCAGAAACGGAGGAGGTAATGAGCAACAGGGGAGTGTAATTAATTACTAAACAAGAGCTTTAGATCGGCTTGGCTGAGAGGTTCTCAGCGGGGGATTTGGTAGCTCTCAAACTAGACTTATTCCATTTTAATTATTAAACATTAAAAAGTCAAAACAACAAAATAAAATAGCCAGAAATGTAATTTCTCTTCATAACTGACTGAATGCTTGAATTGCCAAAACAGATTCAAATAAAAGTGTGCTGTTACTGATATAGAAAATGACTGATTCATTGTGACTAACCAAAAACCAAAAGCTTTAACATACGCAAAGCCAACACTGTTCCATATTCATACCTTCTCAACCAGTTGGCTACATACAGTATGTAACATACAATTGATGGATCTAAGAGCCCAAGAGCATTTGTTCTCACTTATAGTGCACTCAATAAGACCTTAGCATGAAACTTCAGAAGAAATCCACTCTAGCTGGTGTAGAGAGCAGGAGAAAGGTGATTGCAGGGAATGGTGAGTAATATCTGACACACACTACACTGGTGTACAGCTACACAGCATGTAGTGATTGTCATACGGAGCGGGCGAGGAGGTGAGGAGCGGGACTGCACTGAGCTGATCGAGCGGACTGTGCAAATCAAAGTGTTTTCTCTACTGGTGACAAAGTTCGGAGGCCTGAAATTGGCGTGTGCTGGAACTGCAGGTACTGGAACAGACTGACAGGGAAAACTTCACTATTCCGGGAAATATACTGTAATACAAAAAAGAAAAGAAAATATATATATGGTTGCTCAAATACACCTAAAACTAGGAATCATAAGAAAATCTGCATGAGAATTGGAGTTTCGACAAGTTTTTAGACTGAACCTAGTTACTGTTTTATAAAATTAAACAATCTATTTTTATGTCCCTAAAAGGAAATGAATGTAAAATTTATTCTTCACTAGCTAGTCCATCTGAAAAAACAAATAAAAATAACTAGAACAAATTACTTATTGTATTTAACCGTATTGACTGGGATGTAACGCTTTCAGCTAGTCTATAAAACGTGCATGGAAAAATTCTCCTTGGATCAAAATTTTTGACGTTTGTACTCTTTCAAGAAAAAAAAACGTCATTTATAGACAGGCCGAAATTTTGGTGCTTTGCTAGTATTCATGCCGTTCGATAGATTTTACAGTGTACAAGTGCGAGTATATGTTATCTGGTACTGATACCAAAATAGGTAACCTATATATTATTAATTAATCAGAGACATCACAGCTTTTGTCTTCATGGAATCTGTCTTCGGGATTCAGACATCATACTGGAAAGGGCTGTTATTTTCACTCACCTAGCGTTGTCTGTACACATTTTTTCTCACCTAGCCAGCATTTGCTGCTAGCGATGACCTCGTCGTGCTAAGTTTTATGATTATGCTGTTTCATCAGGTTAGTTGTATTGTTGGAAGATTCTGTAGTTCCTCCTCTTCATATTTTCACAGCAGACAGTTTGCAGTCTGCTTTGCTTTGATTAATTGTGAAATACATCCAGATCGCTGCCATTTTGTGTTGTCGGCATTTTTTATGACTAAGCAAATGAGCATGGTACCAGACTGAAACCTGATACCAATATCGGTATCAATGCATCCCTAATAAATACAGATATGAACCCTCTACTGCACACTGTTGCCACTTGGCAACATGCCATTTATCTGTATTTTTTTTTGAGCATTTAAAGAAAACCTATTCCACTTTCCATAGTAGGGATTTTAGTTGCACTAATTATGTACTTAGATGAAGTACATAATTGTACTTCTAATTAAAACAAAAATAACCCGTATCTCAATGAGAGGGAGGGATTGATTTTGAAAGAAAGTAAGCATTAAGTAATTCAACTTAACAAAATAAAAATGCAAAATCTGTTGTTGCAAGGAGTTAAACACTGCAAATGCAATATCTACCTCTGCTTCTGCAGTGGAAAAAACCAATGAATGTTCAGTAGGCCTTTTTCCAATGTGGTACGGTGTTGCCATATGGCAACACACCCCAAAATACCCCATAAAATTTAAAACAAAAATGAATAAATAAACATTATATGTATTGCTGCATCTCTGCTCTAGGGTCCTGGGTTTAATCCTGAGCTTGGGTTACTGTCTGTGCTGAGTTTCCCATGCTCTCCCCATGTTCGTGTTGGTTTTCACCGTGTTTTCCCGTCTCCCTCTGTCCAAAATCATGCATGTAGGCAGATTGGTTACACTAAATTGTTAAAGAGTGTGTGAATGAATGTGTGTGTGTGGTGCCCTGTGATGGACTGGCATTTTATCTGGGGTGGATTCACCCATTTTGTGCCCAATGTTACCGGGTTTGATTTCAGATCCACCGCGACCCTCACCTAAATAAAGCGCTTACTGAAGATGAATGTGTGCAGTAGAGGGTTAAAAAAAAACAATTTAGTCTAAATCCTTTCCACTTGGGAAGTGTGTCCATCCTCTTTCCAGTTGGATGAAATCACTCATTTGCACAGAGTAATCTTCATGGGCAGCTCGTGAGCTCGGCGCTCTTGATGTGTTCCCTAATGTCAAAACCATAATTAGTCCTGCAAACAGGACACTCATACCAAACAGCTCACATCAGAGCGCTGCGCCTGAGAATACATTAGCTCTGTTCAGCTGGTTAGTCTGCACCTCAAAGGAAAATGTAGGACAAGTGCATGACTGAACAATGATGCAGTCTTTCCTGGCTTCTGGAGAAAGAGGAATAAACACTGAACAAGGGATGGAGATGGTTACATTGTTTACATTCCACTTAAAAAGCTAAATGCTAAACTTCTCCTGGGAAACATTAGCAAGATATGTCTAAACATCTAGCTGTAGAGAGGCACTTATGCTGTATCCACATGGCAAGTTTTATACAATGCTATGTATTGGTTCATGGAAGACACCAGATATAATAACACATTGAAGTTTTTGCAGATTTTTGGCATTCAGGCATCAAACCCCTTTACCCCTGCGTTCACACTAGCAAGTGAGAATCAGATCCCTGACTAACAATCCCAGCTCTGGAAAACAGTGCTTTTGCGGAATTTCTCATGAACGTTTTGATTTAAATTAAAAAATATATATATTAATTCAGTTAATTCAAATGAATGTTTTAACCTGATTTTCAATCGAGATTGAACATGTTTTTATATATATTCATGTTTAAATTTTTAATTTAAACATCCATAAATGCTATTTAAAAGTTTAAACCAGTACGAAGGAAGACACAGGCTTCTTAACCTGATGAACACCTCCTATAGCCTGCGCCACCTTCAAACACTATGTACTTATAGATTTAAAAAAAAAAAAAACAACACTGCTAAGATAAACAGGCAGCACTTCACCAAGGACTGAACTCGTAGCAAAGAAAGGTTCAAATATCACTTCAGAGATATGGAATTGGCGCAGGTTTGAAAAGTCAGATGAACAAGTTTATATGAAATATAATGCTGCATTACATCCTAGGTGGCAATTCGCCGGTCAGAATTACGTCATTTTCAACCTCGGCACGTTCGACAGACGAAGTGGGAAAATTGATGCCCCATGTTTGTATTTTGTTAGCAACAAGCTAGGCAGCTAACTCGGATGAGTAATATATATTTTCTTTCTCAAACAGTGAACTGTATAGTCAGTGTTTTAGATTTAACAAATGAATACGTCTGTACGTTGATTAATCTAAAGATAATATTGTATATACAGCATAACTCATTTAAAGGTAAGAAGTTTTACTTTGTTTATTTCTGATGCTGTGTGCAGTCATGCTGATTTGACGTCACGTCATAAACGGGGAAGGAACTCGGATTTGAGAAGAATACCCAAAGTTGACTTCTCATTTGCAGTGGCATTTCATGTCATAAAAACATGGTCCCCATTCACTCTCGAGAAAGAAGGGTTCACTAAGTGTTCTATAGCAAATAATGTTTTTTTTAATATCCTTTCTTTAAATATCCTTTATTTAAAAGAACCATTGTTTGCACTATTTGATATAGATACTATTTTTCCAAAGTCCATTCTAATATATAAAATACATCACAAATAAATTGCAGAATTTTTCAATTATATTGTGTAAGAACAAAAAAAATTGAAATTGTAATTGAGAATCGTTCATAAAGTTAAAAAAAAAAATAATCTCGTTTTTTTTTTTGCAATATCGCCCAGCCCTAGTTAAGAAGATGGGGTCTTCAAGACTTCTGCAGGTATTCTGGTGATTATTTGCTAGCTAGCTAAACTCTTAGAGATAGACATCACAGACATGCTCATGTTGTTGCCACAACTCACTGTCTCTCATTCGGTCCACTTTTCCATTTATCCGACTTCTTTTGTAAATATTCATGACTTCCATTCAGCTCAACTATCAACTGGTCCTCATTCTTTCACTCATGACGTTAATATTGTGTTTTTAGACAAGACAGCATCTTGAGTCTCTGAAAATGCTAATAATTACTTTCCTTGAGCTAACTAGCATTGTTCTGGCTAACAGACCTGGAAAACATACTTCCACTAGTCTTATTACAATCTCTATCAATCTACAGATTTTCAATGACCAAAGCTACACTTAAGCCAAATTACAAAGCTAGTCTTTAAAATAAATGCTACTCAGACTAGTACAGTATATCTGATCAGATCATGAAGAGTGGGTGGTCTGTCTTCTCTTTCTGTCACACTTTCTTCAAGCACTAAATGAAGCCCAGGATACATCTCTAAAGCTGTGTGTCTCGGAAAACCTTTTTCTGAACCTTTTTCCAGTGTTGTTTGTTTCAACTCTGAGCAATTTTAGCAGATGCTAACAAAAAAATAAATAACTAAATAAAATCTTGCTAGCATCTGTGAGGAGTAACAAAATCAAGCCTAGCCAGGTAGCAGCAAGAACGACAGAAGGAAGTTTCATTAATTTAACAGGATAAACTGAGAACACACAAAAAAAATGAGCTCATACTTCACAAGAAAGGATGTTTACTAGATTAATGAGCTGGAAAGGCCCTCTGGTTAAACACAAATTAGCAATTAGTTCTGCTACTAGGTTTTACGACCCAACAATAAGCCCCGACCCAAGAGAGTTAATGTCCACTTAGTCTAGGGGACGAGACAAGCGCAGGAGGAGAAGTAAAGAGGAGCAGCACTACGGATAACGCTACAACAACTAGTAGACTTTTCATACAGCACAAAATGATCTGACATGATTTATCCTGGTTTCTTTTTTTAACATCACATAAACTGCATTTTTATATCCAGAGTAGCTACATGCAAATCTCTTCAAAAGTATGTTTTATTTAGTCCATTTCTTATCAAATGCATTGTCAAGTCCTACTACTATCTAACCCTTACATACTGTTCGGGTCAAATTTGACCTGTTTTGACATTTGACAGCAGTAAAATCACCCTAAATGCCATTTTTATAGCCTGAAATTTGATGACTTTTCCTAAAGTGACCCAAAATGTACAAAAATAAAAAGATTTTAAAAATGTATACTTGTGCACAGGAGCTAAAAATGTTTGTACACTGAGGCTGTTCCAGGTTAAATTTGACCCGTATCTATTGAACCGGATTTTAGATCCACCACTGTGGGTCAAATCAAGGAAAATGGTGGTTTAGGGAATCCTGAAACTGTGAAACTGTACATGCCATGTCTGTGTATATTTTTTATGGGACAGTAGTGACAGAGTTCAAGGGGGACCTCGAGACTGTCATGAGAAATGCCTGCGGTCCCACCACATTTGCCCAGGTTCCCACTGAGACAGACACCCTTTCGTCTTTGAAGTGTCTTGGGGAATCTTGAAACAGTGAGTAAAACAGTACAGGCATGATCATATATAGTGCACATGACTGAGGTTATGGCAGCAAATATCATTCAACTGACTCCAGGCCCCACAAGACTGGCTACTTCCCATGCATCATTTGACATTTTATCCACTTTCCAACTCCTCCTCCCTCCAACCATTGACAAAATTGTCATTGAAATGACAAAGGGATTAAATGGTACGGTCAAAAATGGAAGACCATGGATGTGACTGACCTACATGCCTACATGGGGCTTCTAATACTGGCTGGTGTGCATAAGTCCCGAGGTGAGGCTGCTTCCAGTCTTTGGAATGCTGAGATGGGAAGACCAATTTTTCATGCCACCATATCCCTGGAAATGTTCCGTACCATATCGACGGTGCTCAGATTTGAAAGCCGTAAGAAAAAAAGACTGCAAAACACAGACAAAATGCTGCAAATGTGAGAAACACATATGCAAGCCCCACACACACAAGGTTTCCTACCACTGCTTTGAATGTGAAGACTAGTTTGCAATTAGCAATTTTTTTTTGTTTTGTTTGTTGGTTAAACGTTAGTTAATGTTGAAGTAATAGTTAATAGTTATAATTAGATAGTAATTATGAGGATTTCTTTATGAAATGGCACTGAGGACAGTTTTTGATGGTTGTAATGGTTATAAATGGTTATATAATAACCATAACCAAGGATAAAACACTTGTGACAGCACTGCCATAAAAACTTCCAAACCGATATTTCTTTACTGCATGTAAAATAGCTCAATGTGAAAGAAAAATGTACTACTTTACAGTTCTTTAAGTGGCAGGCTTGTCTATTTTCAGGCTTTTGAGATGTAATTGTTTATGTAACATGACTAAAATGGCAGTCTATAGAAATAATAATGTATTACAAGAAGCACATTAATATAAACCTGCAGCTGGCATTACTGTCCGAGTTTCAGTTATACTGATGTTTCTTCATTATATACACTGAGTCTTATAATGAGTATAGGTATTATTAAAACTAAATTTTTTTATATTAAAAAAGCAAATCCAGCAAACTCTTACCACCCATTGATACCCTGAGTAGAGCCATGTTTATGCTGCAGGTCGCTGAACTGCACGTGCGTCAGCACAGCAGAGGGACGGCGTGCCTGTCCATCTGAGAACTAATTGGAACAAGGTTTTTTTTTTTTTTTTTTTTTTTTTTTTTACAGGCCATTAAAATGGCACAGCTTCTCATTCAAGAGCATTTATAAACATGCCAATTAAACGGCACAAGAACGGAGACGAGGATTACCAGATTGAAGAGTTGACAGTCTTTGAGTGCGCATACACATGTACACTACTCCACTGCTTTACTGCTGGCAGAACGCCACTGAACACAAAGTATAGCATGTTCTGTGCTTTCAGTATCGTCAGGAGCGGTCGCCCACAGTAAGCTGTTCCACACTGGAAGATGAAGGCTTTCATAACAAAGTGTACATACAGAGTTCTGCAACTACTCATAGACTAATCCCTGCTGCATTAGTCACTGCCTCCACATATACACACAGGAGACAGCATGTACACTGGGTTATAACTCATAGAGTTTAACTGCAAAGAATTATGTAGAATTGACACCCAGCAACAACAGCCCCCTGTTTAAAATTTACAGTGATGATAAAAATGTACCATCAGTGTTACCATGGCAATAAGTTACACAGAAATCTGCTTGTAAATACGTATGCTTAGCTTTGGTTTGAAGTTTTACAGTTACAGTATGATAAGTAAGTTCAAAAATACAGTATAATGGTATTAACTGACCGTTTAAAAACATACCAGCTGGTGGTGAAAATGAAACTTTTTTTTCCAGAATGGTTGTACACAAGTTTTTTTTTTGTATTTTTTGAGTCTACAGTAATTAATACAACCTGTAGCCCAATCTGTAGCCCATCCACCTCAACGTTCGTTGTAGTGTGTGTTCAGAGATGCTTTTCTGCTCACCACAGCTGCAAAGAGTGATTATTTGAGTTACTGTCAGCGTGAACCAGTCTAGCCATTCTCTCTCATCAAGATGCTTCCTTTTGCAGAACTGCCTGTCACTGGATGGTTTTTTTTTCTTTTTCACACCATTCTTACTAATTCGTTAATCTCGTTAGGAGATCAAAGATGTTTGCATCCCATCTATGGCTGGGAGTCAAGAAAGCAAAATTGGCCGTGCTCTCTGGGTGAGAGGGATGGCATACTCTCTCCCCTGTCAATCACAGTCAAACTAGCCAAATGTATGAGGAACAGGGCAAACAGCGTTTTCCTCAGATTGTGTTATGCTGCCCTGTGACGCACCATGAGCAGCAGTTCGAAAAGATGCAAACGTTGAGTGTCAGAGGAAGCATGTGTTAGCCTTCACCCTCCCCTGTGGGTGGTTGTCATTTAATTGGGAGAGTTAGCCATTGGGTGAGAACTGGTAAGACAAAACTGGGGAGTAAATAGAGGGGAAAAAAGAAAATGTACACTATGAAGACACTCCTATGTGAATGTTACACCCCTACATGAGAACTTAGGAAACATTAATATTAAACCACCACAGAGAAGGTTCTCCTAAATGATAAGGTTGTCTCTGTATTTAATATAGTAGAGTCTGTGTTAGATGGATGGCTTGAAGTTTGGCTCAGGTCCTACTTTCAGTTCTAATGAAACAGCAGGCAGTGCACTCCATCAGCCAGCGCTCACTCACCCGTACACCGGCTTCACTGCTGTTTGTTTTGTGCTCTCGTGCGTCACACAAGGTTAATTGTAGAGGAGACCTTTGCTGAGACACATCACCACACACTGCAGCTCTGCCTAGAGCTTGAATCTCAATTCATGTTGGGGTCCGCCATGGCTTTCTCATGGGCCAAACAGGACAAAACGGTCCACTTCGGCTAAGGGCAATATAATGGGTTCTGTAGCAGAAATCCAAAAAGATAATTTTGCCACAGCCTCAATGCTTGTTCTCAAGCGTGAACAACCGTCACACAACAATAATAGCTTAGAGGACACTCCGAATGCTCCTGGTATTCCACAGTAGTTTCCTCTAGAACAATAAGCCACAGGCTTAGACTTGGCATGCTTAATCAGAGGGCTGAACGAAATCGACAACATGTCAAGCCTTTAGTACAATCACAGGCTCTAGCTGAGATGTTATTTATCAGGCAGAATGTGAGTGAAACCCACCTCCCTGGTCCAAGCAATTTTACAAACAGGTGTGAGCTGAATAAAATTAGCCTTCTTGAACACACCTTGTCCTTTACTTGCTTGGTAAAACTTGTAATGAAGTACAATATACTCGAGTGGGCCAGCATAATGTACACAAGTACATGGACTCAAATATATCTAACTGGCCTGTCTAAGTAACAATCTCAGGGAAGGCTGAAATACATGAGCTAGCAGGACTATATGAGTGTATATTCATTTTTTGGCATCCACATCAGATTATTTGCTGTTAACAAATGTCTTAAACCACCCCACCGCCCACCACTCCCACCACTGACACATCCATAAAGGCTGATTTATACTTGCTGTTAACTACAAATACGTGCATACAAGATGGCTGCCGCACATATCCTATAGTGCTTTGAAGCATCACTGGTGTGTATCCTCAGAAATTAATGTTATGCTTCCGCATGGTGCAATACCAACGTACATAGTGGAGGCAGTGGAGCATCACGTGACAATGTGTCTGCTACTAAATAAACAAGCTAACGCAAATCGCATACTTGTGTACTATTCTAGATCGTTTTTGAGTTCTATCACTAACCAGTTTTCGTATTACAGTTAATGTTTCAATTTTAAAAACCTCGTAAACCTACCAAAAGGTCTATTTTGAGTACTACACTTCTGGATTTTCGAGATTAGTAAATATTTTTGAATGTACGGTGAGGGTTTTTGATTTGAGATGCTCAGATCTCAGCAGTCTGTTTAACGTTACTGTGCATGAAATCACAAAAAATTTATAATCCAAATTGGAAACCAGATGGACAGAGATGTTCTGGTTCTGAAGTGCCATCTAGTGGACACTGCTTTTAATTGTCCAGATGTACGTAAGATATGCAAGAGAGTATGTGAGCAATGCCGCTCGCGTAGCAGCTGCGCACGTGGTCAAAGTGAAGTATATTTGCGCTTTAACTTGTTATCAGCAGTGATTGACAAGGTGCACATGAAATACACTCGTGAGTGTAATGAACGTGAACACGGTGGACTATTTACTGTATCATCCCTTTTTCTCCCCAAAATGTCTTGGAGGAGAAACTAAAAGCTGATAGACTGAGCATACAATGTCCGAAGAAAGTACAAATTACACTAAAGGACAAAGGACAGAACAGCGCAAGTTTTAGTGTTTGTTTTTGTTTGGAAAAATAAAAGAGTTAAACTTTTCTAACATGTTCAGTATTTGGAAGAAACATGGCATGAACCCAGTAACACAGGAGTTCCCAATGGGGTTTGGGGTTCCCAATCGCACTAACTATAAAGGCAGATTTTGTGTGCTACTATTTTGAAATGTTACTGAGAGCCACATTCACCTAAGCCACACTTAATTGAAGAGTGTACATGCTATTTTAGACTTTTTTTCAGCACCCTGACACACTGCACTAGCGTAGGAGGGAGCAAATAAATATGGGAGGAATTTCTCCATCCATCTACCTCTACTACATCCTCCACCACATTGACTCTGACTCAGTGGAGCAGAAGAAGTCAAGAAAACGAACACAGAATTTATTTCATGGTTATGGCAAAACATTTATTACCCAGAATACCCAGATACATCTTTGTATGCACTGAAAATGGTTTGTAGTTATCAATTGACACATGATAAAATGTTCAAATGTTACAATAACTTCTAACTTATAAATCTGGAATCAAAAATGTAGGATAGTCAAGGCTTGAGGTCACGGAAAATTCATCCACTTGAGGTTGTTGCGCAAAAGTTTGTGAACCCCTGATGTAGGGCAATTAGAAATCATGAATTCTGCTGCTTTTGTGTGTGTGTGTGTGTGTGTGTGTTTAACACTTTGCCAAGTCACTCTTATTATGCCATTGATGATACCTTGTGACACCGTGTTGAGTCAAATCTAATTCATTGTCGTGCTGTTGATATATCACTTTTTAGCCTCGCATCTAATAAACAGCATGGTGATTGAACATACAATGGAAGAAAAAAAAAAACAACACTACAGCAAATTGTGATTTCCCGCAGTAGGCATAAACGTAGGCTTGGGTCCTTTTTCCGTCTCTCCGTCACTGCCTCTGTCAACTTCACACAGAACAACACTGTGATGTGCTGGGATTCCTGCTGTACTTCTGTGATTCTCTTCTTAGCCTTAACTGTGTCATTTATCTTCATCCTGCATGCAACACAGTGTCCATAAACTCCTCGGAGCTTCCCTCCACAAGCTTGGTGCATTCTAAGGAACGGTGATATATTAAACAGACAAGAGGCTTTGTCTCAGAAGTATGCTCCTCGCCATTACCAGTCCATGAGGGACTGAGAAACAGACTTTGTGTCCTTGACTACGAGTCTTTTAAAAGCACTTATTTGTAACCATTTGCTTAACTGCAGCAAACAAATAATATAATGAGGAGAGCTGTTTACTCCGTAATGCTCCCCGCTGCTCTTACAAGCTGCTACATTGTTGTTGTTGGGTTTTTTTTTCTTTTTCCCAGACCAGGGTACTGTAATGAGCCTCATAAAGGGGGTTTTTGTAATAGTACATGATAAGAACTATGTGCCAGAATAAACACAATGACTGAATGAGCTTATATACTACTGGGTAAAAAAAGAAAAAAAAAAATGGGCCAAGCCCAGAATGACAAATATTAAGCTTTTAATGGTCTTAACAACAAATAATTGGTCAGGAAATTAGCAAGAATGAAACGAATACACTCCTGAGAGCTCCTGTGCCACGATTTGCTCGTTTAC
Organism: Pangasianodon gigas; assembly: GCA_022758105.1. Classification (NCBI taxonomy): domain Eukaryota; kingdom Metazoa; phylum Chordata; class Actinopteri; order Siluriformes; family Pangasiidae; genus Pangasianodon; species Pangasianodon gigas. The sequence continues at coordinate 7,703,687 of CM040481.1, forward strand.
TATTGACGCAGTGAACTGTTTGGGGAAAAGCTAGAAACAGGGAAATTCACTTACACAGTCTTCTTGTACGCAAAGGTAAAATCATGACACTGATTAAAATGTTTAATGCAAAATTCACATGTCTGGGTGTACAAAATCTTCCAAAAATGTCTTCTGGGATGTTTTTTTCTTATAAGATTAGCTGTACCAGGTAGCCAACATGTCATTCCATTTAGGAAAGTGGTTTTGTTCCGATATGTCTCGTTTGCTGGAATGCTGGAATTCATAAATTACTGTATCAGGACTTGGATCGTAAGTGATTCAGACTGGTATCACAAGCAAAAAAAAAAAAATTAAAAGGATATCCCTAATACAATTGCTTCGCACACAAACATGGCCAACACCGAACACGAGCCAGTAGGCATCACTTACTACGGTGTTATTTACATACCACAACCCAGCTCACTCTAACTCTCATTCATTATTAGCCACATTAGCATATTTTCAAAGTATTTGTTTAACCTTCATGACACTTCAGTGAAACAATCACAGATAATAACAAGTTAATGTGAAATTTCGATAGTGTCAAAAAAAAACTCAACAGGTGTTCAATTAAAACACAGAAGGAAAGATGTGCAGATGCAGAATGAGCTGAGAGAAAGTAATTTCCTTATTCTGTCTGCCTCTACACACACACACACACACACACACACCATAGTCAAAAAAATGAAAGCAGCAGAGAATAAAGAGATGTCAGAAACGACACCGGCTGAACCACGAACTCAGATTTTCATTTTTGGATACCTGCTACATCCACAGATTTAGCGCGCACACTACGGTACACTGTCGTACATCGTTCTGCTTTCTTTCCATTTAACAACACGTTCAGTGGTGGAAGGTAATTATGAAAAATGAGTGAAGGATATAATAGGTGCAATTAGGCTGGACCATTCCGAAGCCTCAATGGCTGCAGTTACTTCGCTGAATTCAAGAAGAGCTTTTGAAATGATCATGGGTCATGGATCTGTGCGACTCGACAGCTGTGGTGGCGCGATAAGGCCAAGCCACTACTTTGAAAGGCTATGAATAAGGGAGGAGAAAGAGCCAAGTAAATGCCACATTGTTCTGAAGCTTAACATGAGTGATGAAAGGCCACGTGTCTGGTGAGCTGTACTCGTGTCTGTTTCTCCAGTCTACTGGCTGAACCCCCAAACTTTCTTGAATATACTGAAGTAGCTGTATTTGTGTCATTATAAATGTATAATCACCCATTGTATCATTGGCCAGTACAGAAATACAGATGATTCTTCCACATGCTGCAATGATGGGTTCTCCAGAACATGATTTTGAAAATGAGCTTCATCCAAGAGCTTGGAAATCACGGCAACGAGGCCTCCATTTTCCTTTCTGTCCTCTGACAAACTAATGTTGCTGTGCTACAGCCACTATTTAGGGTCATTAAGGTTTTAACTTGTTGTATTGCAGTTTGACTAACAACATCTTGGTTATGTTTTTTTTTAAATTTTCAAAATATTAAATGCTTTTCATCTCAGGGACTTTAAGAATCCAATACGTTTGGCAATAAAACAAGGTCAAGCCAAACTACCTGAGAGACGAAAACCTGCAAACCAAGTACACATTTTACTACATTCTGGAAAAAGAAAAGGTTATACGTGGAACTCTAAAAGGTCCTTCGGACTGCCCCTCTGGGAGAACCCGTAACAGACTGTTTCACTACCAGAGAGGGTTACAAAAAAGAACCTGAGACACTGACTGTTATTGGTCTAATAGAGTTTTGTAGCCTACTGCTGCTTACTACATAATGAGTGTCTGCTTGTTTAATTATTCTATAAAATTTACAGGTTATGAGATATTAAAGGTTTATCAACTTATTGTTATTAGTTATTCATATCACAGCACTGTTGATTAATATCTGCATAACTGCATGGCTGTAACAGTGTCAAATTACAGGTGTATATTAATCCACTCAATTTAATACGTTAGTGTTTCTATAGTAACGCCTCATTGTATGGTGGATGCGCAGCATAATTTGAGCCTAACAGTAAACATATATTTAAAAACGTGTTTTCAAACATTCTTTAAAACGTTGCTCTGGTAAAGCTTTCTGTATGGAGATGTTCGTTTAATACTGAAGAAAGAAGACTTCAGTCAGTGACAGCGCTTTGAGGACGTTTTCTGGCATAAGGAACGTCTTCAGGACAAGGGAATTTGTTTTGTGTTATGTGACAAGCTGCATTTTTGTTCTTAATAGCTTCAAAAAGGGAGGCTGGTGATGGAACGAACGTTATATAAAACGGTTATAATGAAAATCATAGCAGGATCTAACTTGTATGATGTGTTCACTAATAATGTAACAAGCACTGATTAGAGTCAGGATGTAATTGTGTAAAGTACGTGGCTTCTTTATTTAAGGCAAACCCATGTTCGTTGTCAAATCATTATGGTGTAAAGGGAATAAAACACTTTGGGACATGCTGTTATTGGAAAACAATCAATTTTAGGGTGGAAATAGTAACTTTTCTAGCAAAACTTTCTAGAGCCTCACGCCCTCATCATGTTTTATTCCTTACTTCTTGTATCTTGGTTGATTTGTTCTCATAAAGAGGCCCTAATTATTGTTTCTTTCTGTCTTTAGATTTAGAACCAGCTTGAAATCTCAGGCTTTTCAGGTGCCACTTTTTCCCAAAGCTACAAGTATCCTCTTCTGCAAAAACATTCAGAGAATACAGATGCACACTGTAGA
>CM040481.1:7712957-7740459 GCA_022758105.1 Pangasianodon gigas
TGCTAACAAACCCAGCATATATATATTCTTTTTTTTTTTTTTTTTTATACTATATGAGTGAAAATTTTCATTGTGCCCTGCCCAGGCCCTGATTGTTGCTAATGTTAGCTAGGTAGTTTACTGGCGCTGCGTTCATCAGCATCTGTGCCAGGCGATCGACTTAATCAAACTAGGTACAAAAATGTAGCTAGCTATTCACTGCTTACCTTAATCCGGAATGTATCCTTAATAGACTGTTTGCATTTAAGTACCTAAACACTGTTCAAAGTGTCAACTGGAATACTACTATTCATTACCAGATATGACGACATAGTTGTTCTGAGAAAAGTCTATTAATCAATAATTAACAAACTAGCTATAATGACTGACTTAATACAGAACAGAATATATCTATTTGTTCAAGTTTACATTGCCCTCTTGTTCCGTTCTTTTACCACCTTAAGCTTTCAGCACTTTCTTCGTCATCTGATTTTTGGGCTTTAACCACATTTTGGATCACACTAACTAAAAATTACTGAGTAATTCATTCACAAGTGAATTTGACTAACAGATAGTCACATGAGTGTAGTGTAACAAATAGTCCTTTTTGTACATCATATACAGACGTGCACAAATTTGTTAGTACCCTTATAGTTCTTTGAAACAATGATTCATTGCTCCTGAAAAGTGATTAAACCAAAAGCAACAGTGTCATATATACCTGCCTGCCCATAGTATGTGATAGATTAAACCAATAAAATTGTGAGGAGAAATGACTTATTGTTTATTTTACCAAGATAATCTAAAACAGCCTGGACAGATTTCTTGGTACCCCTAAAAAGGATTAGAAATCATTGCATTCTAATCATGTTTCAAACTAATTGTTTAACCTTAATTAGTGTCACAGCTGTCTTCAATCTTTGTAACAGCCAATCAGCCTATTTAAAGAGAGAAAACGTGCCACTGTGTGGATAAAGCAAAGGAGAGAGTTGTCTGAGGAGCTCAGAAAGAAAACTGTACAAAGCCATCTTAAAGGTAAAAGCTATAAGAGCATCTCCAAGCAGTTTGATGTTCCTGTGACTACAGGAAACATTTTTATTAAAAAGTATAAGGTCCATGGGATTGTAGCCAACCTCCCAGGACGTGGCCGCAAGAAGAAATGTAACCCCAGGTTGATCAGAAGGATTGTGCAGATGGTAAACAAAGAGCCAAGGAAAACATCCAAAGCCATTCAAGCTGAACTCCAAGGTCAAGGTACGTCACTATCTGATCACACCATCCGTCGCATTTTAAACAACAATGGGCTCCATGGAAGAAGACCCAGGAGAACACCATTACTGAAAGAAAAACTTTTGCTAAAATGCATGTTGACAAGCCACAAAGTTTCTGGGAGAATGTCCTTTGGACTGACGAAACAAAACTAGAGCTTTTTGGCAAGTCACACCAGCTGTATGTTCACAGACAGAAAAATGAAGCTTTCAAAGAAAAGAACACCATACCGTGTTTCATACTGTGAAACATGGAGGGGGCTCAGTCATGTTTTGGGGCTGCTTTGCTGCGTCTGGCACGGGGGGGCTAGAATCTGTGCACGGCACAATGAAGGCTCAAGACTTTCAAGGCATCCTGGAGAGAAACCTACTGCCCAGTGTCAGAAAGCACTCCCTCAGTCGCAGGTCACGGGTCCTCCAACAGGATAATGACCCAAAACACACAGCTAAAAGCACTCAAGAATGGCTGGGAAAAAAAACCTTGGACTATTCTTAAATGGCCCTCTATGAGCCCTGATCTTAATCCTATTGAACATCTGTGGAAAGATCTGAAAAATGCAGTGTGCAGATGGCACCCTTCAAACCTCAGACAGTTAGAGCAGTTTGCTCAGGAAGAGTGGGCCAAAATACCTGTTACCCGATGCAGAAGTCTCCTTGTAAACTACCGCGATAGCTTGCTGGCAGTGATTGCTGCTAAAGGTGGTGCAACAAAATACTAAGTTAAGGGTACCATCTTTTTTGTCCATGTCATTTTCATTTGGTTCATTATATAAAATATACAGTTTAATTGAAAATCAAAAGTAACGTCTGATTTGTGTTAAACATGGAATTAACACTGATTGATGCCATTAACGTTTGTCAGATTATTCAAATTATTTCAGAGATAGCTGTGGGTTCTTCTTTTTCATGGAAGGGTACCTTCCATATCTGTACAATGTTGCATGTGAAGAATAGAATTTGTGTACAGTATTCAGTATACAGAATACAGATATGGCATTTTCAGTACCACCTTTGTGCAGGACATAAAAGTGTCGAGGGTAATGTGGGCTGAATGAATGGGAGAATCACCCAAGAGAGGTGTGTGTGTGTGCCAAGCATTATAGGAGCACAGTATTAACCTCTTTACCAAGATAACCTCTATTCAGTCTGTATGAAACACATATCAGTAGCCCTGGACAAGCAGATAACATGTTCAGGCTATCAGGGTCAGGGTTTTATTCACAGTTGCCGAATAGTCTCGAATACTGCCTGCTACGGAGGACACACTCTGGACATTGTAAGAACCACTTTAACTACTTTAATGGATGACAGATATGCCAACATTGCTAACAAAAAAGAATCCCAGCAGACCGAGGGGAAAAAAATAGAATTTTAGTTTTAAAAAAAACCCAATCGTATGTTTATGGATGAGATGGCTCCATGCTAACACCATAAATGATAAACAATACTTTTTCTGGCCTGAGAGCACAGCCCCATCCTTTAGTTTTTTGTAGTATCGCACATTCACATGTCAAAGTTCACATAGACAAAGCTGATGAGAAGCGAAAATAACTGCTACCAGAAGCAGAGGTGTATATTTACGTCACGGCATCCTTTCCCCTTCAGTATATTAGCTTTACAATTTCATGCGTGTTTAGTCTGAGCACTGCTTTGCCTGATAAAAGCAAAAAAACGTGTAGTTTTCAGGTGACTCATATCGATATGAGATTCACCTTGAAACTACACGTATTTTTGGGTAAAGCAGCATAGAAAGGGGTCTACAGTTAAACTGTAAATGTAGGCACGTCTGAGGATCACCAATAAATATAGAATAGGATTTTCCGAGGAATTTCAGTACTCACTCATTTTCATGAGTCTTTATGAATGCACTCAATTAGTTAACAAACTCATCATACTTCAGGGTGTAAATGTCCTTAGCTACTTTTTTTTTTTTTAGCCTAGTAGGTTTCTGACCAACTAAAAGATGAGACTGAGGAAGTACACTGGAGGGTCCACTTGCCTGGTGGAATACTAATGAATTTATTATTTGTCCACCCCTGAAATGACAGTAAAAAATGGCTTAAGATACAATAGGTTAAAAATGGGCCATCTTATTACTGACCCCACGGCCAAACGTGCTGAAGAGTGACTCGCACACTAACCATTACTAAAATAAAATAACATTTAAATGATATCTGACTTTCACATTGTGTCTATTGTACCATTTGCTCATGTATCCTAACAGGTGAACTAAAACACACTACAGGTGAACTAAATACACACTAAAAATCTACAAAGGCAGCTCAGAGCAAGCCTCAGTCTGAATCTGAGTGGAATTGGCAGTGTGTGGACAAGTCAATGTATAATTAACCTAAAATCGATCTCCACCCAAAACCTGCTGCAACAGACCAACAAATATCAATGAGTTTTCTAATGGATACCAAACAATCTTTATGAATGTAGTCTCTGGTCTCTAGTCTCTTTTCTAATCATCATTACCGTTGAAATTATTTGTAAAGTGTTAGATTTTACACTTCTTTGTAGGCCTCTTTTTTAGGTCAATTTTTTTTTTCTTTTTTGACTATTTTTGCCTGAAAATGTTCAGTGGCCATAATCTTGGTGCATCCCTAATCACTATAGTTAACTGATGTTAACTTTATACTTGTCTGATTGTTAGCCAAGTCAAACATACAGTACACTGCAAGACTTTCATATCCATTTACCTTGACAGAGAGAGTGGGCACCGCTTCAGTGCATCTTTCAGGCAGGACAAAAAAACTACTAATATGAGATGGGGGGGGGAGGAGATGGAGTTGAAACCATAACTGTCAATCATTCCACGTTCATATGTTGTTTGGCTTATCTGGGGAAAAAAGAAGACTATTTTGCCGTATCTCGAGTGATGAAACATAGCAGTGTACACCAACGTTCTACACCAAATTCCTGAAGATTGGCAGGTCTTCATCTCAGAGAAATTGCAAATATATTTTTATATAACTTACTAAAGAATACTAGATATTTGTGGGTCTACCTAATAAAGATGGAATAAAGATAGAGGAGGGAAATAAGCGTTGAAATGTTAAGAACATCAATACCTTGGCAACACTTATGATCAGAAAATGAAAGTACGTCTTTTTCTTAGTGTTGCATTTGCATCAGAAAAGTATTTTTGTGCCGAAACAAGAAAGGTAATGTTTGTGCAGGCTGGGAAATAAACGGTACACTGTTTCTTTGGACAGCACACACACAATCTCGTGTGTATGTGAATTCTATGTTCTGTTTTTAATGTTCATCTCTGTATAAGGGTTCATGCATTGTGACACAGTACACATACATAAGTAATCAGTAAAGAACATTGTTGTTAGCTCCACCCCCATGTAGCATTAGTTCCTACTGGTACCAACTCTGAGCACGGACCAAAAACCATACATTTGGTACTGGACCTGAGGTCACTGGCAAACGTATAGTTCAAACCACCTGCGCCTTTTAACGATTTCCTGTAAATTGGGAAGGATTCTGCAGAGGGAATGAAGATTGTAATTCATTCCACAATTGCTGAACAGCAACCCATGTGTCTGGTTTTAAACTGTCAAGATAGAGCGCTAAAGTTGGATATCGTCTGTATACTTTGCGAAGTCTAGGTAATGAGACGTTTCGTCGTGTGTAGGACCTCTCCAAGGGCTACTGTTGAGAAGAATCATTCTGGCTAGTAGTTGTTGAGAGTCTTGTAAATGTGACACTGCAGTAGATGGTGTATTTAAAAGCAGACTCTATATCAGTGCAGTTAATATATACTTTAGACAGTCTCAAAGACTTTGCTATTGTTATACAGTATATAGTAAAATGCAGACACTGTAATTAGCCTGCTAGAGTTACAAAAGCTACAAAGTTTATTCACAGAAGATCTTATTCATGCACCTACACACACCCACATACATTCACATACTGTGCATATACACACAATAGCAAGTTTGTGTAAAAGTGCCTGTACTGTGATGGACGAATCAGCAGATTTCATGTACGGGCTATTCGTTTTTAATTTATAATACAATACAAACAGGAATATATATACAAAACAAAATATATAAAAACTTTGAAATAGTTAAGGCTAAGAGGTTAGAAGGTCATTCATACGAAAGTGTAAAAAAAAAAAATACTCAGCAGCATTTCTTCCCGACAGCCTGAAGGGTAATATATATATATATATATATATATATATATATATATATATATATATATATATATATATATGAAATGTAGCAAGCAGGGCAGATCTGTCAGACATCTGTCTATGGCCTTTAACACAGAGGAAATGAAGACCATTAACACATCTTCTAAAAATAAACAGCTGACTCCATCATTTCTCCACTAAGCTATAGATAATTAGAGAGAAATGTCACTCGGAGACCCTGAGCAGCTTCTCAAACAGCAGGCCCGGCATTCAACAGTGAATATACCATTATTATAAAGAAATATGACTCTTACCATGCCACACCTGTAGTGAATGTTTTACATGTACAGATATATGATGTCTGGGATCTATTATACAAATAACGTCTAAGAAATCACTCTCAGGCATACACTGCGTCATAAAGCATCAAATAAAATTGATCTGGGGGAAAATTATCCCTGAGCTGATTTTCTCCAGTAACCAACGTGCATTTCTATGCATCACATACAGACTTTTTCATTTACGGATTGTGTTATTTACAATTTCGAGTTGAGCTGATACATACACATCTTGTAATGATGGTAAGGGTGGACGAATCAATAGCCCAAGAGTCCAGGTCACACACATTTCGTGTGCAGACTGTTCCATAGAAAGAAAATAAACCCTACTTCCAAATTTTCATTTGTTTAAATGTAAGGCACCTCATGGTAGTGTGACAAACCTCTATGTTCCGAATCCCACCGCCTGAACTACACACATCGGCCGAGGTATGATTTGGTGGTAGAACGATTTTTAGTATCCGGATTAATTAGCGTGAACAGATGACAGGCGATTTTTCTGAATCAGGAACAGGCAGGGATGCGGAAAAAATGGTGAGTCTACTGCTTATTACATGCAGTCACCTCACAGGTAAACAGGTATTGTGAAAAAAATTGTAAATGCTAGCCCAACCTGAATAATAATATCTTTTATGTGCAGTGTGATGACAGAACACCACAGCTCGTAGCTAAAATGTTGGCCAACAACTTGCTGACTTTTTCTTGAGGGAGCAAAACAACAATGTGTTACATTAGAAACTTTGTTAGAAGAAGATAATACTCATATACTCATTTGTTTACCTTACCTTCCTCAACTAGCGCTTAACTAGCATACTAGCTCACCATACGTTATTTTATTATATTATGCTAGCTTCTGCGTTTTAGCGTAGTCAGTTTTCAGGCAACCATCATCCTTTAGCATTTTTTTTTTTTTTTTGGTCTAGCTAACTCAGACGTAATTTTTGTTTCATCATGGTGATTTGTTCGAATACAATTAAAATTGTGTAGTTAAAATGAGAAATTGTATGGTTATCAAGTTGTTGTTGTTCCTCTTTCGGCTGCTCCAGTTAGGGGTCACCACAGCGGATCATTGGTCCGTGTATTCAATTTGGCACAGTTTTTACTCCGGATGCCCTTCCTGACGCAACCCTCCCCAGTTTTATCCTGGCTTGGGACCGGCACTGAGAGCGAACTGTTGCACACAACCCCCAGTGGCTGGGGTCAGTTCCCTGGCCGTGAATCGAACCCAGGCCGCGGCGGTGAGAGTGCTGTGGCCTAACCACTAGTCCTCAGACACTGTGACATCAGGCAGATTTTGAACAGATTTTCAACTATCCAAGCACTGGGCAGAGTGTTCAAAACAAGAAAATGTAAAAGCTGTCTCAAGGATTCAAACTTTTACACTGATACTGCTGGTGTAAAATCATTTTGTCAAACTCTGTACTGTAAAACAAACGTTAACTGCACATGTCCATTGGTTACTGTGTGAAACCACCACATTTATGCTTTATAAAATCATGTTTTAGCTGCATTAATAATTTTATAATTTCTATACAACAGTCCTGTGAGAAAGAAAGAACGCAACAGAATCTACACTCTTTCACTGCAAACTAACAGCTCAACTATTGTGGTGCTTTAAACATCCATCAAAATAAGACAGCTGAGCAAATACTACAAGTGCTACACAATGCCTCATGCTATAACAAACTGCACTGAAAAAGATGTTATACAGGAAGTGCTGATGGCTGGAATTCTTGGGCAACTGGACAAGTGATGATTGGAAAAAGACCAGGTAATGATGCCTCTTCCACCAAGTCTAGTCTTTCTTTTCACTAGTTTATATGCCAGAACTACCCTTAAAATATACTTTAAATGTGAAGGAAGCTATTGAAGAAAAACTATTTCAGACATCTGACCTTGCTGTGTCTTTGACCCTGCTTGGATCAATTTCAAAATCTAATCAGTTCATCTGCTGGTTACAATGATACAATTCCGTATAAATCCTACAAACATTCAACCGTTGGTTCTTGAGATATTGCGCATAAGAGGATTTCGGATGGACAGACAACCCGAAAACGTAATGCCTCCACCAATCTGTGGCGGAGGAATAAAAACACAAAATGGAGTCCACACGCTTCAGCAGCCAGTGAATCCTCCCTCTACACAAATGAGAAGGAAAACATGCCAATACTGGGTACATGAAAATCTTAATAAATGGCAACAACACCTCTTCATACAGGAGCTTGAAATGTATAATGGATGAGTCTGAAGTACCACAAGTGCACTATTGAATTACTCTCGGAGCTCATATTGCCTGAACCTGTAACCTTTCATTTGCTTTTCCCACTAAAGCATTGTTTGTCAATTTTATGCCATCTCACCATTGACAGATACGGTTTGCTTTAGGTCTGTTTTTGTAACTGCTGTACCGTTTGTCATACAACTCTTTGTGCTCTGACTGGTTGACATCACAAGCTGTCTATCACCTGAATAGAAGTCTGTCATTTGTTGGTTGATAAGGTTTTTTTCTGAAAAACACAGGACTCTAAGCCAGTAGCCAAAAAAACAAAAAAATAAATAAAAAATAACACATAGCAGAACAATAGTCAGTCAATACTGTCAACATGTTTGTGTTTACTCTCATTGTGCAAGTTTGCCATGCAAAAAATAAGCCTTTACAACACACAATTCATAGGAAACGTGTAGGACAGGGGTTGTGAACTGGTGGGCCATGGTCTAGATGCAGACGCAGCAAAGTTCTTCAGCGGACCAAAACATAAACTAACCATGCCAAATTGATGTGTCTTATTTATCGTCATGAAGTAATAACTAATCATTAAGCATGTTCTCACTGTTCAGCCACGTTAGCTGCTTTTCTGGATCTTTGTAAACAAGGAATTTTAGGTAACTGGACTTTCACAAACCTTAGTCAAATACCCCTGGTATAGACTAACTACATTTCTGTTTTATAATGACACCAACATGCTCACACACCATTGTTCACAACAATCAATCACTGATCACCATTGTTCCCAACAACCAATCACTGATCACCACTGTTCCCAACAACCAATCACTGATCACCATTGTTCACTACATCCAATCACTGATCACCATTGTTCCCAACAACCAATCACTGATCACCATTGTTCCCAACAACCAATCACTGATCACCATTGTTCCCAACAACCAATCACTGATCACCATTGTTCCCAACAATCAATCACTGATCACCATTGTTCCCAACAACCAATCACTGATCACCATTGTTCCCAACAACCAATCACTGATCACCATTGTCCACAACAACCAATCACTGATCACCACTGTCCAAAACAACCAATCACTGATCACCACTGTCCAAAACAACCAATCACTGATCACCACTGTTCACAACAACCAATCACTGATCACCACTGTCCAAAACAACCAATCACTGATCACCACTGTCCAAAACAACCAATCACTGATCACCACTGTTCACAACAACCAATCACAGATCACCATTGTTCCCAACATCCAATCACTGATCATCACTGTTCCCAACATCCAATCACTGATCACCATTGTTCACAACAACCAATCACTGATCACCACTGTTCCCAACATCCAATCACTGATCACCATTGTTCACAACAACCAATCACTGATTACTTCTTTTTTCTTTGTTTTAAACACTTCTTGGCAATATTTAAAAAAGCGAATTATTCATATTTGCTTTCTTCATGTCTATTTCCCAAATACTCACAACCAGTGCTACTTTTTGTTTGCATAGTTTGTGCTATGAAAAAGAAGACGACTTCTTTCTATGAGAAATGAGTTATAATCTATAATTCTATTCTATTATAAATCTATTATTTCTATACTGATAAAGCTCTATTCTATTTCAGGTGTTCCCAGAAAATATTCCTTTTTCATGTAACATGTTTTGATATGCAAACAATAATGACAATTCAACAAATATGCAAATTTAGTCGATGACATCACCTGGGGACTTCTAGTGGTTTTTGAGAAGGCATTAGCTACTCTTCCCTGAAAAGAGCTAGCAACACTGCACAAAAAATCCCGTTAGGTTCATCAGCAGTAAATCAAACAGACTTCTCCATATGCATACAGCTTTTCTGGAATTCAGTTCCGTTTAGAATAGAGGCTATACTCATTGAAAAATCTGAGACATCGAAAAAGTTAGCAAAAAGTTTTATTTCCATTTCTGGCCTTATCTGTGCTCCTTAACACTTAAGGGAAAATGCAGAGATGTGTTTACATAAAACAAACTGCCAAGAGAATTTCTCCTCCAACTCTCTCACATGGAGCTGATGGTCATTACGCAACTCCTTTAGTGGGAGGTGTTGAGCTTGAACTTCCTGCCGTTCTGTTGTTGACTAAAAGACACTATACAGTGAATGCGCTCATTGTACACATATTTTCAGGAGCGCTCTTTTATGATATAACAAACAGACAGATGTACGGCTGTAACTAGCAGTGAAAATATTCTCAGCAACTTAGCCAAGGCTTTTCAAAGTTATGATAAAAAGCTACAAACTAAAGTGGGAAAAAAAACCAGATTCCATTTTGGGATTACTCTGAATACGAACCAAGATTGTGATTATAGGAAGTGAAGGGAAAATTTGTGAAGCAGTGCTAGAATTGAAGAAATACAAATCTAAATGAACATTTCTGAGTTTGCCAAACTCTTAAATTCTATTATGTTTTGACTAAAGTTCACTGAGGTGATGTGTTAGTCAAGTAACATTTGTACTATTTTTTTAAACTTTGCTGTTATGTTATGTTGGTCAAATGATAGTAGAATTTAGTTAGTTAAGTTTCTACTTTTTTTCCTCCCAGGGTTCAGTGCTTGATAACGCTGTGGAAAATTGGGACTGTTACAAATACAATATTATACAACAATAAGTTCTGGTCCACTAATTTGATTGGTCGAGAGGCGTTCCAAAAGTGCCTACATCTCCTATAACCGCACTGGGACGTTTCACTGTGTGTATCACTCCTCTCGTCTGTGTTCGCCACGTAAAATTCCACTTCCTAGTTCGAAACGGTTACTACAGTAGTGTTAGCGACATCATCAGCGGACATGGCAAACGATACTTTTCAGGAATATAGTTTTTGACTTAAAACATGAAAGCTCATCGGACGAAGATGAAAAAGAAGAAGGGACACCAATTTTACTGGAAGCACGGGAATGTAATTTAACAGGAATGTACAAATAAATGTGATCTTGCTGGCAAGCTAGCCGACGTGCTACAAAGTGAGTGTAGCTTTATCTGGATCTATTTCTTTAGTGGAGCAAAAATAAACAGAACATTTATGATGAAATTTAACGGAAATTTAACGGAAATGAAAATGAGTGATTTTCAGAAAATTCACTCCTTCATATTCAGTAACTGATACACAGTATATAACAGTTATATATACTGATATACATATATAACTGGTATATTTTGTACACTTTTCTGGCCACCACCTTCAGAATGCTGATGGTTGCAATCTTATTGGCTCTGTGTTCTTCTGTGTGCTGGTTTACAGACAATGACACAATGAGCTTTTTGGAGATATATTCACTAAGATATAGCCACTGGATTAAAGAACTTCACAGAATCCTGTCTTTAAAAGTTATACAGTTTTGTGGAAAGCAGTCAGTGATGAGTGAACAAGTTACTCTCATGTGTTTGCTCAAAACGCCGCAGGAAAAGGTCTTTGGTGGGTCGTCTGCCATTTCTCTCAAACGGCCTCTTTCTGTGAAAGTAGGCGTTTCTTGCCCACATTTATTTACAAAACATACCCGACTGTGAGACTACCATAACTCTAATCTTGCTTAGCTCATTATAAAGTTGTGCACGGGGACCAAAAAAAGTTGGCCTTTTTTTTTTACTTTCAATGCGGGCTGGTGCAGGAAGTCACATGTGAAGCTTGCAGGGAAAAGAAAGGACACATTTGTTAACATGTGCAATGTACTATGTGCTCACACTGCTCAATGTGTTTAGTCAGTAACTACTTTATTCTGGTCATATTTTTGGAAATAAAACCCAAATAAGTTTTTGCCCTGAATGCAAGTAGCTGTAGAAGGCAGGATTGATCAGAATTCCTTCAGGACCGGGATTAAAAAATCATCCTGTGGGCCCTTCATGAAAAATTTGTGATATGGGAACTGTCTTGCCATTACAATCTAATGTTTGGTATCTAATGATATCCATTTACAGAAATATCTTTCAAGATAGGGACATTAAACACATTTACAGTAAATATAAAAAAACTCTACACACTCCTGTTAAAACTGCATTTTTTGTGATGCAAAGAAAAAGAAACCAAGATAAATCATATCAGATCTTTTTCCACCTTTAATGTGATATAGCACTGTGCACACCCTTTTGTAATGGGGCATGTGACTGTGCTCAGAATTAACCACATTCAAACTCATGTTCAAAAGTAATTATCATACACCTGCCATCAGTGAAGTTCTTCTGACTGAAGGCCATCATTAACAAGTGGAGAAAATGGGGTAATACAGTGACATTACCATGAACAGGATGTCCTTCCAAAATTGATTAAAGGACAAGACGAAAACATATCAGGGAGACTGCCAAGAGACCTACAGCAACATTAAAGGAGCTGCAGGAATATCTGGCAAGTACCGGTCACTCCCTGCATGTGAAAATCTCTCATATTCTTCACATGTCTGGGCTATGAGGTAGGATGGCTAGGTGGAAGCCCTTTTTCACAAAAAAAAAAAAAAACATCCAAGCCTACCTAAATCACTCCAAACCATGGGGCAAAATGTGTTATAGTCTGATGTGGCCAAAGTAGAACTTTTGGGCATAATTCTAAAAGATATGTTTGGCACAAAAACAAGACAGTTTATCACCCAAAGTACATCATACCCACAGTGAAGCATGGTGGTGGCAGCATCGTGCTATGGAGCTGCTTCTCTTCAGCTCGGACTGAGGCTCTAGTCTAGCACATCATGTATAGATTTAAATACCAATCTATTCTGGCACAAAACCTGCAGGCCTCTGTTAGACAGCTAAAGATTTCACCTTCCAGTATGATGAAAATCCAAAGCACAAATGCTCTGAAACATTTTTATTTTCATGTTTTTATTCCTTACAAAACATGGCATGATCCTGCATACGATGATGAATCTCATTACGTCCTCTACTTTAAGCCCTAACTGATGATACACCTGCTTTTCTGAACAAATCTTAAAACCATTATTCTTTATTATCACCTCTTTGGCCCACAGCGACAGAAACCTGCCAAGGCATTAAAGTCATCATGGAAACAATTAAGCATGAATGGTTTTAATCACCTCACAGACCTCATCAGTTACAGGAGTTTGACAGGCAGATAAATCAGCCTGTGTGATGTACTGGGTGCTGTACTGACAGACACAGGGGCATTCGAGGGCCACGGCAGTGCTGTCACCAACTAATGAGCCCATCATGCATGAATTACAAAGAGGAATATTAATGAGACAAAACTTCCATTTGCAAGTAACTGTTATTAGTTTTGTTTGTTGAACTGTGTATCCTCATAATATATAATTTACATTTAAATCCTGTACTTAATTTGTTTTAGTAAAATCTCACCTTTTCAAAGTTCCTATCTCAACAGATTTAGAAAATCAAAATCTCGATTCAAATCTTTTACTTCTTACTTACTTACTGTTACTTCTTGTTGCGCTGCTGCTTTGTGTCTAAAATTGCCATCCTGTGTCGGATGTAGAAAATGAACAGTCACCTGGCACTTTGTCGCATGCTAGTGCGCACGTCACGTTACACACCTGTTAACTTCTAACTCATTTACTGTGAAGTATTCATTAAAGACGAGACGTAATAATTAATGGAATTCTACACAAAGCAACCGTGTGACAGAGCAATCAGGGCTTTCGGCACACTCTGAAATATCTGTTTGTCAATATAAATGTCTAAATCCAGTAGGTCAAAATGAAAAGATTTCACCGAAACAAGTGACTTTCACGGAATTAGAAAGGGCTTGACATTTAATCAGCTGCGCGCGATGACTAAAAGCCCGACATCTCAAAGGCCAGCAGGTAATATAATGTGCACTAATGAGGGAATAATTAAAGCAAGATTGGAACAAAACACACTCCATCCCTCTTGAAGAGTCCAATTAATGCTCAAACTCAGCCTGGCACTATATTATTTGTTAAAGATGGGTAAAAAAGAAAAAGAAAAAAAATGTCTCTGTGGTTCACCTTACACTTACACTAAAGTGTATTTGAACATTTATTTGAAGTCAGTTTATTCTAAGAAGATTTAAAAACTCTTGGCAAAGTTACAAAATCTTGCGGCACAATTACTTGCACTCCTAAAAATTCTCATGAATAAAATGTAAAATATATATAAAATTAAAACCACTGACAGGTGAAGTGAATAAAATTGATTATCTCCTTACAATAGCACCTGTCAAGGGGTGGGATAGATTAGGCAGCACGGGAACAGTCAGAAGTTGATGTTTTGGAAGCAGGAAAAATGGGCAAGTGTCAGGACCTGAGTGACTTTGACAAGGGCTAAGTTGTGATGGCTGCCCGACTGGGTCAGAGCATCTCCAAAACAGCAGGTCTTGTGGGGTGTTCCAGGTATGCAGTGGTTAGTACCTACCAAAAGTAGTCCAAGGAAGGACAACCTATGAGCTGGCAACACGGTCATGGGCACCCAAGGCTCAGTGATGCGCATGGGGAGTGAAGGCTAGTCCGTCTGGTCTGATCCCACAGAAGAACTACTCTAGCACAAATTGCTGAAAAAGTTAATGCTGGCTATGATAGAAAGGTGTCAGAACACAGTGCATCGCAGCTTGCTCCGTATGGGGCTGCGCATCTGCAGACCGGTCAGAGTGCCCATGCTGACCCCTGTCCACTGCTGAAAGCTCCTACAATGTGCACGTGAGCATCAGAACTGGACCATGGAGCAAAGGAAGAAGGTGGCCTGGTCTGATGAATCACGTTTTCTTTTACATAATGTGGATGGCCGGGGGCGTGCGTCGCTTTCCTGGGCAAGAGATGGCACCATGATGCACTAGGGGAAGAAGGCAGGCCAGCAGAGACAGCGTTGCTCTGGGCAATGTTCTACTGGGAAACCTTGGGTTCTGGCATTCATGTGGACATTACTTTGACACATACCACCTACCTAAACATTGTTGCAGACCAAGTAAACCCCTTCATGTCAATGGTATTCCCTAATGGAAATGGCCTCTTTCAGCAGGATAATGTGCCCTGCTGCACTGCAAAAATTGTTCAGGAATGGTTTAAGGAACATGACAAAGTTCAAGGTGCTGACTTGGTCTCCAAGTTCCCCAGATCTCAATCCAATTGAGCATCTGTGGGATTTGCTGGGCAAACAAGTCCAATTCATGGAGGCCCCACCTTGCAACTTACAGGACTTAAAGGATCTGCTGCTAACGTCTTGGTGCCAGATACCACTGACCACCTTCAGAATTCTTGTGGAGTCCATGCCTCGAAAGGTCAGAGCTGTTTTGGCAGCAAAAGGCGGATGTACACAATATTAGGCAGGTGGTTTTAATGTTACGGCACAAAAATTTCTCCAGTGATCATGGCTGGAGATTATTTGGAAACTATTTGGAAGAAAAGCCCTTTCTTTGGCTAGACAGAAAAAAATCTAATCCCCACTGTTAAGTATGATGGAGATGTTTTTTTGGGCCCTGCGAACCTTGATAGGATACATGGTATCATAGACTCCATGAAGTACAAGGAGATTTTAAGTGAAAACCTGGCTGTGTTCTTAGAATAAATTTACTTCTATTAAAGGTTAGATTTATCTCATATTTTCATGGGGACATTACACTAATTAATCACAAAGACTTTTTACCCATCGTTACAAAGGGTGTCAATAATTCTGGTGCTGATTGCATATACCTGTAATACAGTTCTGGTGTCCATGTTGTATTTGTATTCTGCTTGAATTCAAATTTGCTTAAATATTATACTTGTTGATAAGTTTCACACATCAAAAATCTAATCTACACTAATAACAATTTCAATAGCTATTAATCACTATTTAATGGAAGTCACTGACTTCTCACTGCATGTCCGGTTTTAGAAAATGACTTCTAATTGCTCAGATAATGAACTCAAACCACTTTCCCCGCTAATTAAAAAACATTAAATACACAAATGTTTTAGTCAATGGTGTTCAATTATTCATTTAGATCTGCAAATGTCTTTGAGTTTCAGGATCTCACAAAGTAAGCAGGATGTGAGGATAAAGATAATCTAGCAGCATTGCCAGTACAGAGCACAAACAGAAATTAATTCTGATAAGCTGGAAGTAAATAGGCATATATAATATAGGGTTGACATCTGGGCATTGGCTGGGCTACTCAAGAAGATTCAGAGACGTGTACAGAAGCCACTCCGGCACTGAACTCAACCTAGTCTGAGGTCGCAGGTTTTCTTCAAGGACCCCTTTGTATTTGGCTGCATTCATCCTACCCTCAATTCTCATTAGTCTCCCCATCCCTGCTACTTAGAATCACCCCCATAGCATGATGCCGCCACCACCATGCTTCAGCATAAGCTTATTAGCCGGTTGATGAGCAGTACCAGGTTTTTTCACCAGATTTCACACTTGGAGTTCAGCCAAAAAAGTTTCATTTTTGTTTCATAAGACCAGGGAATTTTTTTTTTCTCATGCTCTCAGAGTCTTTTAAGTGCCTGTCACATGCCTTTTACTCAGGATTGGCTTCCATCTAGCCACTCTACTATAAAGGCGTGATTAATGGAGTATTTCTGAGATGCTTGTCTTTCCGGCAGGCTCTCACATCTCTGTAGGGAACTTCTGAAGCTCTGTTAGAGTTGATAGTGGGTTCTTCATCACCCCCCTGACCTAGGCAATTCTACCCCAGCTACTGCATTTGGCCAGACAGACTGCTCTTTGAAGAGTCCTAGTGGTTCCAAACTTCTCCAATTTAACAAGTTTCAGGAATGTTTTAATACCCTTGTCCAGATCTATGTCTTGACACAATCTGACTGCGGAGGTCTAGAGAGATTTCCTTGGACTTTATGGCTTTATTTTTGGTCCGACATGCACTGTGAATTGAGGGACCTTATACAAACAGGTGCGTGTCTTTCAAAATCATGTCTAAGCAATTGAATTTGCTACCGGTGGACTCCAGTTAAGTTCTGCATACATCTTAAGATAATCAAAGCAATCAGGATACACCTGAGCTCAGTTTGGAGAACCTTAGCCAAGGGTTCTGAATTCCTATCTAAATTTCAGTTTTTGATTTTTAATACATTTCCAAAAACATGTTTTTGAATTGTCATTATGGATTATTTTGTGTAAATTAATGGATAAAACTGTACATTTAATACATTTTAAACTGAATCTATGACATAAGTGTGCAAAAAGTGAAGGGGTCTGAATACTTTTTGAACCCATTGTAACAAGCGATTAGAGGCAGGACACAAGTGCATAACCCCAGTGGCTTCTTTAGTAGTGGCTTTCAAAAAATCATGGAGGTTCAATATACAGGCAGGCAACATCAAAAAGGGCAAATCCATAATCACAACTATAGACAGGAATGAGTGGGGGAAAAAGGAAGACAATAATCAGGAATAGGGAAACAGAGGCTTACAAAGATAAATGGAGAACAGGTGAACATAATAAGGAAATGAACAGGGGTGACGGGGTGGGGATAGCACCGAAGCCAAAACCGCACTGTGACATGCATTGTACATTGAGGGGGAATTCATGACAGTATTTAAACATTTTAAGTGACATCATTTTCACTGATCTCACACTAAATTGAAATGACACTCACAATGATTTCACTAATCGTTTATTAAAACCTAACCTGTTCTTAGTCCTAACATTAATCATCATTAACCATTTATAACTTACACCTGCTTCCTAAAAAAAATGGAATTGTGAGACTTTGCTGTTTGTAATCAGATTCTTAATTAATACAATTAGCTTTAATTGCTGATTCTTCAAGATCCTACTAAATTACACTTCCATATGTATAATCTCAGCCCTGTTAACATTATAGATTTCAGGCATCAGTAAGATGAACACCTGAGCCCCCTTTCCTGGTAGTTCTGGCTGACTTCAGCAATACCGCTCATGAGTTAACAAGCAGACTCTGGGGAAGAACAAGCCATGAAATGACAAGCTGGAGACACTATCCTGGATCAGACAGGTCTACTTCTGGCCAGAAAAGAGGAGAAAATGGAGCAAAAAAAATCAATGCCAGTAGACTAACACTATGGTGTGGTAGACAGTCTTTTCTGTGTTTCAGAAAGGCAGTGCACAGAAAGCATGATCACTCTTTCAGAAGGAGAGAGAGCTTGGAGGACTGCTCAGTCTGAAGTATAGACTTGCCTGCAGTTCCTGGTAACTAACTCAAATAGCATACTTTGTTCTAATTAAAAGGTGCAGGTTTATTTTTAGCATTATAAAATAGAGAAAAATTAAACAGATGGCAGACTTTGGTCTTTCAGAACCTCTAGCTTTAATTGTGTTCCTTAGTGGTATATGGACTGGATTAAAAAAAAAAAACAGACAAATCCTGTCCTTAAAAAAAACAGTGCCATTTCAAGTCAATATTAAATACACTAATATGACATTATTAAATAAATTAACAGTATTGTCCTTTAAATATGAAAAGTTGAAAAGACTTTTCAAATGAAAAGTTTTTTTTGTGTGTGTGTGTGTTTGCTTTTTTGTTTTGCTTAGAGACTTTTAGCTCATCAGGGACCCAATCTGGCTTAATAATTGTGAATTTCTGCTTCTATAAAGCCTCCATTATGCAGCCAGCGATCTGGGTCATTACAAGCCAGTTTTTTATTTATTAAATGTGAATGAAAGTGATTTCATTTTCATAGCTACTATGTTTTTTTTTTTAGTAATAAAGCACATGATATTATTTTTATTCAACTCAAACTGTGAAGTATTTACAGTTAGGGTTTTTCAGTTAGGGTGTTTCTTTAATGTAGCCCCAGCTTTATATTCTGAGAAGACACTGAATACAATCATTCAATCTTCAGTAAGTGCTTTATCCTGGTTAGTATGCAGTGGATCCAGAGCCTTTCCAGGAACACTTGATGCAAAGGCGCGAGAACCACCAACCACTCACAAGCAACTTGAGCAACTTGTCGCTTGGTAGTGTGAATGTATGGTTAGTCATTTCTCTTGTATTTTTGACTTATATGCCTGAATATTGACCCTGCTAATTAATCTGCTTATGTTAACCATGTGTACCTATTCTATAGACCTAAGCTACGCACTCTAAGGCTCTAACACCTCATTTCAATACATTACCCAGTTCTCTGGCTACACATAAGAAGTCAGAGGAATAATACAGTCACTCCTTGTTTCACTTGTTGTTGGAGTAATTGGTTTGGGAGTTTGGGCCTGATGGTGTTACTGACAGCTGATGTGACTTCTATACTCTTCTGTGCCGCCTGTTTCCTGAGTGATTGAGTGTGAGGACACAGTCGAGCTGTTCTGCCTATAGCCTGTCCCACTGGCTCTCCCTCTGTGCTTTTCATCTTTACGCAAGCTCCCAGTGACAGCTGGAGTGTTTGTCAAGTCGAGATTGACGAGGCATGACTGCTACTCCCTGTGCTTCCTGTCTGCTCAGTGGCTTCTACTGAACTTTTTTTTTTCTTTTTTACACAGATGTTTCTTTTTTTATACACAGAAAATTTCACAAATCATCTTGTAAACTATCTTTCTTCTGATTTGGAATTTCACATTGACAAAGAGCAGTCTGTTAGTTGCCTGTTAACAATACTACAGTACACACAGAGCCGCAAAGAGACAACGTTTCCAGGGGGTTTCGATTATTGAGTTCATAGCACAGGTACAGCCTACATATGTTATGGTCATGTGACCTACTAATGATCAAGTGCCATTTGTGTAGCCACAATCCCTACAACAGGTGCTTATAATAAATGGAAAAACAACATGTTTGCATTAAAATGAGTTGTATGTATCCATGCAAACATCATGAAGGCACTCCCATCTCTGTGATTTATACAGAAATCACCTACCCCATGCAAATCAGTCATAATTACTACAGACGTCCTCTGGCAGCATTATTTAACAGACATGAGTCCAGAAATCTTATCCCAACTGAATTAGGCTCTTCTCCATTAAACTGAACGAATTTCCATACCAAACTGAGAGAAACAATCTGAGGTTAGGCTATTTTTGCTCAGCTGTCCAACATGCATCATGTCAGTGGTCTAATGGGATGGTAGCATTCAATTGCTCTTCTGTTGTCTTACCAAGACAATATATCCTGCTGCTTAGGGGCCTGTTAGCTTCCCAGGTATTCTGCTGAGGTCAGTGCTGAAATATGAGTTCACTTTGTGCTTTGTCAAGTCTATTACACTTCTCCTGTACCCATATTTCATCTCGGTGCATCCTATAAGAGATGCTGTGGCATAAAATATATTCATTGCTCTAAATTTCATTTCACAGTTAAAGGGTTTTCATCAAAGTTAAAGTGGACAGAAAGGGGCAAATATACTGGCATTTAAATCATAAAGTAAAGTGTGTTAGTATTCTCTTAGTTACAGCATATATAACACATTTACACTCTCACTAAATCATCACTCTCATCAGTTATCAAAGGTAGAGCTATCGGTCAAGAAGATATAGTCCGAAATTAAAAACTTGTAACTTGAAACTAAGGTGTGAAGTTAAAAACAGATTTGTAGCACCTAGCCCCATTTACAGTTCGGTAGGTACACTGATAGGCTACACATCTGTTATATAATTAGATTATAAATTAGATTATATCTGCAGTATATTTGTGGTTTAAATCTAAAAACGTACTTGTTAACACAGATACATGGCAGTATTATTTGATGATTGCATTTGATCCAATTGCATGAAGTAAACCAGCCGTTCCATGGTTTTCGGGTTGCTGGCGAGATTCTTCTGTAGATGAGAGCTGCATTGTGAGCCTTGAGCTAAAGGACAGAGCTGAAGTGCTGTGGAAATACAATGTGTTCTTTAGACTTGGTACAGACTAGTAATTTACTGCCTGCCAGCTCCGTGTTCTCTGTGCTTGAGTGATTTTTTTAGGATTTCTATGCACACTAACGCAGCATTCAACTGAAACTCAAAACCCAGAAGTTCTGACCGCCGACTATGAAAAAACATACTCGGAATAGCTTCTCAAAAACTTGGGATGGTCTCCTCAACCTTGAGCTCAGCAAGTGACGTCAAACCAACATTACTGCTCACAGCATGAACAGTAAATAAAAGTAGCACTTCTTACATTCGTTTACTGCTCATGCTGTGAGCAGTAATGTTGGTTTGACATCACCTGCTGAACTCAAGGTTGAGGAGACCATCCCAAGTTTTTGAGTAAATACTAGTATAAGTTTTTAAGCAAATACTAATATATACAGCACAACTCATTTAAACAGTAGCACTTCTAACATTTAAATGAGTTGTGCTGTATATACAAGTATTTGCTTTACACCAATCAACATCCAGACGTATTTGCTTGTTAAAACTGTAACACTGACTATATAGTTCACTCATGACAATTATCTAGCTAGATTGTTGCTAACAAAAGATGATTATACAAGTGTCTTTGTAGCTCAAATGCTCTGAGGTTGAAAATTCAATTCTGAGTTCCAAGTTCCCACCTCCAAGTTAAGTCGAACGCAGTGGTAAAGGTTTGTTTACCTTTTTTCTTCATGTTTCTGACCAATGAATAAATGAAGGGTTTTACACATGTTTTCAGCCCTACACACACTAAGACAAAACTTGTGGCTTCAGTTTTGTTAAAAAAATAAATAAATAAAATGTTGGCACCATTTCACCAAAATACATCAAAATGTTCCAATCAGACAAACTAAACTCTCTGCAAATCAGCAGACTAGCAATATCAAGGAGAAAACGGGTAATAAAGGTGCTTAGCAATTTTATATGCTTCTCTAACTACATATATTATTCAAGGAGACCTGGAGCTCCCAGCCAGGTGGTGCCATACTAACCCCATTAACTTCAACCATCTGTCCATTGCCAGATTCTAACATCATCAAGGCGAGACTTCTGTTGCAGGACAGTTCTGTCCAAGTCTCACTCATTACTCACAACTCATCTAATCAAATTACATCAGAAAGAACGATGCCAATGCAAGGTCTATGAACAAAACACAGAAAATTTTGTCCAACAAGCAAATGACATGACTGAATGGACAGTTACAACAGTTACCTTTTAATGCTTAACCATTAATGATTAGTTCATGGCTATATAAATAAGACAATTCAAAGTGGTTATGTTTTGTTTTGCACATGGACTGAAATAAATGCCCACTCCCACAGAAAGTTTGACCAATCCTATTCACAGGTATTATTTTTTTGTTGTACGTACCTGCGATATTTTCTAACAAACTTAGTTGGTTATATTTCCCAAAATATATACAAATTAGTTGCTATAAAACCACTGTGACAACCTGTACATTCCCATGTTAATCAACATGGCCCTTCTTTGTCTAGCAAGCTTCATATCTGACAGCTTGTATTAAATTAAAACCACCCACTCATGCGACTTTGCAACCACCCGCTCCTGATGCATACCTCTACCCTGAGACCACACACTCATCTCTGTCCATTCTGTTTAAAGCTCAACAAAACTTCTCTTTCTGACCTCTCTAGCACTCTCTGCCTTCAGCTAAATAACTGACATAAACGCATGTGATTGGATAAGCTGGATCTTCTACAAAGACCAAGGTTAAAATACTAGAGTCACTAAACTACAATTGTTTATAGCATACACTGATCGGCTTTGCTACAGGCTGGTGAAATACACTGCTGCATCTGCATCGGGACCTCAGACCACAGTTAGCTTTCCCTGCTTTACAATGTTACATTTTGGGAATGCGAGAAACAGAGAAAGCTATCCTCTGGCGAATAAAGCCATCTCTGTCAATGGCAGAGTTAGAGTATTGATTGCTTCCTCTTGCTTGTGGTAAAGTCACCACCTGACAGCCTGCATTAATGCAATACCCGCCGGACTCATTAGCACTTTCTGGTTATTCTCTACCCACAACAGTATGAGAGAGAGAGAGAGAAAAAAAAACCAAGAGAGCTGCTAAAACCAAGAGCCTAAATCCTGCGGGTTATTCAGATTGATGACGGAGGGGCTCCTCAAACATACTCCCTCTAAAGCTGCCATATAAAAGCGCTTAATGTGATGAGACGTGACATGATTCAAAGTCATCCCCGGTTTAGCGTGACTAAAGATGACTCATTCTGCTGGATGGAGCTGGAAAGTACAAGCAAAAGGCTGATTTTGTAAATGAAAGGAATAGACAGATATAACCATTACAGCAAAATATAACCTCAGTCTCTCACCCACCAACTGCACTATTTATCTAAGCAGTCCATAAATTCTCTCTGGATAAAAAAAAAATGATTATACTCCATATGTCACATAATAGTGGCAGGCATTTTTATTTTACATAATGGTCACACTGCCTCCAAAATGTTACTTTATCTGTTTCAACTCATCTAGTCTAGTCTAGTTTTGGTCCAGCTCAATTAGTTCATTGCTGCATTATTTTCTGAGCTAAAGCCTTTCTTTATGTTAATCACTCAGTCACCCTTGAAAAGATGGCACTCTCAATCTGTATTAAAAACTCACTGTATATTAATATTTAATCTAATCTATTTTATTACTGTATGATTTATCATGGAATGCTTTTACTAACAATTTATGCTAAAATTACTGTGAAACACCACACAAAAGCAGTATGTTGCACACTGTATATCATGAAGCACATAGATATTCCATGTATGCCAAAGACACCCTGAGGATGTACAAATTTCCAGCTATCCCCATACTACATCCCACGGAGCAACAATTCTCAGAATAAACTTAGCAACATGGCATTATCTACATGCACAAAGACTATGCTTACAGAGTAATGTTTCATCTAAATGTTACAAGTAGCCTAAAATACACCTGCTTCAATCAAAATGTGCAGGGTCTTTGTTGGTACCTAGAATAACTAAGACTAGATCTTTTTCTTACAAAGCCCCACATTTATGGAAGAGCCTTCCAATTAGTGTTCAGGACTCAGACACACTCTCAGTCTCTCTCTCTCTCTCTCTCTCTCTGTCAGCTACAAATATTACTCCTGCTGCCTCATGAGATGCCTGCCCGGTCCCATCCTGATTGGAGCCTCTTTCACTTGAGAATCACTCTCTGCTGCTGAGGATGGCCCCGTATGGATTGTCTAAAGTTTGTCATGAGGTTGTTGCGTAGGGTACCACACAGATACCCTAAAAATGATTGTGGATGTTCTTACTTGGACAGCCCAATGATTGCACTTGCTAAAAACAATGCTCCTATCTCATTCATTATACAGTGGATAACTTTACCTGGATATTATAGCTTAAAGCTAAAACTCCGCTGAAATGATCTGAAACCCTGATTCTTTTACTGAAGATCTTACCAACACACTTAGCACTGCTTAACTCTTTAGTATACAGTTGTAGAAAATGATTTAATGATTTATATTCTCACCATCTGTTGTCACCCAGAAGATGATGGGTTCTCCTTTTGAGTCTGGTTCCTCTCATGGTTTCTTCATCGATTGTCAATTCAGGAAGTTTTAGCTTGCCACTCTCACCTCCGGCTCGCACATTAGGGATAAATCTAAATCAATATCTATACCTGGATATCTGTAAAGCTGTTTTGTGACAATGTCCATTGTTAAAAGCACTATATAATTTAAACTGAACTGAATTAATACCAGTATAACCTGGAAGATGATATGATTGTAATATCACTCTATTGTGATGTAAGTAAGTCATTTAAGCTCATGACACATGAAACAAACATGGCTAAGAGTGCTAAGACAGTAGGCTGACTCCTGACACTGAGAACAAATTAGTTCCTAAAAGAGAAGCCACATCAGAAGCGGTGGCGTAGGCAGGAATTAATTTCAGGAGGGAGAGATTAGGGAAATATGCTAAATAATATCACAGTGTGATCTGTACAATTAAACTGATAAAACCAGATAAAGCCTTCTTTTTCTCCTCCTGCAGGAAACATTCAGCACTTCATCAGCCCTCAGCTCTATATCTCTATGCTCAGAGTGTAGCTAGCTGGCTTTGGAACAGAAATGGGAATTTTGGTCCTACTTCTCACCATAGCAGCTCGTAGCCAGTAAAATGTGACTAGACAAACTAAGGGACGCTTTCATTCAGTGTTTAGGGTGGTTACATATGGGGGGGTTGTAATGATGACTGTGTTGACCTTTTATGAACATATTAATAGTGCAAAACAAGTCTCTGTGTAAGCTGTTTCTATAGTAACAATATCACAGTAGAATGAATGCATTAATATACACCTTACAGCCAGAACTATTGTCTGTGCTGTTATAGAAAATTTATCAACATCTCCTGACCAATCAGAGTCGAAAAAGCAGTACACTGGTACAACTCCTAATTCATTCATTCATTAATTCATTCATTCATTAATTCACTATCCCAGGAACACTGTGGATGAGACAGGAATATACCTTTGATGGGATGCCAGTCCATCACATTAATCTGTTCATCAAAGTATGTAATTAATAGGGCTGGGTGATATTGCAAAAAAAAAAAAAAAAAAAAAAACTATTTTTCTATTTCATGAGCAATTTTTGATTACAATTTACGTTTTTTGTTTTTACATAATACAATTATAAATAAATTGCATAATTTTTTCAAAGTTTTTTATGTATTAGAATGGACTTTGGAAAATGTAGATGTGCAAAAATAGTAACAGCACCACATAAATAAAGAATATTTAAAGAAAGAATATTTAAAAAAAAACATTGTTTGCACTTTTTGCTATAGATGGCTTACTATTGTTGCACAACTTCGTGAACCCTTCTTTCTCGAGAGTAAATGGGGACCATGTTTTTCATGACATGAAATGCCACCGCAACTGAGAAGTCAACTTGGGGTATTCTTCTCAAAACCATGTTCCTTCACCTTTTACGACGTGACATTAAATCAGCATGGTTACGCACAGCATCAGAAATAAATAAAGCAAAACTTCTTACCTTTAAAGGAGTTATACTGTATATACAAGTATTATCTTTAGATTATTCAATGTACAGACGTATTCATTTGTTAAATCTAAAACACTGACTATACAGTTTGCTGTTTGAGAAAGAAAATATATATCCCTCATCCGAGTTAGCTGCCTAGCTTGTTGCTAACAAAATACAAACATGGGGCATCGATTTTCCCACTTCGTCTGTCGAACGTGCCGAGGTCGAACATGACGTAATCCCGACCGGCGAATTGCCACCTAGGATGTAATGCAGCATTATATTTCATATAAACTTGTTCATCTGACTTTTCAAACCTGCGCCAATTCCATATCTCTGAAGTGATATTTGAACCTTTCTTTGCTACGAGTTCAGTCCTTGGCAAAGTGCTGCCTGTTTATCTTAGCGGTGTTTTTTTTTTTAAAAATCTATAAGTGTGTAGTGTTTGAAGGTAGTGCAGGCTGTAGGAGGCGTTTATCAGGTTGTGTCTTCCTTCGTACTGGTTTAAACTCTTAAATAGCATTTATGGATGTTTTAATTAAAAATTTTAACACGCATGTATAAAAACATGTTCAATCTCGATTAGAACATTTTGAAAATCGTGTTAAAACATTAATTCAAATTAACCAAATTAATCCTGAAAATTGCCAGCACTAGTAAGTAATACTAATTCATACAATTAACATTGATTTATAGGCAAGCTTCATTTGGAAATAGTTTATCTTTCACCTAACACATTGCTAGAATTTTAGTACAGGCACTTCCTGCCAGACTGCAGTGACAATTACAGATTGCAATGATATGGTACACAGCTGCGTTGAAAAATAACTCAATCTAAAACCTGGTTAAGGAGCCAACCGAGGAGCCAGCTGTCATACAGCACGTGCGTTTTGTTACAGAAGAACTATAAATCTGCAGACAGTAAAGCTTACTTAGGACTAATAACACTTAAAAGGAAATCATTAGAAGAATCATCTGAACTTAGATCTTTATGACAATCAATGCTTTACAGTCCAACTAGTCTGGTCACTAATAATGTTTATTTTCTATATCTGCCTAATACTTGTAAATACTGCAAAACCATTATCCTGGGATTTTTCCTTTGTGTGTGTGTGTCCTCTGAGAAGTGTGTTCTGCTTTGCTGTTACCTGTTGAAGTAATTGATGACCCATGCTTAAGGGCACTCTACTGCAAGTTAGTCTTGCTTGACTTGTAATGCAAAAAGGCAATAGGTGCTGTGAATATCGACAGGACCTGCACGGCTACAAACCGGCCCGAGAACACAGCTAATCATCAGTCTGTTCATCGCCCTTGAACACAGGCCATCAGACTCAATTCAATTAAACTTCTGCAGCCTAACTGAAGGTTGTGTACCACCCTAAATCCATTACAACAAAGTCCCCTGGACGTACAGTGCTGTCCTTTGCCTCCTTTTATTTAGCAGATCACATCTACAAAAGTGCTGCACAACAAATAATATACAGCCTGTTTGGTTCACTTCCTGCACTTGTGTCGAATTGCTTTCTCATTGCAATAGAGTTCAGTTGGAAGCAGACTGGAAGCAGGGAAAACATCCCATGGTTCAATTAGGCACATAATATAAAGGTTTTTATATCATAGCACAGGTGAATTTTCCAAACTGACTGGTTAGAAGGGGTGTATTTTGGAATAACTGCATGGCTTGGACAGTAGTTCCAGCTGTAAAATGAATTACAGGTTAA
>CM040481.1:7740559-7757220 GCA_022758105.1 Pangasianodon gigas
CAACCATATAATCGTTGATGTGGTGAATTTTTTTTTTTTTTTTTTTTTAGGAGATATTTAGGGCTGTCATGAGTACTCGATTATAATCGACTAATCAATTATTTTTAAAAAAATCCAAGATGAAAATTTCACGTATATTCTGCAAATGACACAAGTCAGAAACTAAGAGAGCGAAACTGAGGATTTTATAGTGTGTTTTTCATCTGTTCCTGTCGCGAGCTGTTTTAAGGTTTTTTAACGGCCCACACATTCAGACAGCAGTTTCAGATCATCTATGAAAGAATGAAAGATCTGGATGCGACAAGGGAAAATTTTATTGTTTATACTTTATTGTTTAGCATTTTATTGTTTACACTTCACATGTACTTTGAACAGTATTACTCTGATATAAACAATATTACTCTGAATTTGATTACAACTGTAGAAAAAAAAATGTCACAACGTCTCAACAAACTGTTTCCGATTAAGCAATCAAATACACCGCCCCGACAACCAATCAGCTTCCGCCCGATGCATAGCACCAAAGACTGGGAGGGAGGACATCTCTGAGTGCCATGTTTACCCATGATCCCCATCTCTGTGTGAGATGTAAATACATCATATGATCCATCAAGGCATGGACTCCACAAGACCTCTGAAGGTGGTCAGTGGTATCTGGCACCAAGACATTAGCAGCAGATCCTTTATGTCCTGTAAGTTGCAAGGTGGGGCCTCCATGGATTGGACTTGTTTGTCCAGCAAATCCCACAGATGCTTGATCGGATTGAGATCTGGGGAATTTGGAGGCCAAGTCAATACCTTGAACTCTGTCATGTTCCTCAAACCATTCCTGAACAATTTTTGCAGTGTGGCAGGGCGCATTGTCCTGCTCAAAGAGGCCACTGCCATTAGGGAATACCATTGCCATGAAGGGGTGTTCTTGGTCTGTAACAATGTTTAGGTAGATGGTATGTGTAAAAGTAACATCCACATGAATGCCAGAACCCAAGGTTTCCCAGTAGAACATTGCCCAGAGCAACACACTGCCTTCTCCAGCTTGCCCTCTTCCCATAGTGCATCATGGTGCCATCTCTTGCCCAGGTAAATGACACACATCCACCCGGCCGTCCACATGATGTAAAAGAAAATTTGATTCATCAGACCAGGCTACCTTCTTCCATTGCTCCATGGTCCAGTTCTGATGCTCACATACCCATTGTAGGAGCTTTCAGCAGTGGACAGGGGTCAGCATGGGCACTCTGACTGGTCTGCGGCTAAGCAGCCCCATATGCAGCAAGCTGCGATGCCCTGTGTGTTCTGACACCTTTCTATCATAGCCAGCATTAACTTTTTCAGCAATTTGTGCTACAGTAGTTCTTCTGTGGGATCAGACCATTGCTTCCCACGCGCATCAATGAGCCGTGGACACCCATGACTCTGTCCCCGGTTCATCGGTTGTCCTTCCTTGGACCACTTTTGGTAGGTACTAACCACTGCATACCGGAAACACCACACAAGACCTGCCGTTTTGGAGATCTTAATCTATAATCAATGTTATTCACTTCACCTGTCAGTGGTTTTAATGTTATGGCTTAATGGTGTATAAATCGATCTTAACAGCTACTTTAGTAGTTTTTAACTAGATACTTTCTTACTCTCATTCAAGCAGATATTCGGAGAAGAATTTTACTTCAGTATTTTTTCTTACTAATTGTACTTTTACTGCAATAACTATTTATGATACTCTAACCACCTCTGGCAATAACAAGTATAAGTTATTATTATAAAAATGCTAATATTTTTATAACACTGCAACATTAAAGCCTACATTTTAATGGATGATTTTTTACTTCACCTAGCTATAACCAATCAAATTATTTAAGAAAGATTCAATAAAGTTATTTTAATTTACGACTACTCAATTATTAAACTAAGGAAATGATTAATTGATTATCAAACTAATTGATTATCAAAATAATCGATAGTGACAACCCTAGAGATATTTATTTAACATTTATGGAAGGTCAGCGCTTTTGTTAACAGCCATGGCGTTTTGCAAAGTTTCCCAGCACAGGAAAGTCTTCAGGACAGAGGAGTTTACACTTTCCTGTTTCTCGTTAAAATGACAAGCTGCAGGGTATTTTTTGAGAGACGGAGAGAGAGAGAGAGCAAGAGAGAGGCTGGTGAGGGAACGACAGTTTATTACGCAAGTTATAACGTTAGTGATAACAGGGACGAACTTGTCTCATGGACGTTCCACAACATTAAATCTTAATTAATTATCTAAATAATTAATTAATTGTAATTAATTCTTAATTAATTATCTCTTAGTAAAACAGTTAAAAAGTGTGAGATGTCATTCAGTAATAAATTAAGCATTGTAATCGTTAGCAAATCGCTGTGGTATAACATACACCTGACTGAGCGGATATATGAAAAAAAAATCCACTTCCGCGTCGCGTGGTGTCCCATCAAACCACCCCAGCGTGGATCATTTTCATATAACCTCACAGTAGGTGATCAAGCATTAAATTGGCTATGCAAATGTATTACAGATATGGCATTTAGGGAACAGTAACTAGGTATTTGTCTATGTTAATTTTAATAATAATAACAATAATAATAATAATAATCGTCTAACTGTTTATCCTAGTTTTCAAATGTCCACAACAACAATATCCTACATACAGAACATCACAAAACATCATGTAACTGATCACTGGTATATCAAGCATGGGTTTAAAAAGTGGAACCGACACGTCCAGTGATATAATACTTGGAACTAGTTATTCAGAAATACTGAGCAACCATCTGTCCCCAAAATGCCGGTTTTTAATTGTGCGTGGGCCCCGTTTTCATG
This sequence comes from Pangasianodon gigas, assembly GCA_022758105.1. Taxonomy (NCBI): domain Eukaryota; kingdom Metazoa; phylum Chordata; class Actinopteri; order Siluriformes; family Pangasiidae; genus Pangasianodon; species Pangasianodon gigas. The sequence goes on from CM040481.1 coordinate 7,743,399, forward strand.
TATAGCCCACCGATTCAGGAGCGTAGAAAACAGATACGTACACCTTGAACAGTACATCCTGTTGCTGTCTGTCTACTGCAGAAACACCCTGAACTGTCAGTTACCTGTGATTACATCAGCTTTTCTTTAGAACATCCAGATACAGCAACAGAGCTACAATTTACTTCATGCCAAAACAAAAGTCATCACAACCTTTTTTCTTAGTAGTTCACCAGTTTGGACTCTATCAGTCAAAGAAAATCCTGTCACACTAACGAAAACTGACTCTGCTAATGAGTAACCGTCTGCCAACGAATGTGATTTGTTTGCCAGAGCGGCTATAAACAGTCTGTGAAAAGACTGCATTTCTTCACATCCATATGTTTCTCTCTTCCTTTCATTTCTCGTTCCCGTTAAAGCGCAAACGAAGCTCAGGCTGTGTGGACGCACTCATAGATCACTATACTTATTTACTTACTTAAATGTAAATTAATAAGTATAAAATAATAAATGAACAACAAAACTTAAACAGCTCATTATTGCAGTGAGATATTCGATCATTTGATTAGCTAAAATACTGAATTCCACCAAGATTAATGAATAATATAGACACGTTGGTAAACAGTTCATTGTCACACTTTTAATTTTAGGGGAATCCAGGCTTCCCGTGTAGTCGGAACGCATCTCAGAATGCACAACATGTCGAACCTTGAGGTGAATGGGATACTACAGCACAAGACCACCCTGGGTTTCTCTCCTGTCAGCCAAGAACAGAAAGCTGAGGCTACAGCAGGCACAGATTCACCAAAACTGGACAATTGAAAAAAGACTGGGTGATGTTTTCTCTAGTCTTCAGCTATTCCTATTAAAGTGACTGCTGAGGTTATGTTTAAGCAGAATAAGAGGATAAGGACTATGGCTAAACAGTTCCTGCTTCCAGGAATTCATATACTCATTCGTTTCCTGGCTGTATGTTATGACATTTTGCCCGCTGCCACTTTTTAGCATAGTTCAGGATTCTAGGAAACTGCAACACGGGACTAGGAAACACGCTGGAGCTTGTGTAGTTGCTTATATATTTAACATTTGTTAATGTTACCTGCTTAATTAATGGACTACAGAACTAATCAACTATGTATGATTTTAAAGGAAGACATCACTTAAAAATGCACAAAGTTGAACTAACAAATGCTATTACTGGCTAGTCACTCACTGGCTTTTTATTAGTGCAAAACTCCTACAGGAAAGAGTCACTTGCTTTAGGCTATTTATATTCAAATGCATTTGAGCACAAGCAAGGAATAAAGAGAAACAAAAAAATCAGAACCACAGTCTTTGCAGAATTTGCAAACAAATAGTGCAGTCTGATTCTCAGATTTGCAAAAACAGAGGAAACTAGAACAATGACACATCCACTGGTGCCATCAGTCACTTTAGATGATATCTAACTTATACTAGTGGTATTTTTCCTTAAGGGGTGTCACTCAATAACACACACACACACACACACACACAAACTAAAACAGATTCACTCTTATGAAACAGATATATTATCTTTTATTGAAAAATACCATGCAATATATTTACTACTATACTGTTTGTCATTATACTAATACTGGGTAGGGCTTCCCTCTGCTCTCAAAACAGCCTCAATTCTTTGTGGCATGGATTCCACGAGATGTTGGAAACATTCCTTTGAGATTCTGGTCCATGTCGTCATGATTGCATCACGCAATTCCTGCAGATTTTTCAGGTGCATTTTCATGCTGTGAATCTCCCACTCTACCACATCCCATTGCTGATCCGGTGATTGGGAAGGCCACTGAAGAACTCTGAACTCATTGTCACGTTCATGAAACCAGTTTGAGAAGAGTTTTGCTTTGTGACATGGTGCATCATCATGCTGGAATTAGCCATTAGAAGATGGGTAAATTGTGGCCATAAAGGGATGCACATGGTCAGCAACAATACTCAAATAAGCTGTGGCATTCAAGCGATGATTGTTTGGTATTAACGGGCCGAAATTGTGCCAAGAAAACATTCCCCACACCATTACACCACCTCCACCAGCCTGGACTGTTGAAACAAAGCACGTTGGGTCCATGGATTCATGTTGTCGGCACCAAATTCTGATGCTACCATCAGCCTCAGCTTTCTGATCATGGTTAACAGAAGTGGAACCCGATGTGGTTTCCTGCTGTTGTAGTCCATCCACCTTCCTTTCAACATGTTGTGCATTCTAAGATGCTTTTCTGCTCACTGGATGTTTTTTCCTTTATTGCACCATTCTGAGTAAACTCTAGAGACTGCTTTGCATGAAAATCCCAGGAGATCAGCAGTTAGAGAAATACTCAAACCAGCCCACCTGGCACCAACAATCATACCATGGTCAAAATCACTGAGATCACACTTTTTTCCCCATTCTGATGGTTGATGTGAACATGATTTTATGCATTGCACCTCTGCAACATGATTGGCTGATTAGATAATTGCATGAGCGTGTAGGTGTACAGGTGTTCCTAATAAAGTGCTCGGTAAGTGTATTGTGGGGTTCCATAAGGAACAGCACTATGATATTATATTAATATCTACACTTGAAAGGTTAGTGGCTTGTCAGTATTAGTACCAATGTCAAGAAGCTCTCTGTGTTCGACTCATGGAAAAACAGTATTGGTGGCCAAATATAGACACGTGAAAAGTATGTACATATATTCCAGAAAAAAAAACATACAAATACTATAGAATGCTAGAGGGCAAAAATCACTTACTTCTTGAACACAGTCCTTATTTGGCCTTATTTAGATAGAGGAAATTTGCAAGAAATTATTTTTATGGATATATTCACATCCATTCTTCTTCTTTTCATAACTCAGGAAACACACATAATGCAACATTAAATGCATCATTAGCAATAGTTACAATTGTCATTGTTTGACAAATTATCCACAATTAATCCAAATACAAATGTTCAGCGTAACCCTCAAAACATAAGTTTCCATTACTTATTTATTTACATTGCTTAGATATTACTTTGTTTTAACAATCTGTCAAAGTTACCTTCTGAGTCTGCCACGTGCCATGTGTAGAGTCACAGCTGTAAAAGCACAGAGTATAAAAGGAACAGAAAGCCAGTTCACTTGATAAATTGTTCAACATAGACACAGTACTCCAGAAGAATGTACTGATCTATTTATATATTTCTCTGAATCGCTGTAATATATATTTATATATTGTGTTGATATTGTTTTTAGGGGTGTAACGATACAGAAAGTTTGACATGATACAATACTCTACAATACAATTCATGATACCTTACTCTCCTAATTGATTTATATTTATTTCTTTATTTTTGTACAGGAGATCCCTTGCAAGGGAGAGTGAATAAAATTTCCAAATCAAGATGTGCTAAGTTGGAAGACTCTTACCCATAAACAGACGTGTAGACTTTTTATATCCGCTGTAGGTCTTGTCATTTCTTACATTGTAATCAAGGTTTATTGTAATGACCATACCATACAACGCAATGCAAAGGATCACAGATGCAAATGCAAGTAAAAATCTTGTAGTGATGCACCAAGTCAGTGGTTCGGGTTCCCATGTCAGCAATAATCAGCAGCCATTCAATCCTTTCTCATCACGCTGGAGAAATGAATGTTTACGCCTTCATTTGAAGCGTCTTCTGCCTCTCAGCAGTACCTGCTTTTTCAACTGTTACAAGATGAAATTCCCAGCAGGCTCTCGAAACAAAGTGCTACGATGATCGCCAGTTTTCCCACAGCAGCGCTTTGGGAATGCACCATTAAACACGCCTGTAGGGAATTGCAAATGACGAGAGTGGAGGGATGACAAGGCAACGAGAGTGCACGTAGTAGGACTGGGCAATAGGATGATACAGTCAGGTACCACCAATATCTAACTTTATGATCAGTTATAGAAAATGATATTATTCACATGGGTGGACAAATTATAAATTTGGGACTAAGGCCCAATCCCAATTCTATTTTATACCCCTTCACCTACCCCTACCCCTACGCCTACCCCTTCCCCTTGTCCCTTGTCCCTTGAAACAGAGTGTCAAGGGGTAGGGGTGAAAATATTCCCATAAGAATTGGGACACCACTACTATACCGTTACACGTCATCATACGTCATCTAGGTCCTAATTCTCTCTCTCGAATTGGCAATATTTGAGAAAAAAGTTTACGCTGAGATAAATCATACCCCTTCGTTTGAAGTGTGGTCCCGAAAAATCTTCATTTGAAGGGCTATCTGGCCCTTCCCCTTACCCCTCCAACCAAAAGAGAACCAAGACACCCCTCCCCCTTCACGTGAACGCGCGAAACGGAGGGGTAGGGGAAAGGGGAAGGGCTAAGGGGTAGAAAGTAAAGTAGTAAGTAGTTAGCAAGTAAAGATCTTTATACAGACTGACTATTTTTATAGCCGAGTTTGTACAAATGGCTCATTATTTATCTAACATAATTTCTGAAGAAAACCCAGGCAAAAATAAAAAAGTTTTTGTTTTTTTTTAATGGTCAAAACTCAATTTTCCTACACCACACAGATTGAAAACACACTAGGAAAATGTACCTATTAACATACTGTACACTGACAATTATACTACATAGTATATTTCAGTTTATCACAGTATTTCTGATGTGTACAGGCAACTAGCAGATTTCAAGCAAGAAGGAAGGCTTTCACTCTACCCTGATTTCTTTTCTCCTGTCTCCTCCATGAAATATTAGTAGCAACATGAATTATGAAAGGCTGAAAGCTAAAATTTGCATGGGAAGAGCAAGGAGTCAAATTCTCTTCAGTTTGGCTTGTTCAAAGGAACTTCTTTTTTTTTTTCCTGCACACATTTTCATGACTGAATGCACCGTGACATCACGCACAGAATTCATTTCGTGGATGAAATAAAATAAAATTGACCCTTCGCCTTGAACAAGGAGGAAATGCAAACACAAGCACCACCAAAAGGGTTTGTGTGGGTCCCCAGGTGAAGTAAACAAAAAGAAAAAAAAAAAAGGAAAATCATTTCCGACATATAAAACTTCTAAACTTTTCCATACGGCTCAGGAAACCCTTTCTCTCCAAAAGTGTGCGAAAACAAGAAAATATATAAATAATATGCTGTAAGTGTGGTCCAGGGTCTTAACTTTGCTTTGTAATCTTGATCTTGCGGCGCAGTGTGTTCTAAATAACAAAAGGAGAAGGAGGCAATAAACTGACTGTGAACGAGCTATTTCTAGAGTGCTGTTCGAATCAAAGAGCAGGATTTTTTTCAAGGCAGCCATCACCCACGCTACCTTAAAGCAACACAGGTCAGTCCTGTCACATGTGCACAGCTTGCACCCGAAGTCTCTGAAGAGGTAGATCTGAGTCATGCTAGCCTCTCCCACACACACACACTTTCACACTGCCAGCCCACATTGCTGAGATACTGTACTGCACAGAGAACAAGAAACTCAAATCTGATAAAAAAAAAAAAAAAAAGTTTCTATGCCAGAACTCCAAATGAGCCCATATCATCATGAGTGGGTTTCACAAGCACCTTCAGTGCATAAAATGTTACTTATCTAATCGCTGCTATTTTCAGAACTTGTTGAAAAGAATAAGAAGTTACTCAGATGATTCGAGCTCTGAGGAGCATGCACACGTTTCTAATGGCTCATTAGAAGATGACTGACTTCATCTTCAACTCCATTTCACTACGTCATTCATCACTTGAGCATCTGCTAGAAGCCAGTCTTAACTACCCTGTCGAAGAAATGTGAAATGAAGACAAGCGTGCTTGGATCAGGTACGAGCATAAAAACCATTAGTGATTTATCATAAGGTTAATTTGCAGATGACTTCAATATACCTGTGCAAATATTTCACTGTTAATCATTATTTATGCATTCTTTATGTATTCGTTTAAATGACAGCTTTACTGAACGTCAGCTCAATATTCGCCTGTAATCCTGCTGTAGAGGCACGCGCTCTGACGTCTGTTCAAATTCAAACTTCATGAAACTTCTAAGTTCCAGACAGCGTAGGAGTGTCTCATTGGATTAATGAACTATATGTCTTCACAGTGACGACGCTGTCAGTACAGATATTTGCAGGTTATATTTAGTAAACCAGTCAATGAAACATTTTACGCTCAAGAGCAGTGAAAAATGAAAAGAGGAGCACTGTGTGCGGGTTCGCTTCTGGCGGAAAATAGGCTTAATCCGAAAATCTGAGGTACAAACCTGAGTGGTGTACATTGTAGTTATACACCACACCTCTAATTTGAACACCGTAACAGTGTTGCTCTCTGCATCAAAATACTGCAAGGCATGGCTTTTCTTTTCCACAGTTTTTTTCACTGACAACATGAATGCCAGGCATAATGAAAACCCAAGCAGTGATTACTACCTGTAAGAATTCCTGAGTGCTCCTAAAAATAACCCAGTACAATAAGGCCAAAATGATCCTTCCGTGAATAAACAGATTTTATGATGCATAGATTATGACTGAAGAAAAAATGAACAAGGAAATGACAAGAAGAGAGTAAATTGAATGGAAAAACAAAAAATAAAAATATGACATAACACTTATGAATATCCAAGTCTTGTCAGAGGCCTATATGCTTGCTCTTTTCCCTCACTATCCTTCAAAGGAATGTCAACAGCTCTGCAGAGTCTCACCCTGTTGATCCTCAGTGTAATACTCAAGGCAGATGTATGAACCTGCCACCCCCTCCTTGTCCCTCTGTTGTTTCTTTACCTTTTTCCCTCCAAAAGAGACCGTCGTTTTATATACGGATATGACCTGGGACATCCCTGATAACTCAGTCAATTACATTACATCGAAGACCATATTCATTTGCATTGAATCTGTGTGTTTGACACTGACGTCTCCCCTTTGGTTGCTGTCAAGACAGACCTTGATCACCATGAAAACATCTCTTTGAAGCTTTGGTGCCTGAGGCTGATTAACAGAAATTATTATCATAGGTGAATATAAAAGAGGCATACAAAGCTCTTTCAGACCAAATTCTTTTTTTTTTCTTTTTCACATTTAGCCAGGATACTTGAGTCCTCACCAGAACCGATTCTGTGCTTGTATGGGGGAGGGGCTCATAATCGCAGGTTCCAAACCGTGGACTGATTGCACATTTCCATACAGCAGATTTGCAAAAAGGCAGAAAATCTGTTCTCTGTTTTTCATTATTGTCCTTTGTTACCAACATTGAAGCAGTGAAGAACAGGTAAGATACTTACAGTTCTCCATTTCTATGGACGTCTGGTTTTATATATCAGTAATGCATTCCGTCTCCTCGGCTAACCATAATAACCCATTCCCCACCATCATGAAATTTGAAACAGGAAGTAACATGACAAGTTGAACCTATCACGCTACTCGGCATGCAGTGCTGAGAGCAGGCAACTTTCACACACAATGTAGACTACAATAGCATTTGGTGGAAGCAAGTCCCAGACCAGAGGACAAGAGGACCAGAGACTGGTTGTCTGGACTGCTCCTGGGCTCGAAAACAGCTTTCACACTTGGACAAATGTATGGAACTCTTGGAGCAAATAGTTTGTGTATGAGAAAAAAAAAAATGCAAGTGTGAAAACGTTTTTACATCACCCACACTATATCTTCAAAAGTATGTGGACACCTGACCATCACACCCATATGTGGGCTTTCCCCAAACTGTTGCCACCAAGTTTGAAGCACACAATTTTCTAGGATGTCTGTCTATGATAAATCTAAATCTACAGCATAATGGGATGTTCAAGAAGCACATATAGGTACGATTGGTCAAGTGTCCACAGACTACTGAAAATATAGTGTAATTTGGCATATAAGCAGGTATACAAATCACAAAATAACGTCGGGTCCAAAATCCCTACAGCAAGTGCAGTGCTGTAAAATAACCCAACGTAAGTCATAGGATTCACAAGTGCTTTACGTTTTAGCAGGTCCCAACATAACATGGAATTATTAGCCCTGCTTTTGGCAAGTATGATGCTGCTGCATAACATAATAGTGGGACAGTCAAGTTTTTAAAAACCATTTAGCAATTTGAAAACTATGCCCATTGGAAGTTTGTGAGGGGTTTTGTACCATCTATAAAACCAAACGTGTGAAAAAATGTATCTACACAACTCTGAAGCTGTTTCCGATGTTTCTGAAGCCTTGAACCTAGAGCATTTGTTTAACAATAGCGAACAAAAATGGGATGGCCTCCTTATATGCCGAGTTCTCTTCATTCAAATGAGCTGTTAGAAGAGTGAAGTAAAACTTAACAATGTTTTTAAAGTCAGTCTTAGTTGTAAACGAAGACTTTGTTAAACACAGTGGATACAATATCGATGAGCAAAGAAAGAGTTGCTCTGTGCATACAGCATATGATATAAGATGAACCCTTTCAGGAAAGGTTAAAGTCTTTATTATGCTCTGAGGGCTAACCAAGAGAGCTGATGAAGTGTCAGGGACCCCATTTTCTCCCAATTTATTCACTGCTAGTTCTCTCCTTTCACAAGACAGCTAGCATTCTGGGATGATGTATGAAACTTGCATCCTGAGACATGTGAAGCCACCCACTGCATTTTCATGAACTGAAGCTCATGTAACATCACTGGACAGATGAGCAAGCTTGAAAGAAAGTACTACCTATATTCTGCTTGATACATGACCTCACAGACACCCACGATTGGCTAGTATCATTCTGAGAGACAGAGATGAAATGCCATCCTTGCCACCCAGCATGCAGGGACAATTATGCAACAACAGGGTTATCGCTTTATCATTGCATCACTTGGACACCTAGGTAAGGACTCTGACTATGGGGAAAAAACCCAAGTGTCAGACAGTGGAAGGGGAGTTTGCTCTTCTACATGCTCACTTTGAACCAGCACCATGAAGGGAGGCCTCCAGATTCGAGAACATTTTAGTGCCTGATGCCTCAACCTATTGCCCCAGCCTCTTGGGTGCCTCAGCCTGTGGCCCTCGCCAGTCTGTTCTGGTACTGCCTACCAAAGTGCCTGCATTCTCCACAACAGCTTATCAATCACCATTTTCCCTGAAACCTGCTTTGTCATTAACCCCAGCTAACCCTGGTCTGTACTCCAAAGACCCTGTTCTGCAACCTTCTATCCCAGCAACTATCTCCCAGAGGAATGTCAACATTTTTTGCAGAGTCTCAGTCTTCAGCTCAGGGCAGATATGTGCCATCCCCTCCTTGATCTCTCTCCTTCATCTAGTCAGTCTTATCTGCTATTTTTCTCTCTTTCCTCCAAAAGACAACATCATTTTATGTCTAAATATGAAAAACCCAACTGCCAGATGGTGGAAGGGAACACGGCATGCACAGTCTGGCCCAGCACCAATAAGGAGGGTTTGCCTTGTAGCCTTCAAGCCAGAGGATTACTTTGAATTGGGTTTTTCCCTTATCTGCTATATTTTGTCATGACCCCCATACTGAAGACAAAGTTAGTGCCAGATGCCCCAACCTAACTGGTGCCTCGGTCTATGGTCCTGGCCACTCTGCTCTGGCACTGCCTACCAATGAACCTGCATCCCTCACAACAGCTTCTTGATCACTATTCTCCATGACAGTCTTTATCATTAACCCAGGTAACACTGCTCTGTCCTCCAAAGACCCTGTCCACTTGCTGGGATGCAAATTACCATCTCAGCAAATGAACCTGATCTGGCTGAGGAATGCACTGTGGACCTCCACGGCCTTGTCTTAGAAGCAAGTAAGATGTTATTGGCTCATGGTTCACCTGTCTAGGTGGGGTATAGGTGGGGTCTCTTGTGGTGTCTTCCTTTTACAACCAGCCTTATGACCCTACAGTCTCAGCCTGTGTTCCTGATGGCCCTCATCTTCATGCACCACAGAGTCAGCCTGGTTACTTTCAAAATTTGTTGATTGTGTGCATCTGATGCCTCTAGTGAGGGCAGGTTAATTCTAACTTAGGCATTTTGACCCTTATAGCCTTCCACTCATCACCAGCGGTTCTTGTCTCCAAGGAATCTGTTGCTATGGTTCATGAGTTTCACCTGTGTCTTGGCATGTAATCCAAACCAGTGATATACTCCTATGTGCCTCCATTCTCTCTGCAAAGTCTTGTGTGGTTTTCAGCCTTTTTTTGGTATTCCTTATCTAGTCCCTCATTTTTGTTTTCCCATCTGTTCTCTGTATTGTTGCATTACCTGAAATAAACAGCAAATGAATCCATGCAACTCTCCCAAAACCTAGCTTTTATAGTGCTGCATCTCGACAGGTAACATTTCTTTCAGAACCCCTGCTAATGTGGTTCCATTTTAATCTGATTATTAACTTGTTCTCAGCATGCACTCTAACTGTCCAGGTAGTCTGAATGTGCGCACATTTATCCAAAAACAACAGCCTGGTCTGAAGGTATTGTACTCCTTTTGGAAGACAGTGTTTTCATTTCCGACAGCAGAGCACTGACACTGCTTTCAGTATTTATCATTGCTATGGCTGAAGTTATTTAATTTTTTAAAAAATGAATAAAATCATAATAATGTCCTGACACCACTTCTATGCTTCTAAAACTGAATTTTAAAAAAAGTCTAAATATAAAAGTCTAATGGAATAATATCAGGGTAACCTTGGTGAATGTGATGACAAGAGAAAGTGTCTGAAGAACTGATGAATAACTATGCCCAATCTAATTATAGACAGTAAATCTGATGCAGTCACACAAACACCCATTTTCAAGTATAATGTGGCAGAATGGTGGTTTGCTTCAGGCAAATAAAGATGATAAGGACATGTGTAGCATGTTATAGGCTGACAATCCCATGCCATGAATGCTTTCCTTACCATGGAACTGTCATGGTGTCAAAAGTTAAGTTCTTGATAGATAAATAAATAGTAGTAGATAAAATGGTAAGCAATCTGCTCACACTGGTGACATGAATATTATATAACAAAATAGACCAAATACAGAACATAATAAATTGATTTGCTGAAAATTACAGTTCTGGCATACTTAAACCAGGCTTTGAGGAACATCTAAATGTCGATAGTTACAGATTCCTCAGATTGCAGACAGTAAGTCTCCTTAATAATCCTGATATGTCAACAATCTCCTGGACAATTTTGCGTCGTTTTGTGGAAGTTGTGTCACGATTACATCGTCAAGATGCCTTCTGTAGAACATTTCAAGAACACATTCCTGCTAGTATAGGAAGGTTTACAGTATGTAAGACAAACACAGGACCAAATGTGTACGTTGTTGCAAATCATCTCAAAGTCATAACTGCAACACCATTTCAAAACAGAAACAGCTTGTCTGTAACAGTCATAAATTTACATGTAACAATATCCAGCCTTCCTAAATCAGATACGAGGACATCCCTTGTTAGTAGGGGACATCCGTGTTCCCTATCCTTTAATTTCTTATGCTATAGTGTAATCTACGCTGTCTCCAATCGACACACCTAATAATGCTTTGCAAATTTCTAAACTGCAAGGTTACACAATCTTTCCATTCACCACACTTTCTCAATTTGTTCATGTTTTCAAGTAGCAGGTGTACAACATCCTTCAATTACTCTGGAGTACAGTGTTTTGCATTTGATTTTATTCACCCTGCAGTGACCTCTGGAGTACTTTTTTTTTTTGCCAGATCTTTTTGAAGCATCAAGGGTATGCTGTTCTTGCATTCACTTTTCCCCCAACTTAAAAATCCCTCCATTCACTCCATCCTCTGGAATGCTGCCCACATATTCAGTGCATCTGATGTGGATCTGATGATCTACCTTACATGATCACCAGTTCATAACTCGAATCTCTCATGGCTTATGCCCAGGTTCCTATGCATCAAATATATTAACAGGTGTAAGAAACCATCAGACTGTGGTATGAAGCCAGGTCAGCAAAGAGGAAAGCCATTAAATAAAACACATCCACATAGGACTCAGCATGCTCGCGTGCCAAATGCGCACTAACAACAAAATATGCAGTTCATTGTGCAAAATGTTTTGCAAAACATTTTTGACCATATATCGACAAATAAATCTGGTCTTTTTTTTTATTTTACAAACTGCATGTTTTATTGTTTTGCAAAACAAAGTTCCAAACTTACCAGTGAGCTGGTCGTAGGATCCATCTAGTTCTCTAGAGTCGGACAAGCTTTGGTCCCTGTTTTTTGTCTTCATTCTAATTTCTACTAAATGTCAAAAAAATAACTAAATAAATCAGTCCAATTTAATGCATTAAAAACTTTGCAGGTTTTCCCAAAACAATACAGCGTAGCGTGAGGTAATTTCTCTCGCGCGCTCTCCAGGTTGGTCTCGCGACTTGGTTGTGTGTGAGGCGCGGTATGGCCGCGAGCTCTCCACCTCTCCCTCTCTCTCTTTCTCTCTCTCTCCCTCTCTCTCTCTCTCTTTTAGCGCGAAACCGAGTTGAACCGTCGATTGTACTCTTCCAGTTCCTTTGGTGGCCACAGGTAGGACATATTTCTCCCGCCAAAGTATCAAATTGAACACAAACGCTTGTTATAAAATCAGCTCGTGCCTCCTCTCCGGCGTTTAAGCAGCGCGAGCGGAGTTTAGTGAGCTGCGCGCGCTGCTTGTGCTCGGCAGGTGGCTCGCGCGCGTGAAAATACCTATAGTCAAAAATGCACGCGCGGATTTCTTTCTTTTTTTTTTTTTTTTTTTTTTTTTTTAAGCCATATGGACCTACTTACATATGTTTTAACATCCAAGCACCAGTTGTCAAATATTTTATGCCATATTTATATCAGAATGCATGGGTATAGTATAAGACAAACTACTCTGTGTAAAAAATAACAACCTTTATTTACATGTATATGTATCCTTATATTTTATCAGGTTTGTAAAAAAAAAAAAAAAAAAATTCTGTCTTGTACACGTAGATTAGTGGAATCATTTTATGATCATGTGAAAATAGTCATTTCTACACTAGTTATCTACAGGATGTTCATCCACCCATCCATCCTTCCATCCATCCATCCATCCTCTGCACTGCAAATTCTACACAGGGTCGCAGGAACCTGGAGCCTATCCCAAGGGACCCGGAGCACAAGGTGGAAGACACCCTGGACGGGGTGTGAACCCATCTCAGGGCACAATCACACACACCCATTCACACACTATTGTGACAGTTTGGAAATGCCAGTCAGGCTACAATGCATGTCTATGGACTCGGGGAGGAAACCAGAGTACCCAGAGGAATCCCCCGAAGCACAGGGAGAACATGCAGACTCTGTGCACACAGGGTGGAGATGAGATTTGACCCCCAATCCCAGAGGTGCGAGGCAACATTGCTAGCCACTAAGCCACCGTGAGAGCACAGAGCACAAGGTGGGAGTATACCTGGACGAGACATCAGTCCATCACAGGGCACCATGCACACACACACACACACACACGCCTACAAGCAATTTAGAGTGACCAGTCCGCCTACTGACATGTTTAGGGAGATTGGAGGAAACCAGAGAACCCAGATGAAACCCACGCGAAAACAGGGTGAACATGCAAAACTCCATAAAGACCGTAACCAAAGCTCAGGATCAAACCAGAGACCTTGGAGCTATGAGGCAACAAAGCTACCTGCTGCACCACCATGCTGCCCTCTAAGGTCACATTACACTACAGTAATACATCATACAAACAAGTGCAATTTAACAACGACACGACAATTTTGTCTTATTGCAGGATACATCCACATTTACTTTTAATCTTTTAGAGTTATATTTTAGTAAATAGATTTTAAAATAAAGTTAGGGTTTCCTTTTTTTACCCACCCAGAAGTCATAGGAGATGGGAGTAAACTATTTTACTTTACTGTGCATACTAAATTATTT
>CM040481.1:7765123-7800466 GCA_022758105.1 Pangasianodon gigas
TATATATATATATATATATATATATATATATATATATATATATATATATATATATATATATATATATGCAAGATAAATTAAAAGTGTAGTAGAAAGCCGTAAAACTGTTGTGCAAAACTTTAGGGTGATTGTCCAAGATTACTTTTTACATAATTTTTCATAATATGAGAAATCTAGGATAATAAGTTACTTAAGAAATCAGACCTCTCTAATAAACAATATCATACAATAAGGTGAATAGGTTCAAAAGGTTCGGGAGAAGAAGAGGAAGGTGAGAGTATTCATGGTTCATTAGGACGCACAGATAGACAGAAAAGTTAGACAGGTCATTAAGTAACTCTTATAATTCTCATACCTAAGCTTTTTATAATTGAACCTCATGCGAATGTCTTCTGCTCATTGAACTGTCTACACCATTTGGATGTTCACTTTTATGGCAGCCGATGAATAAAAATAGATGAGATTGAGAAGGTATAAGGGTTTCGTTCCATATAACTTTAATTTCACCTTATTCAGTGAACATTTAGTGGAAAATATTACAATCCCAGAAGGATTCAGAGACGTACAAACTTTTGACATGAGCTGGATTACAGACATTAACTTCACTTTTCAATGCTGTTTTTTTTTCCTTACAGCTAAGTGATAAGCAATTATTTGTATTATTATTTCAGCCCTTAGATTTTCTACAGCTTCAATGTAGTATAAAAGCACTTCCCTTTGATAGGATGGTGGTCTAATAATTAGGGGATGCTTTTACAATATTACACACTTCTGCCGTTATAGTGGAATAGAACAAGTTAACAATGTTCAGTAAAATGTTGCTAGAGGTAGAATTGCCTGATCCGGGATGGTGTCTGTCACTTCCTGGCTTTTTACTCCCCAGAGTGAGCTTGTTATCTCATAAGCAGTATTGCTGAAGTCAGCCAGAATGTAAGGTATGCAGTGCCATAGATAGCTGATGCCAAAAATCTGTGACAGAGACTTTGCATATGAGCATGACCTTGAGTAGTATGCAACCATGGCTAATTTAGTATCTGCAATCAACAACTCGATTTTTGAACTTGTATGAGAAGCTAGGGATGTTAGGATGTTATGGGCAGGGATAGCAGTTGTAACATTTCTTTCATTATCATTTATATGAAACCAAATTACACTCACTAGACATCTGTCATGCATTTGATTTCTAGAAAAACCTTCACCTCTGTGCGGATGTAGAATCCCTATCTTAATCCATATGTGACCTTAATACACAGCTGTAGGATGTTTGCCCTACATTTTTATTATTTTTTTAGTATCTTTTGACTATGGCTCACTTGATAAAGCCACCTCATGTTGTATGTAATATTCAGTTCATTTCATGTACTAAAAATGTGGTGAAGTTAGATTTTGTAGTTGTGCAATAATTTGCTGCATATATTTAACTTTAAACCTCTTGGTAGTAAGTTATAAAAGTTACATGAATAAATGAAATGAATCAAAGCTGGTTTGTTCCTTTATTTTGAGTATAATTTTTAAATTTCTCCATTCAGGTCAAGCCACTCAGTGTTGCTCAATCATTTTAAATTGACTTTGTATAATTTCTATAATATTTAAATCTATAATATTTAAATGTAAAATTATAACTTCTATTTATTATGTTTGTAGTCCAAGATGAACTTGTGTGTCTTAACCTAAATACAATACAATTGCATTTGCAAAGGTTGTAAAGCTCCATGTGCAGAGATTTTTTAATAGCATGGTTTTAAATACACAGATTTGCCATTATAGAGGAATATTAATTTCAAAAATTCAATATAATGTTGCAGTGCTGTTGGAGTTCTGATCCTGGATGGTGCCTCCAGATTGTTATTTGCTGGCTATTTCCTCCCCAGAGTCAGCTTGTTATCTTATAAGCAGTATTGCTGAAGTCAGCCAAAAGGTAAGCTAAGGTATGCAGCGCTGTAGCTGGCCAAAGCCAAAAATCTGTGAGGTTAGCTGAGCTGGGATTTTGTATATGAGAGAGATGCATATGAATGTGACTTTGAGCAGTTAACAAACATGGCTAATTTAGTGACTGCAATGACTGCAATCAGAGTTCAAGCAAATAATACCTGAAACAATAGTCACCCAGCAAAATCTGACACGAGTCCTAAAGTCAAAAACCTTATTCTAAATAAATATCAAAACTTTCAGGAATGATACAAATGGAACAGATACAGAAACCTATTTTCACTTGCGTAACTTTCTGCAGTGTTTCAAGAAGAAAATTTATCTCATTTTCTCGTAGACATTTTATATGGGAATCTGCTATTTAAACAAGAAGAGAAATAATTCCTCTTATGGTACAGTGGATATAAAAAGTCTGCACACCCCTGTTAAAAAAGGTTTTTGTGATGTAAAAAAAATTAAACCAAGATAAATCATGTTAGATATTTTTCCATGTTTAATGTGACATAACTGCCAACAAAATTCAAATGAAAACTAAAAATATTTTAGGGAGAAAAAGAAAAAAATTACAATAATCTGCTTGCACAAGTGTGCACACCCTTTAACTAATACTTTGTTAACCACCTTTTGCTTGGAATACAGCACTCAGTCTTTTTGGGTAAGAGTCTACCAACTTAGCATGGTTTTATTTGGGGATTTTAGACTAGAGCCCCAGTCCCAGCTGAAGAGAAGCAGCTCCATAGCATGATGCTGCCACCACCATGCTTCATCGTGGGTATGGTGTTCTTGTGTTTGCGCCGAAAATATTATGTCCAAAAAGTTCTACCTTGGTCTCGTCAGACCATGACACATTTTATCACATGGTTTAGCAAAATTTAGGCTATCTTGGATTTTTTTTTTTTTTAGTGAGAAAGGTCTTCTGTCTAGCCATCCTACCTCATAGCCCAGACATGTGAGGAATATGAGAGAATATTGTCACATGCAGGGAGTGACCAGTACTCCTGTATTCCTGCAGCTCCTTTAATGTTGCTGTAGATCTCTCAGCAGCCTCCCTGATAAATTTTCTTCTTGTCCTTTTGACAATTTTGGACAGATGTCCTGGCCTTGGTAATGACATTGTGGCGCCCCATTTTCTCCACTTGTTGATGATGGCCTTCACAATGCTCCATACTACATCTAATGTTTTGAAATTTCTTTCGTACCCCTCTCCTGATCGACAATGAGATCCTGTACCTGCTTTGTAAGCTCTTTGAAGACCATGGCATCAACAGTTGGATAAAACAAAGAAGGTGTCAGGAAAATCCTACAGAAACAGCAGACCTTTATTTAATCACTTAATTGATGATAGGTGTATGATAATTACTTTTGAACATTAGATTGAATGGGATTGGTTAATTCTGAGCACAGTCATACGGCCCATTATAAAAGGATGTATTTTTTTTTCTTTTGTTCCCTAAAACATTTCTGTTTGTTTTTCACTTCAATTTTGTTGGTTGCTATATCACATTAAATGTGGAAAAAGATCTGCCAATTGGCTGTATGATTGCGTAAACAAGGCTAGCTGATGGTTAATCTGCCTTCATGCTTGCAGTCATTGATGCATCCTAGCTTTCCAGAAGACTTTGAGTGACTAAAAATGAGTCGACTTTTTTTACTCGTCAGTATTCATAGTTCTCTAATGCTGTTAATCACATACAGAGGAACCATGACCAAAATGCATCAAGAATCATATCAATATCTGAGTTGCTAGGCACATACTAACAAAAATTTGTGACAATGTAAAAACATGTTTTTGACTCTGTGTGTATGACTGAAACAGCATGAAGGCATGACAGCACTATACTGATGAGGTGAATAAATTGTACTCTGAATGAAAGTTAAGTGAGGACACAGTAGCATAATAATATTATTGAAGGAATACTTACTGTATTAGCTAATACAAATATGTAGCACTCTGCTGGTTTTACTATTACCATCCATTCTCTGTACCACTTATCCTACACAGAGTCACGGGGTAGCCTGGAGCCTATTCCAGGGGAATCAGGGCACAAGGCGGAGGACACCCTGGACAGGGTGCCAACCCCTCGTAGGGCACAAGTTGGAGGACACCTTGGACAGGGTGCCGACCCTTCACAGGGCACAATTGTACTGCAGACAATTTGGAAATGCCAATCAGCTTACAATGCATGTCTTTGGACTGGGGGAGGAAATTGGAGAAAAACCCCAAAAGGAGAACACAAACTCCACGCACACAGGGTGGAGGCTGGAATCGAACCCCCAACCCCCCAAAGTTTTTGAGTTGTATTCTGCATGTCAGATGTAGTGCTAGCTCAGGCTTGCCAATTAGATAGACTATCGCTACATCATGCAAGCTACAACAAAAAATCTTTGGTAAATACTTTAAAAGACCAAGCTATCAAAACAATTTGTGCAAAATGACAAATTTTACAAAGAAGACTAGGTAAATAGTTAAAATTTAATGTGCTCCAAACCAAGCTCCAACACGTAGATAGCTGATTGCTTGCCAAAATGATGTTGGGCTAGCGATACATTATTTTAGCCTACAATTGTCATCCTTAATTATTTCATTATTTGATGATCTCCACCCCTTACTACAGTTCTGCTTCCTTTTTTCCCCTTCTTCTTGTTTTCTCTTTCTTTTCTGGCTTCCATATAGGTAAAGTCTCTTCATTTTGAAAAGCATGCAAGCAAGATGGGCCCCCTTTTGGAATTTTTGGGGGAGTTTTTGGGGGAGTCACATTTTGCAGATTTGACATTTTCATGGACTTAGAGTTGTCTTTCAAGGGGTCCCATTAAAACCTCAAGCCATTGGCTGCTTTGCCAGTCCTGTAGCTTTGAGTCTGCACTCATACAGCTGACTACAGCAGCATTGTGAACCTTTTTAATGAAAAAAAAAAAAAAAATAAAAAATAAAAGTCACATGTCTAAATCAGTAACATGGCTGCCAATGGGAACTTGAGAACAGCACAAATTAGAGATCACCAGCTACAAGTGATTGAACCTGTGAACCACTGTTTTCTTTTATTCAATCCCCAACCAGTGGATAGATTCCTTTTACACCACTCAAAGTTGTACTTTCCTCTACCTGTAGTCACACTCCTCTTCAACATGTATACAAAATGAATATATGTCTATCCCTTTATCCATATTAGGATTATTCCCTGTAATTAATTTTTTTCTAAAACTTTGTACCTCATTGCTTATTCATTCCTATATTCATAGGAAGGTATGCTTGTGATAGCCAAAAAATCAAACGTAAATATAACTTTGTCTAATCAAATGTATCAAATCAAATGGCAATAATAGAATGAAATCCTACATTACATTATTGTGATGCTCCAATATTCATTTCATTTTCATGAGGTTGTTAAAATGCAGAGGATTATTTTGGTCTGCTGTTACAGTCAACCAAGAATGGATTTTTTTCCCTGTTAATTGAAATCTAAATGGTTTTCAATGACTAATAATGCATAATAGTGTTGTGCAAATTTCATCAGATAGAAAAAGCTTTATGATGAACACTTAATCGAGTTTTTATACAGTAAATTGAATATGCTAAGCAGTCTATATTAATAATAAAATGACAAAGAATAACACAAATACGTTGAGAGATTAAACAGTCTTACAAATTTAGTGTGAATACTAGTTTTGAAAGAGCATGTTGAACATGGTACAATGCATGCATATCTGGCATAAATAAAACTGCTAAAAACCATGGCAACTTGTTTTGTACATCATTCTTCACCTTCAGGGAACAGTGGTTTTATGTATAACCTTATGTTCTCTTACACTCAATGTGTGGAGGGAACTGTTTTCTCTTTTCAGTGACTCAGAACAATCAGGTCTAGTAAGATTGGGCTCTTTCAACTCCCAAATGGATAGATTTTTTTTTTTTTTTCAAAACCACCCAAAGTTGTTGGTCTTGAGGTTCGAATCCTGCCCTGTTCTCCCCCTGCTTCGGGGGTTTCCTCCAGGTACTCCGGTTTCCTCCCTGAGTCCAAAGACATGTGTTGTAGGCTGACTGGCATTTCCAAATTGTCTGTAGTATGTGAGTGTTTGTGCGATTGTACCCTGCGATGGGTTGGCACCCCGTCCAGGGTGTCCCCTGCCTTGTGCCCCGAGTGCCCTGGGATAGGCTCCAGGCTCCCTGCGACCCTGTGTAGGATAAGTGGTACAGAGAATGGATGGATGGATGGAACTCTCAGACAGTTAACCTATAGTTGGCTCATCATATTGATTCTATGAATAAAGATTCAAAGAATTGGTGTCTGATTGGACACCAAGAGTGATAAAAAAAAAGTATGTTGTGCCAGCTTTATGGTTGCATGTGAAGAAATGTTGCAGTGATGACAAATGATGTCTCAGCTCTGTGCTATTGCTATGTGCTGACATTGTGGCTATGATAGTCCAGAGTCTACCCCTATGGATGACTGGTTTGAGTGTGTGGCTGGTTGAGAGTGGGAAGACTGATGTATGTTGGGCAAGAACATAAACAGGCATTGATGGGTATTATTGGACAGTCCATCTCCATCTAAAGAGTGAGGTGTTTTTCCCCCACTGAGGAGCAGATGAGTTGAGATTTCCTCAGAAGTATGAGTTTGAACTCATTAGTATGTACTTATTACAATAATGGTGTAAACATTTGGAAGATTACTTGATTGAAAAAATTCATCAACCTCTGTCAAGTACCAAAGAGTAGAATATAGCCTCAGAGCACATTTACTGGAACTTAATGTAATGACTGAGACTATATTTTATTTCATACTTAATCTACTGTTCAGATAATCATCCTAAACAGCTAGCACTTATGCATTGCCATAATGTCTTGAGCATTTAATTCACACCAAGCTCCAGCTTTACAAAAGATAACTTCTCAGTGAATGATCTGACAAAACGATGGCTTTGCTGTTCTGTTTCTGAAAAAAAAAAAAAAAAGTAGCTGTGCTTTGGTTCAACCTGGTGAGTCATTTTGAATTAACTCATGCATAAAGCAAATTCTCTGAACTAACAGTGCCATTCCATAGCTCCAAAAAGGATTTATCCGAAATAGAGTACTTCCACTGCATGAAGTGAATATTTTGTGCTGCAAAATGGTCTGAATCTGCTGCTCTAAATTTATCTAAAAAAAAAAAATCTTCTAGTAGTAGCACAGTCAATAAAGTCATCACTTGGATACCAGTCTAGAGTCTGCCTCTCAAAACTGGCTTTTCAAAATGTCACCAATTATCTGAGATGAGTTTGTTCCCAGTACATGCTAATAACTACAGAGGACCACAGAACCAGCTAATCGGATCGAAAAGGGAACACTATCAGCAGGGAATTACATGGCAGAGATAGGAAGGTCAAGTAAAGGCCATGGCAAAACATTATTAAAACCGGTGCCCAAAATATGCAAGCCAGGATTCTGCCTTTC
The DNA here is from genome assembly GCA_022758105.1 of Pangasianodon gigas. Lineage (NCBI taxonomy): Eukaryota > Metazoa > Chordata > Actinopteri > Siluriformes > Pangasiidae > Pangasianodon > Pangasianodon gigas. Next base: position 7,772,484 of record CM040481.1, read on the forward strand.
ATTTACAGCTGTTAAAATGGGAAATAACACAGTTAAAGGCTGCATCCAGTAATACATCCAAAATGATTATGGATCTCTATGTTTGACTAGTCACTAGCTGTCATAATGCCAAGGTGAGACATTTCTGCTTCTACAGACTGGCTTTTAATGAACATGTGATTAGTCCTAATTAGTAATGTGATTAGACATCATCTGAAACCAGGCCTTCTCTGGACATAGAAGAGAGAACTGTCTAACCATGTCTAACAGAATAGGAAACTGAATAGGTAGGGAAACATGATACTTTGCGTCAGATGGATATTAATTGGCTATGACAATCACTGCAACAGGATGCCATTTAGTGATTTGTTGTTGTTTATAAATATACAGTTTATGAATAAAAACAAGCATATTCTATCAATATGAAATATTATTTTATGCCATTTCTGCCATTTTCTTTTCAATGTTTTATAATAATAATAAAAAAACATAAGCACTTTACAACCATGTTTTCAAAATTAAGCACATACTATATTAATTATGTTAATAACTGTCTATGTCTGACCTGCCACTTGTAACATTCTTAATGTGTAATAAAAAGATTATAGGGATAAATAGAAATCAATCGTTATTAAGACTTTCATGTATCTCTATGAACAGCATGATTACAACAGTGTCATATACATGTCAGTGAGATAATGGGAAATAATACCAAGCAAGCTAACTATACAGCTACTCTAATGTATGCTAGCTAGCTTTATTTACAGCTTTATATCATGACTCCATTATATCTAATGGCAAAAGATTGAAAGGTGGCTATAGATATTCCATGGCTATACTTTCACATCAAATTACAAAACAGTTTTAATGAATATACAGCAACTATGTGCGTTATTTATTATTATTTTTTAATTATCATTTACATCCTTTTCTTGTTACACACCAGTAAACAGCTATGTGGTATTATTATTATAGCTATTGTGGTACTGGAATTATTATTGCTGCCTATGTACTTCAACCAATCATATGTGAATATTTTATTATGAACTTTCACTGAGCAAACTGGATTAACTAAATCAACTGGTAGCTTACAAGCATATTTTAATTGTTGTTTTTACAAGATGACTACCTCAGACATCACTAATGATGTATCAGATAAATTGTCAACTCATTCCAGTGGGTGAAAGAGACTTCCTCTGTCAGTAGTTAATGAAAGTCAGAATTGAATGTAGAAATGTAGAGAAATAGCAATTACACAGCATTATTGGGGTTCAGAGACAGGAAGGTGAGGCTTGACTTTGACAGGGACTACTGGCTGCAAATGAAACTGCATAGCACCTACAGAAGATATCTACTGATCATCCAGCCACCACATAGTGCACCATAATGGCTACAGCTCAAGGTACAGAAACAAATTACAAATAGAGATGCCTTCTCCCATGATAAAAAGACTGGTGGCTGTCAACAAATGTTAGCCAAGCCATAATGTCCTAATGTAGGGCGTCCATGTAAATAATACGAGCACTTATGGGACCAGTGATTGGGGAATAACCACCAGTTCAAGGTCACTGCAAGAAGAGGCGTGATGTTATTGTTTAAAAAAACATGCTGCTACATATTTTCAGGGGTATTAAGGAATAAAACGTGGATAATGAGTCAAATATATGAGTTGTTACGGTCTTGTACAGGCAGGTCTCACTCTGTCTGGATGTGGCTACATGAAAACAATGAGACACTTCATTTAACTGCTGAAGATGTTGAGAGAAACCAGCCAGTCATCAAGCAAAATTAAACAAACATCCCAGTGGAGGGCACAAAGGATTAGTTCCATTAAACTCTGAAAACATGGGCATTATAAATACCCATGAGAGTCATGTGTAACTGGAATAGCACAAGTAAAACTGTCCATTTTATCCAGGTCTCTGGGATGAAGTGGAATCTGCCAGTATCTGGCGGTACGAACATTGGTGCTGAACACCTGTTCACCTGCCTAGAGTCGTTAGTCGTTGACTGTGATTACACCGAGGCAGCAGCAGTCCATGGAAAACCAGTGTGTGCCATCCTTTTTCCAGACCAGCACCACCAGAGCTGACCATGTACTATTTGATTCTTTTATTATGCCACGCTCCAAGAGCTTTTGCTCTTCTCATTGCAACAAAGTCTGTGTAAATGTTGTTGTGCTGTAGGGTTGCAATTGAATGGGCTACGCTTTTCCCATTTCCCTTTTGTATGTATACTTTTCAGCAATTTAGGAAACACTCAATGGCCTTGTAAACCTCTGTGCTGATCAAATGCCAGACACAACAATTTGGCACTCTTCCATTACCGTATTCAATTAAACATTGGTATGGAAGTTGAAGACCTAACAAAAAAATGATCCTAATTACCCGCAGTTCTCCATTCATTCACGTTAATGTTCTTAGAGAAATATCGTTAAAAAGCTCTATAATTCAAATCAATAGGTGTGTGTGTGTATGAGAGAGAGAGAGAGAGAGAGAGAGAGAGAGAGAGAGAATGGTTTGTTGCACTGGATGGTCAAACTGACACTTAGATGCTGTGATCAATACAATTATACATTAATGAAGTGTCATCGCTTTCATTCATGTGAAACATGTCCCAGTATGCACTGGGGTGGGGAATGAATTGCTAATCTATTTTGTGAACTCAAGCAGGCTCCTCACCCCCAGGGTTCCATCTGTCCTTTGAATGCTCCACCAACCCCTGAGTTTTGCTCAGAATCTGACACAACCGGGTGCTCACAAAGACTTTCGGAATAAAGGTCAATAAATTAGGTCTTTTGCAATAAATTGGTGGGAGGTTACTAAAGGCTTAAAAGTTTTAAGGCTATGCTCTAGTTTGGTTTAATGGTATATTGCTGTGGTTTGTGCTTTATTTTTTACTGAGAATTAGAGCTGAACAGAGCTGGCTGCAGTTCAACCTTTTCATTTTGCCAATTTACAATTTAATTTAACAATATTCATGTGTATAGAATAGAATATTCATGCGCATCTGTACATAGTGGAGGCCTGCTCATGCATTCTCATACAAGACTTGACTAAGACTATTGTGCAAGTCTCCACAAATACTCTTTCCCTTTCCATTTCTTCTCGAAGGAGTCCCTGCCACCAGTTTAAGTGCTGTTCCATTACATTTATCATATGCAAAATACAGTATGTACATGTAAATGTATCACATGTTAGGTTAGGTTCAACTTGCAAATAGCAAATAAATTAAAATGAGGTAACAAGGTTATGGTGCAATAAGTTAACAGTGTACAGTGTACAGTGGTAAACAATATGATGCATACCAGCAATGCAAATGGCAATTAAGTTCAGTGGAATAAATAAGAATTATGGTGCAGTTAGTTGAGATAAACAGTTGATGCATGAAATATGTCACAGTGGATACATACAGTGGATAAAAATGCAGAAATAGCAATAATGTGCAAATAACAGTCTGATATAAATAATGACAGATAAAGCAGTAAAGTGCAAGTACTTGCAAATAATTGCAGTAGTGTCTAATGCTAATGTTTAGTTATTAGGTGGAGCCTGGCAGTTAACGCTTAGAAGCTGAGTTCAGCATTAGTACAGCTGAAAGGAGAAAGCTGTTCTTGAGTCTTTTTGTGCGACAATGCAGACTTCTTTTTTGAGACGCACAAACAGTCCATGAATCTGGTTAAATCTACAACTGTATTCCATATCTGCACTACTACATTTAACTTATTGTATTTTATATTTTATATTTTGTGTGTGTACGTGTTGTATCTTGCTACTGACCATGTTGCTGTAACACAAGAATTTCCCTCATGGGATCAGTAAAGTATATCTATCTATCTATCTATCTATCTATCTATCTATCTATGCCATTTTGTTACATCTTTGGAGATGTACTTAGGATCATTGCCCTGCTGGAAGTTGCTACCAAGATTTAACTTTCTGGCTGATGTATTGAGGTGTTGCTTTCTAGATAATCCTCCTTCCTCATGTTGCCACCTATTTTCTGAAGTGCAAAAGACCCTTTTCCAGCAAAACACCCCCACATCATGATGCCGCCACCCCCATGCTTCACAGTTGGGATGGAGTTCTTTGGATTAAAAGCTTCGCCTTTTTCCTCCATACACAGTGGGGATCATTATGACCAAACAGTTCAACACTTCTTCAAAAAGCTAGGTCATTGTCCAGATGATCGCTTGCAAACTTCAGTCTGGCTTTTTTATGCAGGTCTTGGAGTATGTGCTTCTTCCTTGTGTGAAAGCTATTCAGGTTATGGCGATGTAGGGCTTTCTTAATATTTTACTCAGCTGACTCTCAAGCCACTCTCCTTAACTTTTACTTCTACTGTCACCATCATCACGAGGTCGCCCATCTACAATGTCTTGTTCCTTAATGTCCATTCAATCATGGTCTGCTGGTGTCTCTTTCAACTCATAAACAAAAACAAACAAACAAAAAATCAGCAGTATAATAATAAAAATGTAATTCTTTTATAAATAACATATATAATCCTATATAATCATTTTAAATAATTGTCCTGAAAACATGACCTGAGCAAATAATTCTTGATAAATCTAACAGATTTTGTACAGACAACACTGCAATAATAAACCACAACACCAGAATAAAAAGTTTATAAATGACACAGACTCATATTTCACTTCTCATACTGGAGATTTAATGAGATATCTATGACAGTAGTCAAGATTATGCTAATTATGCTAATAGCAGACACACACATTCACACCTAGGGGAAATTTAGCATAGTCAATCCACCTAGTGGTATATTTTTGGGAGGTGGGAGGAAACAGGAGAACCCGGAGTAAACCCACGCAGACCCAGGGAGAACATTCACATGTCCACATGTTTGACAGTAATGTGAGCTGGCACCCTGAAGCTGTGAGCTTAAATTGTCAGGTTTTTAAAAAGCTTTATTTATAAATGTAGGTGAGCCAAGTTCCCATTCTGAGCAAATAAGCAAATCCAAGCGCTGAAAATCAGATCACCAAAATGAATTAAGTTGTGCAGTGATCCTGAAGTGTCTTTGAATGTCCTGGGCGTGTGGGTTGATTGCAGCAAGACTACATCCAGCTCAGTGCTTCATGGCACCTCTTGTACCCAAATGGCATATTACTCAATCGAAAGACAAGTGAGCTGATGAATATTCATGCCTGAGCATTCTGATTAACATTACACATGTGCACATGTATCAACACACATGTATCAACATTATTTTCTATTATTACTTATACTACTCTATGTATTATACATACTACTATAATTGCCGTATAGCTATACTTTATGATATGGTTTGATATGTTTTAATCATTTAACTGAAATCATTTAACTGGTATACACTTACTGACCACTTTATTAGGAATACATGTACACCTGCTAATTCTTGCAACTATTCGATCAGGCGATCAGAGCAATAAAAAAGAAAAGCATGCAGATACAGGTTAAGAGCTTCAGTTAATTCACATCACACATCAGAATGGGAATAAATTTGATCTCAGTGACTTTGACCGTGGCATGGGTGTCGGTGGGCAGATGGGCTGGTTGAGTATTTCAGAAACGTCCAGTGAGCAGCAGTTTTGCAGGTGGAAATGCCTTGTTGATGAGAGGTCAGAGAAGAATGGACTGGTTCCAATTGATACGAAGGCTGTGGTAACTAACCACTCTTTACAACCATGGTGAGCAGAAAAGCATCTCAGAACACACAATACATCAAGCCTTGAGGCAGATGAGCTACAACAGCAGAAGACCACATCGGGTTCCACTCCTGTCAGCCAAGAACAGGAATCTGAGAATACAAAGGGCTCAGAAAATGGATATTTAAAGAAAAAGACCAAGAGATGTTTTGCCAATCTTCAACTGTCCAGTTTCGGTAAGCCTCATATTCTCCTTACTGGCTGATTGGAGTGGACCCCAAAGAATGACAGAAGAATTTATTGTGTTAATAGTTAGGTAACGTGGTATCAGTTTCTTATGTACAGTAATTCAGGATAGATTCAGACTATCCATCCATCCATTCTCTGTACTGCTTATCCTTCACAGAATCCCAGGGGAGCCTGAATCCAAGGGGACTTGGGGCACAAGGCAGGGGACACCCTGGACGGAGTGCCAACCCATCACAGGGCAATGCCAATCAGCCTACAGCCAGAGTAACCGTAGGAAAGCCCCGAAGCACGGGGAGAACATACAAACTCCACACACACAGGCTGGAGGTGGAATTCAAACCCCCAACTAACCCACTAACCCACCGCGCCCCCCAGATTCAGACTAATACTTATAAAATGCTGAAAAAAAAAGAAAAAAAGTGTATTGGCAAAGAGCCCTATAACTGTATATTTTAGACATTTTATATTGATTTTGAAGCCTCTGTTTTTGCTTTACATTTTAATAGTACATATAATAATTATTTTTCCTGCCTGATCTTATTTTATTTTGTACCTGCAATAGTCACAAGGTAGAAAACCCCATAAACCTTTGACAAATAGTGTACAATTCTCTCCCCTCTTATAGAAAATTAAATCTTTCAGAACAAATTATTGCATTTCTCCCTTTTTATCTCCTCATTTATTGACTCTGATATTATGTGCCAAGCAAGTAAGAACTTTAATTACTCTGGAGATTAAAGGGATTTTTGGCTGTTTTCACAGAACTGCTCTTGGTCTGTGTGAAGAAGCAAGCTGCCAAATTTCATTTGTCTGGGTGAACAGATCACTTGAACATGAATGAAGTGTTGGCTTTCCAAACCACATCCAAAGCTACAGATCTACATTTTTGGGCTGTGATTTCTGTACAGTTCTACATCAAATTTAGATTTGCTTTCTCTTAACTTTGGTCACTATACAACAGTGTCTCTATATTTGTGACAGGGAATGTCTATTATGAACAAAAGTAAGAATATGAGAATATGACACACCAAATGTATTCAAACCTAATTATTTGAGAGACTGGAAAACATTACCTTCTGCACAATTCCATTATATACACTATCCTCACTATCCTGTTTTTAGAGAACTATGTATCTCCTTGTGTTCTTATGGGAACGGTTTAGATGCTAGACATGATCCATGGTCAATGTTGCCAGGTTTGTGTGACAAAATCTGCACAATTGCCATTTAACACTAACCCAAGAACTAGAGCAATGGTTAATAAAACCAGTCAAATTCTAAAACTCTAAATCTTATCCTCTTAAACCCTTCCAGAAACCTGCCAAATCTATTGTTAAATTTCCAAATTACCATTTTATCATACATTAATGTAGGAGTATTAAGACCTTGCAGTTTTCTTAAAGACCTATAAATCACTGTTGTGCACATGCATTTCTGATGTACAGACAATATCCACTCCATAATTCCCCTGTACCTTTCCTTATCTTTGCAATATATTGTACAATAGAAATAGTTCTGTGCATCATAGACACACTGTCTGCACTTACGCTTTGCCTTTGTTTGTGGAAATGTATTAGATTTAATTCCTATTATTTGCTATAAAACCAAATCCAATTTGCCAACCGTGTCATTAACTATCCTGTCCGCTGTTCCTCCTCCATTGAAAATGCTCATAGAGTGAGCAATGTCCTCCATTAGTGGTTGTTGCAATTCCCATTTTTGACCACTAGGTGAAATAATAACTCTATAGTGCTAAATGGGGCAATACGCATGCTGCCCCACAATTGTGCAACAAATCAAGCAATCAAAAATCAATCAAAAAGCAAATCAATCAAACAGTTACTCAAAAGAGGTCATTTTTTTCCAACAGAATTTAAAATGTATGGATTTGTGAATGAGGACTTTATGAAGATTAACATTTGTTGAATGGCTGATATACAGTATATGGTTGGGCTCTGCAACTGTATACATGACACACAACAAGCACATGCAAATGTAAAGTAGTCTATAATTATTATTTTTTTTTAAATATCTACTGATATTTCATTTTAATCCTGACAAAAGACAAAACATCCAACTCCCAACAGCAAGCCGAAAGTTTGTGTGTCTGTCTGACCAAATGTGTGACATTTGGTGGGTACCCATGAGGACAACAGCTTTTTTTTTCTCTCTTTTACAAAAAATGCAGTTTTTATTTTATTTTTTTAAATAAAAGTGACGGAAGGTTAGGGTTAACATTAATTAGCAAAATTAATAATTAGGTCAATAGAAAGTCCTGAAAAGGATACTAAAATGTGTGTGTGTGTGTGTGTGTTGTGTGTAAAAGAATTGCTGCTGTATGTCCCAGTACTGCAGTTACTGGAAGTTAGCAGCACTGCTTTATGATACAAAATGCCTCCATATGGGAAATAGCATGACTTCATTACTGAATGATTATAAGTATTAAAGTTAATATACCCAGTCTAACTATGTTTCCTTTAAATCAATTTCCATGCAGTAAACTTTTCTGCTGAAGAGTCTCACTGGAGGAGCGCTAAATCTGGAAGTTGTTTGATTTTTATGTATTGCGCTATATACAATATACAAAAACAACCTTATTTCCAATATTGAAACTAATGTTCTCTATACTGATATAAATGTATTATAATTCATTCCACTATATTGCTAAAAAGCTAAAACAAACTAACTACAGTAATAGGCTTGGATTTGCTTCTTCTGCTGAACAAACAGTTAGTATGATAATAGCCTTGAGGTGGTGTGAGAACTGATTTGCAGGGCTTTCTCCGTCCAAACTATATTTTTCTTTTGCACCATGCAGCTAATGGTATGTTTGAGAAATGGGCATGAATTTCATTACTGGGCTGAAGGCAGTATGTGCTTAGGAAATAAACCTGGATTTAATTGATGGGTTCAGTTATTACACCTTTAAAATATTTTAAATGAGGACAGATCTGATGGTACTCCTGGCAAGAAGAATGAAAATCACGGTGATTAGTTAAACCAGATGGTCAACATAAAACTGTCAAAGCACTGAGACACCAGGAATAATTTAGCCTTTGTATGTACTTGTATATTTATTAAGAATTTTATTTATGTAAAATTTGTACAGATGATTATAAGAATATCGCTGAGTTTTAAATTAAAAACACACACACATACACACACAAAAAAAACTAAGCTACTAACAAAAGATGCACATAGTTAATTCAGAATGGGCATGAAATTTGATCATGTATTACACGCTGTTTAATAATTTAGGAATTAATTGATGTACAAAGTTACTTTAAGTCGTCTTGTTGCAGAGACCGAGGAGTTTCTGAGGGAACCTCATAGCTTCACAGCTTTATATTTTCACTGTTCAGTTTTCACCGTACTTCAGACCCACAGCTTGCATACAAGACCATTTGACCAATCATACATTTTTGTTATTCATTTCTTACACCAATCAGAAATCATATCATTCAACAACAGATTTGTGTTGTAAATCATAAGAATGGGTCAAAATTCCATCTCGATGTTAGTACTGTAGTAGTATTTTACATTTGTATTGATTTAGCTTTTAATATAGTCAAACATTTGACAATAGTCACATAACCCTATCAGTGCTGAACGAAAAAAACACCATGGGCACAAACTTCCAAGGGTTAACATACACTTGAAATTCAGGCTAGTGCTACATACCAGCCAGTCAATACAGAATTCCTAAATTATTGCCATTCTTCAAGAGAATAGGCAAGAATAATATTGTATAATAAAATGTACACCTTTGGTCATTGGTCATTGATGGATCCTTCAAAAGGTAATTACCCTGATCTACAGCAAAATCAACCCAGAACTGGCTACAGGAGCATAAAATCAATGTTTTACAATGGCCATCTCAGTCTCCAGAAACAAACAAAAAACAAAAAACTGGGGCTAAAAAAAAAAAAAGTACATATCTACAGCCTCATCCTCTTTCACAGGTGGAGCAAGCCTACGTAATGTGATTTAAATGAACTGTATATGGGAAAAGAATGATTGGAATCCCTATGGAGTATGACGAATGATGAGCGTCTACAAGGTTATTGTGCTGCACCGAACAAGAGGCCAAGCTGGGATGAGGCAGTCTGTGTCTATGGATGAAGAGATGAAACAGCTGGTGTTATGGATGAGCTGGCCAGCTGGCTATAAAGAGATGAGAAATTATAATTGTTTGGTTAAAACCCGGCACTCTTCCTTTAGGACCATCCATTTTTCTTCAGTAATGCAGCTCAGTGAAACGTAGGGCTTAAACGGCCATTCCACCGCCCCATCACTCAAAGGAAGTCGAGAAATCAGAGACCAATTTAGATCCCAAGTAGATAAAATGGCACGACTTAAAAATGTCACGCAGTGTGGGGCCGCCACAGTATTGAAAAGGAAGGCCACAGAATCCGAAAAGGTAACAGACCATTGACAATACATAGAGGATATCATGACATTTCTGCACATAGTATGTCCAATGGCATTTTCTTTGTGAGACAAGCTCCATAATGTCAGTTGGACAATTAAAAAAATATATATTCCTAGATTAATTTATCATGCTTTTCTTTTTTTTCCCCCCAAAACAATGGGTTCAAAACTGGTTTCAAAAACTTACCTTTTAAAAGTACACCAATTAATACTGGACAACAATGAACTAATTTGGTGAAGCCTCTTCTAGAAAGAATAACACCACTACAGACTCTTATTGCTCTTTCTGTAACATCTAACACTAGTAGACTGATACTGGGCCACTACTTCCTGCAAGATATTTAAAGCTCCTTTATATTTTTAGGGTTGTGTTTTATATTTTTAGGACTTCTTTTCAATATATGGTTCAAATTCAGTGACTGAGATAGCCATTGCAAAACATTGATTTTGAAAGATCTATTTACACCAAGTCTAACATAAACCAGGTTTATATTTCATGGTACTTGGTAGAATTCATGATGCCATCAGTTTTCATAAAACAATCCCAAAACATCATTGTTATTTCACCATATTTACAGTGCGTAACGGTGCTTTTCCTTGTACGTAGTCCATACGTAGTCCATATTTTTTCAACAAACCTTCTAATTTTGATGGTCCATGTCATCTGATCACATTCACACAATGTCACACAATTTCAGTTTCAAATGTTTTTCCAATTCAGTTCAGATATTACATTTTGTGAGATCTTTCATTTAAATCCTTCCAAACAGATGATTGTTAGGTTGGCATCGTATAGTTTATTCTGAAACAATTCCAATAATTAAACTGTAATTCTGAAACCGGGTGGGCGAGACAGTGGTGCAGTGGATAGTCCGCAGTTTGATCCTGAGCTCAGGTTACTGTCTAGGAGGAGTTTCACACGTTCGCGCTGTGAGCACGTGGGCTTCTGGGTTCTCTAGTTTTCTACCACCTCCCAAAAAAGAACCAAGACGTCACTCTGCTTTCCATTTTCACTAGATTGCAATCAAAAGGTAATTTAAACTCCAGAGTGTGGAAGTAAGACATGTAGAAAGGATGATGGAGAAACATGCGCACATGTGAGCAAGGCTTGTTCTCAATGTTTGTTGAGTTCCTCATAGTAGCGATATTGAGGTGCGTGTATTAGTATTTAGCATTGGGTGCACACTAGTCTTAGCTTCAGACGTTCCACCCATGGGATACAGAGCATCTGATATCTGTTGTACACTTTTCTGGCCACAATCTTCAGAATGTTGAAGGTTAAATCTGATTGGTTATCAGTACAGGTAAAAAAAAAAACAAAAAACCTTTTAAACACCACAATACAATGCGCTTTCTGGAGCCTGAGATAGTCAATGGATAACATATATATAACAATTGTTTTGTGGTGATTGAGCAATATATTGTTTCTTAAAATGCCATTATTAAAATATCATATATAAATAATTTTTGTTAAACAAAAGTAACTAGTTGCTCCAGCTGTTTAAGTAGAAAACTCAAATTCTTGTATTTGATGCTCTCTATATATGCTCTCTATATGCTGTATATATATATATACAATCATTTAAATTCTCTTAAAGGTGGCAATAATTCTTTAGTTGTCTGTACGAAGATTAGACGCAGATCAATATAAAGTGCCCTTTCTGTCTGATCTAGACACCTTCTAAGCGCACGGCAAGGGACATCAGAAAGAACCTCTCACTGATTTTTTATAAGGTGGGATTTAAGAATCCATCAATTTTAGAAAAGACCATTATGACTTAAGCTATGTCTATCTCGATGCTTTTTTACACTGAGCACTAGATTATTAGTTATATCGATCTACTAACTACAAAAGTGCCACCACAGTGTGAAATAGGAAAAATATGATGCAGCATCTGCTCAATATATGACCCTGGGGCTATTCTTAGAGGGGGTGTAGATGCAGTGGACAGTTTTTTTTCCTCACTCAAACCCTCCTGTCACGCAAAGCTGTCAGCCACATGCAGCAGACATGTATTATGCAATGCTTTTAATATGCTCCACTGGCCACCCCTGCATGTGGCATACTGCTCCTGATTGCACTTCCTCATGAAAGAACAGCAATCTTAATGAACAGAAAGCTATATGTCACTTTCTCATTGCTGCTAATGAAGATTAAACAATTTGGTCCATTTCAATTTCCTCTTTGTGCTATCAATAGTCTGTTACCATTCTGGTGTTGATACAAGAGCTTGTTTGGATCTTCTTTAAGCAGTTTGGATCTACTTTAAGCACTAAGGTATTTTTTAAAACCATAGCAATCATTACAGTATGGAAGATTGAGTCATTTTGGATACTGCTGCTCATTGAAGGTCTTTTTTAAAGCAAGGAAAGAAAAATAAATTACAAATAATCTGCCTCACACCTGCCTAGTTCAGGTTGGCCTCTCAGGTCTGACACATGCATAAAATACATTTAGAAAAAAAACTGGTGGATCAAGCCATAATCATATACGGAAAAAGAATGATTGGAATCGCCATGGAGACTGATGAAAGTCTACAAGGGTGTTGTGCTGCACTGAACAAGAGGCCAAGCTGTGATCAGGCAGTCTGTGTCTGTAGATGTAGAGATAAAGGAAAATTAACCAGCTGGTGTTATGGAGGAGAAAAGCATGTGGGCTATGCAGCAGCGAGGGATGAGAGCTAGCAATTATTTGGTTAAACAAACTAGTTGTAGGAAGGCCATGTCACTACCTCACCAGGAAATTACAGACTAATTTAGATCCCAGGTATATACAATAGCACGAGTTAAAAATGGGATTAGCGTAGAGTCTCTACAAAACGCCAAAAGGCTTCACTCAGCCTTCCTCAGGCTGCCATGGTTACATCTAATATCTTTAAATGGAAGCATTGAGGACTGAGCTACCTGTTCAGTAAGAGTCGTATTCAGAGATGGAAAACTTAAGCTCAAAAGTTACATCAATGTCTGGGAAGAATTTAAAGAAATTAAAAGAAAAGTGGACAGTCACTGTGATCACATTGTTTCTCCATTCTGATGTTGGATGTGAATATTAACTGAAGCTCTTCACTGTATCTACATGGGTTTATGCACTGTGCTGCTACCACATGATTGGCTGATTGAATATTTGCATGCGTACAGGTGTTCCTATTAAAGTGGGCTTGAATTATAAGAATTATAGTTAAACATCTAATAGTAGCCAAATACTTTATGAATGCATTGAGACTGATTGTCACTAATAGTCCTAGTCATAGTTATCATACTAATTTGCAGATAAAATGTTTTAATTTTGCAATATAAGTTTTAATCATACTAACTGCGCACATGTCCACAAAAGGTTTGGTTATTTTTATTTACAGTATATCATATGACAACATTGTATATCGAGTGCCAACCAGTATATCGTGTGCACACCATATGTACTGTATGTATTAACGCCTCACTGCGTGCACTTAACTCAAGTCAGTAACAGTAAATGTGCTATATAAGCACACACAATGTAACTGATAAGGACACAGGTTCCCAATTCTGTTCCTGGAGAACCCCCTGTCCTGAACATTTTAGTGTTTTCCCATCTCTTACATATGGTATAAAACAGGGGTATTCCAGGACCAGGGTGGGGAACATACTGAACTTGCATGAACACCGAAACTCTCTGACCTGACCTTTTCTACAGCTTTCAATATCAAATATAAAAAAGAAAACTTATCTTGACAGTCAAACTGAAAGAAATGCCATATAATCCATCTCAGTTTTGTGCAGCTCATGTTGCATTACTATATTTCTTTCGAACCATCTCAGGGTCATCATACCATATCAGAAAACTTGATTGATTGAGTGTGGAGGGATGGAAGGACAGATTTCTCCAAGTTCTGCACACAGTCCTTAGGAGAGTGTGTGGGGAAAAAAAAACCTCATCACATTCTCTCTCCAAGCATGGACAACGCCACAAACAGCTTCAGTTAGCAAGGGAGTCACGACAACAAGGTAACAACTCTGCCACAAATCATCAGCATGGCTATGAATCACAGGGCCCTGGCCCAATATCACTGCCAAAGCCAACCACACACCTGCCCATGACATAGGCATCAAGAACTGCTAATTACCTCAAATAAATCAGAGTCATTCTGCTCAGGATTTGTAGCTCTGCTTTTACTTTGAGTCATTTGTCTTCAACAATCCAAATATATGTAATTTCAGAGAACACCACTAATAGATATTGTTGTGTCTCCAAAGTCAGCAAGCTAGCATTTCATAATCTTATTTTAAGGTAATTCTATCAAGAGCTTTTGATTAAACCAGAAATAACCCTGTAAATCTCATTGTGAATGGCTGGTTGTAAATCTGGAGAGAAAACATATAAATAACCAGAAAGACAAAAGGGAGATTTGTATCATTATTTTTTATTTTGAAAAAAAAAAAAAAAACAACAACAAGTGACACATCAATATTAAGGCAAACACTTAAAAGAGCAGTGAAATTCAACCAAATGTAAAATATGATAAAACTTCATTAACAGATAGCAGTAGGCTAAACCCCCTGAGATAGCTTAGCCACATTAACATTATTCATTCATTTATTCATCTTCAGTGACTGCTTTATTCTGGTTAAGGTCATGGTGTATCTGGAGCCCATCCCAGAAACACTTAAAAAACGTAAAATCCTACTTTTACTGAACTTCTCAAACACATTTGATGGCTTGCTAACGCTTTAGGGAAGTTTAAGAAAATAAAGACCAATTAAAACAATGTGTATACATACATACATACATATATATATATATATATATATATATATATATATATATGTATATATATATATAAACTCTCTCTCTCTCTCTCTCTGTCACACACACACACACACACGTCATTTTGCACGTACACAGATCTCATCCTTCCTCCTGGCTCCCTTAATGTGTTTCTATCTCCATGACAGGTCTATCATTCACCTTTTTTCCTTTTTTTATAATCTGTTTCCATTGTCATCTCATGCTTATTTATGTTTCTTTCTCATTCTCTTCCTCTGCTCTCCCTGATGCTATTTCATATACCTGCCCTGATCTCAGTGAAAATGATTTACTTCATTTTCACTAATAACTATTTAGGGCAAGTAAACCATTAGCGAAAGGAAAAAGTAACACTGATAGTCAGGGATTGCTGTCGTTTTCTCCCCATGCTGATGATACTTGCTGCACTGCTATGGGCTTGAAGTGTTGGAGCTTCCAAAAATACTGAAAATAAATGCCACTTACACACAAATATTTCCAGAATTCAGCAATTTCAGGGCTTTGCTAAAAACATTAAAGGCTTAAGTGCTGTAAACCCATGGCACCACACATGATTCTAGGTACAGATAAAGAACTTATACCATTTGATATACGTAGACACATCAAATGACAATAGATGAAAAGTTCACTTTGGAACTATGGGGCAAAACCATTCAGTGGTTTAAAGGTCATTAGTAGTATTTTATAATCACTGTAGTGTGGATAGAATGGAAATATGGTCAAACTTTCTAATTCTCTTAAGGGCTCTGGCTGATGCATTTTGGACAAACTGTAGCTTGTTTATGCCCACTACTGGACCATCCAGATAGCAAGGCATTACCCAACCTTAATAATCACACCAAGGGTCTTCCACTAGGACACATGATGTAACTGAAAGGCAATCACAAGTTACTACATAATCAGAAAGCTTAGAAGTACTTCTGCCTTGGAATAAAGTAGGAGAAAGATACTCAGCATCTAGTGTCAAATGTATTTTACACATTTTTCAACATAATTAAGCTAGTCTGTCATCTGATATGATGACACACAGCTGTATGTTTCAGTGAAACAACTTGACAGATGACAAATAATGTAAATATGGTAACAGTTTTTACTATGCGGATGTACGTGGGTGTCATCAGCATAGCAGAAGCTGATAATTATTTACATATAAACATGTTTATTTGTCATCTATCATGCAGGTTGGCTGAAATATACAGCAGTGTGTCAAAGCAAAGCAGAAGTCATGCTGATGCCATGTTTAAGACTAATTATACCCAGAGGTAGCATATATAGGAAAACTGTGGCCCTAGAAAAGAGGCTTGTGGAACACCAATCTTTACTTTTTTATGCAGAGAGAAGTTATCATTAACATTGAGAAACTGTTAACAGTCAGGCAGGTATGATCTCAACTAGAAATAAGGCCATTACCTTAACTTAAAAAACTTTCTATTCTATCTAGATACATTATTGTGATGTATAGTATGAAAAGTTGCTCTGAGATCAAATAATACAAGCAAAGAGATGCAACCCTGATCAGAGGCCAATAGTAGGTAATTTACTACTTTAACCAGCACTGTTTCAGTCCTGTGATGAAGCCTAAATGCCGACTGAAAATTTCATGTATGTGATTCCTGAACATAGCTGCTGATCTGCAAACTTTTATAGAATCTTGGAGATAAAGGGCAGATTTGTTGTTGGCCTATATTTTGAAACTGACATTAGTGAAGGTCAAATTTTGTAATCAATTGTTTGATAACTGCTTGTTTAGGTACAACCCTAACCGTAACCCTAACTCAGCCAATGATAAGGGAGGAGTTTATTATTTTTAACAGTCATTCAATTGCTGTTTTTTTTTTAACAGGTATTGGGTTTTTATATATATTGGACCTAGTACACAAGCTGACATTATATACTGAGTCATCAAATGCAAGTAGAAATCCAGAATAAACCCCTGTACAGGCGAATTTGTGAGAATGACAGTAGTTTTTGTGGATGTTATAAAGTAAAAGGAAATAAAAATAAGCATTTCAAATGCATTAAATGAGTTGTTCAGATTTCTGGGTAATGCCTAGAGTATCACTGAAAATATCTGTCATGCTTTCTCCTTGACCAGTTAGAGTAGGATGCTGTATATAGCTGTTTCTGGGAGTGTTAGCCTCATTTAAAGCTGTTTCATTTATAAAAGGCGATTTTGGTGTAAGGAATTGTATTTAGTATAATGAATTAAAGTTTAATTAATGAATTAAAATTATCTTTTGAGCTAACCAGATGAGCAGTTTTCTTTTTGCCATTGTTTCTAGTAAGAAAGTGACAATCCCATATGCCATCAGAGAAAATGTACAATACCTAATTTGAAGCACTTTCTTAGATGCTGGGTATTCTTCAAATTTTTTTGACCTACTTCACATTATAATGTGTCCAACAGAATTATCATCTTGTGTAATTAATTGGGTAGTGGTGGCTGAACGGTTAAGGCTCTGGGTTACTGATCGGAAGGTCAGGGGGTTCAAGCCCCAGCACTGTCAAGCTACTGCTGTTGGGCACTTGAGCAAGGCCCTTAACCACATCTGCTCCAGGGCTGCTGTATCATGGCTGACCCTGAGCTCTGACCCCAGCTTCCTAGCAAACTGGGATTTGCGAAAAACTCCATTTCATTGGCTCTTGTACTCCACACAATGACAATAAAGTTGAATCTTAATAATCTTAAATTCTTTTAAGTTACTATGCCTTGAGCATAATTCTGATATCAGACAGTTGAAATTACACCTTTGAAGTGGAAGTGTCAGTCACATAAGTCATACAGACCCGGGCTGTACACACCCCCGAGGCAGCATTGTGACAGTGTCTGGAATGTAAATGTGCCACTGGCACTCTCCAGCTTATTACAGAAAGTGATTTAGTGCCTGCATCTACCAGCGGAACATAATAAGCCAATAATGATGACTGACTGGGCTGCATGGATTCTATTAATAGCGCCTGCTCCCCGAGAGACCATGTGCTTCCACGCTTGGCTGAGCAGGCGAAAAGCTTTGGCTCTGTGACATCACTTTAAACACACAAAATGGCATGCATGTTGCTGAAGGTATTGTAAATACTGGCTCAATGGGACCATCTGAACTGTAAACAAGGTATCCAAAATGAGCTTTTTGTACAAAAACAAAACAAAACAAAACAATGCAATTCAGGTTTTTAGGGAGATTTAGAAAATCCATTCATATGGCACTCTTATTACAGTGAAATGCTTGTTGATGTTACGCCAACTAGGAGCTTTTCATGATCATAAAGCTAAAACAATGGTGCCCAGATATTTCTCTTCTTTTATGACTTGATTTTGTAATTCATACATAGTCATCAACTTCACTATTTATACGTATCAGAGATCAAGCCTATGCAATTAGATCACTTTACTTAAGAGAGTTGTTCATAGTGCTACATAACACCTACATAAGCACATCATAATAACTGATATAAATGTATATGAACATTTATAAATGCTTTTTCCAACAGGCTTAATTTCTCTCTTTTGTCAAGTTGACATACCACCTGAGTCAAGTGATATACATTAAGGTTGTGACCCCTTGTGACCCTTTCTAGGCTGACTTACATTAGAACTTCATGCCAACTGACTTGTTGTGACAAGAGGTGACATGTAAAATATCAAAATCAATTTCACTCCAAGGTCAGAGAAACTTATTTTACCTAAAAGCTATGTATAAAAATATGTATAAATCTGTCATTATTGTGTCATGACTTTTACTGGCCAGGAAAAATATACGTAACTCCAGTGTCATGTGTGCAATAAATATTCATAAAAATCTCAGAAAATACCAAAAATCGTATAAGCTTTTATAAAGGTCAAATACTTTATGCTATTTGTCACGAAGAACTTGTGGGGCTTGTGTCATGTTTCTGTCTAGAGTGTTACCAAAGTGCCTTTAAGATAATGAGAACACATAGGGTTCAGGTTTAGAGTTTCAGTTCATGAAGCAAATGTCAATTCAGTGGCAGACTGAAAAAACAACATATTTTTTTAACTGCCTGGACTCCATTCTGCCTCATTTGGCATTCACTTTGGAAAAACACAGCTGTTGTATACAATAAATGTAACTGCAAAGCAGTGTAGTAGTTTCTCAGAGTGCAGATTTCAGTAATATTAAAGTTATTTCTCTAATATTAAATTTATTAATGGACACCTCACTATGATCATGGCCCCCTGGTTGGTCAGAATGTTTTACTGGCTACAAGCCCAATGGGTCCATAACCATGATAAATAATTTATGAGTTCATGATTGGTTAGAGTGGATGAATAATCTTTTTTGTAGATTATACTTTACTGTCACTCAATTATTGTATTGACTATTGCTCAATGTCAAGGTCACTGCATGACATCACACTTCATATTTATCAAGAAAACCAAAGCACAAATGTACAACCTTGGCAATAAAACATGGCAGATGGGGACAGCTGTAATTAATTCAATTTTAAATAAAGTTCACAGCATAGAAAGTGTGATTGTGTAATTTCAAGTGATTTCTATGTAGTTTATGCTTCACTTATGGTATGCATGCTCATAAAACATACAAAAAATACAGAGACATGCAGGCTTGTGTTTCACGCACATCTAACACTTCTAATGCAGCTGGTGTTAATTGAAAAGCTTGTTAAAATGGAAGCATAACTGCAATGTGTGACATGTCTTACATGCATCAGAAATGCTTCAGAAATACGTCCAGTGAGAATTGACCTTAAATATGTGTAAACTGCCAACAACTTTTAGAACCTGTGGGGCACCTAGGGGCAGTTGATCACCTTAATCTGCACCTGCCTTGTATTTGTCACTTTCTGTCTTCTGGTCAATGAAATAATACTTATAATACCTTACAATACTATTTTTAAGGGTGTACACAAGTAACCATGTTCCACACCCAGCTCAACCCAGTCTCACACAAATCTTAAACAAAGAAGATTACTTTTGTTGGTTTTCTTATGAACATGTTTGTACGAATTGCTATCAGTTAAACCTGTACCTCACCCTAACCTTTCATACTATAACCTTCTTATATATTTGAGCATGTGCATATTGTTATGAGTTTGCAGTCATGAGGTCATATTGAGTCAAAAACCAAGCCTATAACTAAGATAAATGCTTTCTTCAACTTCTTCTCAAATGTCTACAGCACTTGCTTGGAGGTGAAGTTCCATTTCCACAAAAAAAAAAAAAAAAAAGAAACACCTACACAAAAAGAACCCATTAAACAATGTGTCTGCTTTAAAGTCCATTAAACCAACACACATGCTCCAGCTACAGGCAAAGCTGTCTAGTTGACAAATGACTTCTATGAGGATAGTTCATAAGGCATGATCTCAGCCTCAAGGGCAGAATGGAAACCCACCTTCCTCTCTTTAAGAGTGAGCACTGCATTGGTGGGCAGTAATTTGCCCAAAAGACTCTAAAAGTTACAAATGAAAAAGGATTGGTGTCTTTGGTCGGTCTTAGTCATCCATGTTGTTTTCAATGTCTGTAATAGTAAGTCAAGGCAGCTGATCTTGGGATCTGTATACTTGAGAATTGTTACCATTCTGACAACTGAGTGGATGGTTTTCAAGATTATATCACAATTCCAGTCATGGTCACTTGTTGGCAAGGAAAAAAAACCCCCATCACATTCTGTACATTTGGCTGTATCATGTCAGGTCATAGACAGTGTTCTGTCTCATTAATTGAAAGTTCTGTCCTTCTGTTAGTGTCTTTTCTTCATATTCTCACTGTCAGAATGAAAAGGGCACAAGACACTCTATGAACACTTTTTCACACTGCCATCCTAAAGCTTCAGTTAATAGGCAGCTTAGCCCCAGGATTCGGATTCTATATACTGGTCAAGCAGATCCCTTTGAAAATTCATAGAAATTCTAACTAGACAAGGCAATTTTGTTGGATTCTAAACAAATAAAATTGTAGGAGAAGTTATGACTGCCAACCCTTGACCTAACCATGTCCTTGCCCTAGCCTTAATTATTACGTAGATAATGTTTCATATGAGTTGCCTCTTACTAAAACTCTTACGAGTAAAAGAATGGTTTATAACAGGTCATTGTAACAGACCAGACTCAAGAGATGTGTGAGTATCCATGTGGAGGAGGTTTATTTGCAAAATCCAAGACAGAATCCAAAAAGGGGACAATGGTTAAACACAGATTTTCACAATTAGACCAGACAAAGGGCAAACAACCAGGCAAGGGTCAAAACATGGAAATAGTAATCTGAGAATACAAGGCTCAGAACACACATGGACATTAAAGTTGGCAAGACTTCGCAATGACCGGATGTTTCAACTGGCTATATACAATATAGTATGTAAACAGAGATTGTGTGATAGTTGATGAAGGAGTTAGTATGGCATGGAGGTAATGTCTTGTGTGGATGTGAAGGCCATATACTGTATACACAGTGTAATGACTTAACAAGCATGCAAAAATTCACTGTCCACAAATAAAATTTTGGCTTTGGGCTAACAGTGAAGTGGTACTACATAATAGTGAGTATCCCAAAGGACAGAACTTGTCACTCATGTCTGTTTTGAGGAAACAGCCAGAACCATTAATGTGAGGAGTCCTGACAACCTTAACAAGACATATCACCAGGACTTGGTGCTAAATAGTGGAACTATTTACAAGTGCCATTAGATAACAAAGGATTTGGTTTCATCCAACATTGAGCTTGTATTGATGGACATTTCATGATATTTAAATTTATGACATAGTCACATAAGGTAAAATTCATATTTCCATAAACATGGCTTATTGTTTGTGGTGGGGTGCAGCAGAGTGGTGTAATTAATTATTATCACAATTAATTATGCCATATCATACCTTTACAAGTTCATAAATTGTCTTCCCAAGTTCATAAATTGCCTCCCTTAGACGATATGAGAAAGAAACCTTGAGAGGAACCAGACTCAAAAGGTAACCCATCCTCATTGTTGACATTTTTCAACCCTTTCTAATTTCGTAATCTACTGCATTTCAGGGCACAATGGTGAGTTTGTTGTGCTGCCAGGCTCTAATGGAACTCAACAATAGTCAAAAGCATTGCCCAAATAGTTTGAGACCAGAAAATCTTTGACAAGCACTTACACAGCCTTGCCCTAATTGCAGCATGATCATAATTACGATGTGGGGTGTGTGCCTCGCAGGCTATGGAAGCCCTGCTATAAGGACTGGAGTGAAGTGTGCACCCGGTGTGAGGCCAAGGCCCACTAGGCAACGGAAGGCAAGCTTCTCTGTGGTGCAATCAAAGTAAGAATAGCAGCCAACAGAGCATTCAGAGGAAAAGCTGTTAGCAACAATGCAATAGCATAGTAAAGAGCAGAGCTCAGTGGAGCTTAGTACAGCTGAAACAAAATTCATGTAACGTTTTATAAATAATTGCAAGGTTATAGGAGTGGAAGGATGGGCTTCAAACGTACATTTTGAGAAAGATGCAGAATGCAATTTCACCACCATTACACTGTCTCACCATATATATATATATATAATATATATATATATATATATATATATATATATATATATAATCTAGTAAAAAAAGTTTGGTGGGTGGCACAGTGACAGTATTACTGAATACAGTTGTGTGTGTGTCATATACTGTAGGCTGATTAATAATTTACTCTATAGGACAATAATACTAGCTCTTTTTTCACTCTGTTATCATTTCAAAGAGTTTTAATATACCAGGATTTGACAGCTTGGATTATGAAGGTCTATATGAGTTTGCTTTTCTCTTAAATATAAAAGGAGGGATTTAACATCATACTATCTCCAACAATGTCTCCAGAGAGAATCCTGTTAATGATATGCTCTTATGGTTGCAATTAAGTTTAAAAAAAGGATTCTCAATAAAGAGATCGACTATTTTTTGCCCATTGTCACCTTCTCTTTTTATTTTAAATCTGTGGTCACACATGAGGGAAATGATTATTCAAAGGAGAGACAATTACTTTCACCTGGCAGGGAAAAAAAAAAAGACTCAATTAAAATGGCGAGAAAAGCCGAGGCATTTTCCTCCTCTTCTCTAATAGCAGCTAGAGGGGAAAATCCTGTGAGATGCAGGGCAGTCCCAGTCAACGTGACCCACATAGCCACATTAAGAGCGTCTGAGGTTTGATTATTATTTGATTTGACTAAAATCAACACAGTGGCATCAAACCAGGTGAAAGGATGGAAATAAAACAAGAGAACAGGGACTAAGTGCTTCGACACAGATCATTTAAAAGTGCATTAGATAAGATTAATGTTTAGGCAGATGGGTTTAATGTTTAAATGATTATTTTTTTCCTTGAGCCCACACCACCATTTCCACCCATGTTCACGAAGCTCCACCCCCACAGAGTACAATGTCTATAAAATGACTGACAGGAGGCCCATCCAAAGACAAATGTTTACGGACGTCAGTTTTCCAAACGGGTTTTTTCAGCCACTTAATACAAGTGCTGAGGCCATTGCTTAAACCATTATTTTTTTTATCATGTTCTTTATATTTTCCAGGTTATTTGTACAAGTAAGCAATAAAAAATTGACTATTGCAACTTTAAGAAGAGCACGATTAATAGCACTGTAGGTCCACATCCAGCTCATCCTTCTACAGGACTGTTTTCACTTTTTGCATATTATTATTAATTTTGCTTTATTTTATATAAAGAATTATATTAGTTTCCTCTTCTCTTTTATGTTCCTGGTTGATTTTACTATTTCTGTGGCAGCGCTAGCTATTTATTCATTCATTCATTCATTCATTCGACAAATGCATTTGTTTTATTTTCATTATGTCTAATGTTTCCTCTGTATTATGCAAAATGCTTGCGATTTTGGACAGAAATACAAAGTCAATCAAGTAAATCCCAATCAGATCACCTCTCCAACAGGAGCTTCCAAGTTGACGCTGGGAAAAATGTTGCCAGATCTTTTCCCAATCTTCACCACTCTTTGTAAACCCTAGAGACTGTTGTGTGTGAAAATCCCAAGAGATCAGCAGTTTCTGAAATACCCAAAACAGCCCACCTGGCACCAGCAACCATGCCATGGTTAAAGTCACAGAGATCACACTTTTCCACCATTCTGTTTGATGAGAATATTAACTGAGGCTCTTGACTTGTATCTGTGTGATTTTATGCATTGTGCACATGATTGACTGATCATTTCAAAAATTGAGCAGTGGTACAGGTGTTCCTAATAAAGTGGCTATGCATAGTGGTATTTTTCTGTTGATAAGGTGATAGAAAGTGCTCAAGATTCTGAAATATAAAATATTCATCATAGACACATGAAACACACAGAAAGATTCAAATAAATAAAACAGATTTGGGCAATGTTTTTTTTTTTTTTTTGATAGCTCTTAGATATTTAATCACTAGCACAGCACCTTGAATAGCAGGACCGTTAAGGATTTTTCCTTTTAAGAGTGATGAAGCAGTAGGACTCCGTTTGCCATCCAGCTGCGGGCTGAAGCTGTGGAAGAAGAGAAAGAAAGGGCAGAATCAGGCTAAGGGGAAACATATATTCTCAGCACATTAACACTGAGTCTTTCCAATGGTGCAGCGGCTGTAAAGAGAGCTACAAGTAAGAGAGAAGACGGAAACATAAAAGTAAGGCTCTGAAATTCTTTCTTTTTTTCTTTCATTCTCTTGGTTTCGCATGCTAAGACTTTGGTACGATCAGGGGAGGCGGAAAACTTCTTTCCGAAATGAAAAAATGAAACTTTTCAGAACATAGACAGGGTG
Organism: Pangasianodon gigas; assembly: GCA_022758105.1. Lineage (NCBI taxonomy): Eukaryota > Metazoa > Chordata > Actinopteri > Siluriformes > Pangasiidae > Pangasianodon > Pangasianodon gigas. The sequence continues at coordinate 7,797,331 of CM040481.1, forward strand.
AAAGTAGAGCTAGTGAGAGAAGAATTACAAAAGGAGTACTCATAAATTTTGACAGCATGTTATTACAGCTAAGTACCAATCAAGGAACATGTCACAAGCTAATAGCATGCATGAGTCATTGGTCATTTTTTTTTTCTTTCGGATAAGTATGCACTCCCAGGTATGTGACAGAGAAGAACACAGGAATTTACTTCATATCACCATGTCAGTGAGAATAAACTGAGTACAGATTTCAGCACTGCAGTACTATGATTGTAGAAGGTGACAGATGTTAGAGACACAGGAACTCCTTTACCTAAAAAGTGTCCTCTATCTAACAGTAACAGTGGCAGTAATACTCACAGTAATCACTTTTATGGCAACTTGTGAAACTTTTGTTCTTTTACCCAAGGGGTAAAATACATCATAAATAAGAACGTACCATTATGTATAATTAATAAACCACTTTTCTACAAATAGCCATTATATTGCCAAAAAAAAGATAATCATCATCATCATCATCATCAAAGGGCAATCACGATCAAGGTGGCTACACTTTACATAATTGTCTAACTGACATTTTGATTCATTGAAATTGATTTTTAAAATTAGGAATTGTGTCTTTGTGTCAGTTTAGCCTACAGCCTGGTCATTAATGCCTAATGAAGACCAGATGAACTAAATGCCACCATATATGGATTTGAGGCAGAACAGTATGAAATATTTACAGTATCATAATCACGCAACCTAATATAATTATTTTTCCATAAGCATAGTATCTGCTTTTTTATTTTTTTATTTTATTTAAACAGCATTATGTGGAATTTCATACAAGACTATGATTAGTTATGGTAATAGGTTAGTAAAGGAAACTAAATACACTTGGTACATGGATCAATCTTAGTCTTAAAACATTGTAGAAATATCGTGATATGTTTGCTCATGGATTAAAGAACATGCTGCACTGGAAATGTGATGCCATCATGTGTACTAGTATAGCATAATATCAGGTGTGTGATTTTCTATTTATAGCTGTACTATTTGAGATTTATAACTGTACTGTTTTAGCTTTATAATGGTATTTTTAACGGTATACCATCTTAATCATTTTTAAAATCGTATGCTGTCAGACCCTTATACATATGCAGAGATGGGCTGCCCAAGAATCTACCCCTTTGCCCCCTAAATGCCTTGTTAATAAGAAAGGTCAGAAAAGAACGGCCAGACTGGTTTGAGCTGACAGGAAGGCTACAGTAACCCAAATAACCGGTCTTTACAACTGTGGTGAACAGAAAAGCATCTCAAAATGTAGAACACATCAAACCTTGGGCTACACCAGCAGAAGACCACATCGGGTACGACTCCTGTCAGCCTAGAACAGGAATCTGACGCTATAAACAGTTGATGATTAGAAAAAGACCACTTATTTCCAGTCTTTATCTGTATTTATGAATTTCTGAAATACTTGAATCTGGAACCAACAAGAATGCCATGGTCACTGATACCATGACTGGCTAATTGCATATATATAATTGCATGAATGAGCAGGTGTACAGGTGTTCCTATTAAAGTGGCCAGGAAATATATCCAGAGTTATCCATAACAATACCTAGAACAGCACCAAAATGACTGATCCTCCTAATCATGCCAACCCTAAAGGCATGATTAGATGTAATGAAAGAAACATGGAAAATACCAGTGAAGTGACACATAAAAAAAAAAAAAAGAAAGCTCTGCAATTCATCTACATCACCTTATTCAGCAAAGCAAAGAACCTACACTTATTTCTATTTGCAGGGAAATGTAAGCAGCAGTCAGAAAGGAAGCAGGGGTAAGAACATTTAAAAACGTACCTTTAAAAAGCAAACAGGCTGACGTCGGGTACAAAGGGAGGCATTGTGCAACAAAGAGAGACAAAGCTAGTTTAGCTGTCAAGGGCAGAGTGTAAGGAACATGGTATTTAAGGTTTTGAGATTTAACAGAGCATGATCTCTGCTCCTGACACCTGTGTAGGTTGGATTCGGCAGGGCTGGCATGCTATAGTTATCACAGAGGAAAAATTGGCTTACAGATTGGGAAGGGGCTTTGTATTAGACTTTCTGAAGAAAAAGGAAGTCTGACTTGCAGAGCGCAAAGGAACCTGGATGTCAATATTAAAAGTGTTTTTTTTTTTATAGTGAGTAATATGTTGAATATATTTTCTCAGTTGGTACAGAAACTATTCTATGAGTAGACTTAACTAACAGCTTGAGATAGATGTTGTCGTGAAGGGAGGATGAGAGAGCATGAGAGAACATATTGCCTATTAAATACCTCATTTCTAAATTTTTAATTAATGTCCTGCATTGGAATCCATCAGCAAATTAACTTTGGGTAATTACGATCACAAACAAGGACATTGCAGCAGCCAGTCCTCCCTACTCGAATCTTGGTAAAGCAATTAATGAAGAGAGAAAGAGAAAGACAGACAGCAAACACGCGCACGCACACACACACACACACACACACACATACACCCGGCTGTGAGCTGAGCCATCCATTAAAACACATATTTTCAGTACTGCGCCTATAAATCTATCAGCTCCTCTTTGTTTTACACAGTGTAACCAGTAAAAGACGTACTTTATTGGAAAATGAAGCACTCCGAACAGTGAGTTTAGTGTCCCTTCCACCCACCAACTAGCTTTTTATCCTCAGCTGAAGGTATTAAACTGGAAATCGTGTTATGGCCACTTGCATCGGCTCCTTCATTCTAGTACGACTGAATTATTTTAATGATAATTTCTTCACTCATTTCAAATTGTTCAAAATGTTGCTAATGGCAATTCTGCTGTGATTACATTTCCAATTTTTTTTTTAAGTCACATGCATTGCAGCGAAGTGGAAGCTCCAGTGTGCTTGCCTAGTCCCATGTTTTGCTTGGTCATGGTACAGTCAGGTCCATAAATATTTGGACACTGACACAATTTTGGTAATTTTGCCTCTGTACACCACCACAGTGGATTTGAAATGAAGCAGTCAAGATGTGACTGAAGCGTAGACTTTCAGCTTTAATTCAAGGGGTTTAACAAAAATATTGCATTAACCGTTTAGGAATTACAGCCATTTTTTACAGAGTTCCTCCATTTTCACAGGCTCAAAAGTAATGGGACAAACT
>CM040481.1:7804912-7852783 GCA_022758105.1 Pangasianodon gigas
GTATTTGTCTATAATAACCTGCCTTATTAAGATCTAAAAAGTGTAATTGGAAAATTATGCAATAAAGGAGTGTGTATTTTTTTAAATCTGTGTTACAGCACAACAGGTAGGGTGTATGAAAGTGTGTACCTCTTGGCCCAGAAAATTTTCATTAAATCTTTCATAAAGAGCTCAGCATTACATGCTAAACTACAAAGTAGCATGGGTTATATATGCAAAATAAATCCCAAAATGCTGAAACAGAGTGTAGAACTGCATAATAAAGTCTCAGGTTTGCTTGTCGAACAAACTGGCTTCTATCTACAATCACAAACACCAAGCCATCACAAGCAAGAAAAAAAAAAAAAACAGAACAATGGTGCTGTCTCTATGAGTTTCTCATTTCAAATGATACAAGGACACAAACAATTTCTTTCAGCCAATAAAAATGCCAATGAAACCGTGCCATGTGATATCCTCATTAACCAGTTACCTGTTTAAGCCTGTAATAGTCTGGCTTTCCATGCAGAGTGTATTCCCGCCTCGCCTCCAGTGATCCTGGGATAGTCTCCAGATCTACAGTGACCCTGACCAGGATAAAGCACTTACTGAAGATCACAGAACAGTCATTTAACAAGAAGTGCAATGAGAAATATTCTCATTGCATGGATCATCACACCTAGACTTTTTCCATTGACTCAGCAATATTTTCTGTTTACCTCAAATCTTCAGTTACTTCAGTCTGACCAGCATTATTTTTAATGCACTTTTAAACAACTAGAAATGACTGAAGTTATTATTTTTTTAATAATATGGATAAGAGGGGGTTAGCTGTGGCTTGGTGGTCCAACCCTCCAGGGATGGGGGTTCGAATCCCACCTCCACCCTGTATGCATGGCGGTAGCATGTTCTCCCTGTGCTTCAGGAGTTCCTCCAGGTACTCTGGTTTCCTTTCCCAGTCCAAAGCCATGTGTTGTATGCTGATTGGCATTTCCAAATTGTCCGTGGTGTGTGAGTGTGTGTGCGATTGTGCCCTGTGATGGGTTGGCACCCTGTCCAGGGTGTCCCCCACCTTGTGCCCAGAGTCCCCTGGTATAGGCTCCAGGCTCCCCGCGACCCTGTATAGGATAAGCAGTACAGAGAATGGATGGATGGATGGATAAGAGGATTGACTTATTGACTCACTAAAAGAGTATAGGCTAGACATACACAAGAAGACGTAAGATTGAATGCTACTGGGTTTCATCAAGATTACATTTGATTGCTGGCTCTCATTTGAACTGGCTGTGAATTAATGTGTTCATCCCTTATAATCTCAGGCAACCAATTTTTTTTTTTTTTTTATCTGCTCTTATTGGCTCAATGTGCTCACACTTGACAAACTGCACTGTGTATTAGTTGTTACTGAAAATCACTGAAAATCATTGATTATAAAGGCCATTAAAATGGTGGCATTTCACCACTGCCCAAACAAACAATGAACATCAGACTGAAATATCTCAACAATTAATGGAAAAAAATCCAAGAACATATTAAATCATTGATTTGTCATCTGTTCTTGACTGTAAGTCGATCTGGGAACTGGAAGTGTGGTGTTGAATGGTGTATTGTTCAAATAAATTAAATTTCAATTAAAATGAAAATTTCTGTGCTTCTGAAAAACTGATATAATAACAGTTTGCAATTCAAAATGTTACATGTATGAAATTTTTGGTAGCATTTTATTTGAAGGTTACCTACACTGGCCCTTCAGAATACACTAAAGCATTTTTAAAAATATTTTATAAAGCAATACTAGAGGATTTATAGGATTTAAGTCTTATGTCAAAACCCATGAAAGGTGATAGACATTTTTATGAAGTAAATAATGTCTTTAGAGAAGAGAGAGAGAGAGAGAGAGATAGAGAGAGAGAGAGAGAGAGAGAGAGAAGAGTCCTCAATTACCATTATGGGTTGACTATTTAAGAATGTATTTGTGTCTGTAATCCTGAAAATGCTTGGAGATGAATCTTCTATTGCGTATTCACCAATGATTTACTGTTTTATACTTCTTATAGGGAAAAGGAATTGAAATATCTTTAAGTGATGTGCTTGTGGTCCATTTGATTTCAAATCTAGTTTCATGTCCACGCTAGAATCGGCATCCAACTATGCTACCCATAACACCACGTGGCCAACAAACATGGCCGCCAAGGATGCCAACTCCCATCACACATGGTCCCTCTCACCTGATTACTGATCAGCACACCTGAACTCTATCACACACACAGTATATAAGGACTCTCAGTGCACTCACCTAACTGCTGATTCTGCTTTTTGCCTTGTCCAGTTCATGTTGTTTCCACATCGCCTGACCATTGCCTGGTTTTTCGACTTTGCCTCTGCTTAACGTTTTGGATTGTTTGCAAGCTCCTTCAATAAAATGATTCAGTACCTCCATTTGTATCCGTATCTGCCTCCTGACGTCTAGTCACCATTCCAATAATACTTCACTTTTTTTTTTTTTAAACAAAAGCCATATGCCAGCCAAATATTTGATTTTAATGCCCTGGACCTAAAGTGTGATCAAATTTGCATTTCCGTAACAATGTTATGGAGCAATATGTATATCTCCAAATTTCTTAAAGTGTTATTAATGTACTTTTAGTAAAAACTAACTAATAACTTGCAACATAAAGCTAATAAAAACTACAGTAACAATGACACCTCACAGATTTTGACATTTCATAAAGGCTTTCTCCAGTAATGCTTTATAAACGATTTATGCAAAGCTTATAAATGTGTTATAAAGGCCCTGTGTAGGTACCTTTTAAATTAAGTGTAAGTAAGTCCTTATCTTTTCTTATCAGTCAGTCCTCAAATATACCCCATAGTTCTAGGTTACTTGTGGCTGGACCTACAAAACCTCACTATGGAATGAAGGACTGTCTGGGGCTCCAGGTGTGATTTCACCTGACTTTCCTGTTGAGCCTGCTTTATTGAAAGTCCCAGAATAGATTTTTTTTTAAAAAATTGCAAGTCTTCCAAGCCTATAAAAACTTCATAGTAAAAGCAACAATCTCTCCTAGTACCTCCCTCCCCTTTTTCTGACTACTGTCCATGTACTACTGACTTGTACCAAGGGCAACACCAAACTACACCCATTGCAATGCCTGATATAAAAGCAATGAAATGCCCAAACAATACCCGAGACTCATCCCCAAAACATAGCCTTCACTCTTCTCAGTCTGGTCTTTTAGTTGTCCCTCAAACTCGTTTACGCTCCATGGGTGACAGGGCTTTCTCTTCTTATGCTCCGAAACTATGGAATTCACTTCCGGCTGATATCACACACGCACAGACATTAGGTATTTTTAAATCTTATCTTAAAACATAGGGTTTTTTTTTTAGGTTAGCCTTTACTTGACTGCTGAATTAATTTTGTATCTGATTTATTTTAATCGAGTTGTTGATATGTATGCTTATTTTTAATGGTTTTTTTATGTAAAGTACCTTGAGAAGCTACTTTTAAAGATGCTATATAATAATAGTAATAATGATAATCTTTATTATTATTATTATTATTATTATTATCTATTGATTATTGTCTCACCTGGACACTGTAGACTTGTACCTCGTACAGAATACTGCTGTAATCGTAAAGATTATCCTGTGCTTATTCCATGGTTCTTATTCACAGTTTCCTCATACTGAACACCCTTTCAACACACTTAGTGCCGTTTGACTTAACTATTTTACAACTGTACATTGTAATCATTTATAATCCCAGCGTCAAGTGTCTTCGTATGTCAAGGTTTCTTGCTCATGGCGTCTCACTGTCAACCCCAGGAATGCCCGTTAGGGATGTAAATCTACATCCTGATTTCTCTAAAGCTGCTTTGTGACAATGTCTATTCATAAAAGCACTAAAATTTAAGTTGAAAGAATCCAGAGTAAAAAAAAAAAAAAAATTTCATTTGTGAATTCAGTGAAATTCAGTCCTGAAATGGGATGATGCCATATTAACTGCCTTCCATGACCTAAAGGAACATTTCATTAGTGCCTGCTTTCTGACACATGGAATAGCCTCGGGTTATGTAGCAGGAATAGATGTCCCTGAAAGCAGGAACTAGGCTTTTGCAACACTATGTCAACCCATGAAAACTGCACATACTGTATGCACTTTGTTTTTTATGCATGCTGGGCCCCACATCACGTGGCGAATTGTGCACCTTTAGCCATGATTGGCACCCTAGCAAAGTGACGTGACTGTCTTGAAATCTGGAGTCGGCCAAGCAACTAAAATCCAAGCAAGCAGCAAGAAGGGATTTCTTCTTCACTATTAACCAAAGACCTTATACAACACAGCCAGGATTGATGCCCTGTCAAGGCAGTATGTCATTCCAGGTGAGAAATGTTCTTAAAAGCAACCATACAGAGTATGATTGCTTTTATTATACAGGAGATTATGAAAGCCATTGAACCGCTCCTCCAAAATGTCTCTCCGAGTAAAACTTTCAGTTCTAAATCACCTTATACTGGCTACTCAAAGTACACGAACAGTTTCTATTATTTCTCTTTCATTTGCTTCAATCCTATTTCTATAATCTGATAAACTCTAATAATTAACATTATTTTCTAAATATTATGTAACAAAAACAACTATAGGGTGCAGATAAATTCACCAATTAAAGATTATAAATGATTATAATGATATCCAACCAAAGCAACGTCACTATCCATGCAGTGTGCCCCTGACTTCCGAGTGAAGATACACTACTTCACTGTAGTAAAGTCAATATTTTATTAGCTGAGCTGAGGACCCTTAAATAACCCTGGCAGTTCATTTGGCATCTACCATGCATCATCAGCAGCAAACCTCAAGAGGTAGCAATGAGTACACAAATAAATCACAGCAATCAGACTTGGCTGTCAATCAAAAATGTTGATAAATGCTGTTCAGACCAGAAGTCAGACAGCTGGCATTTATCTACTGTCTCTCTTAATAAACCACAAATACCAATACAAAAAATAAATGTGTGATACAAAATTAATGCTAAAGAAGAAAAAATATGATTTATTTGTGGACAGTGTAGAAATAATGAATAAAACATTTTTTAGACCTTTTTAAAAACATTTTAGACCAACTTTCGACCTTCTGTCTATAATTTAAGTGTTTAAAATGAGTACACAAACACAAAGCTATTAGGAGCAAATTAGTATTATGTAAATGATACTATTTCCCTATAGCTTTCATTCATTATGAGTCAAATTACCATCTTTAAATTAAGTATTCTTTTAAAAAACTTGACACAAAAGCCCCAATAAGCTCAAATCCAAACGTACAAATGCCCTTTTAGTTAAGTCACATGATCATTTCATTTCATGCATTTTTCTCTTTGCCCTTAAGAAAGGTCCCTGGTGAGATTAAGTGCCCTAAACTAATGTTGACTGCTGCTGTATATACTGTTATTGTTCTCTTCAAATAGACCCCATTACTTTTTCTAATGCATGCCCATTTCGAACCCCTGCATTATAGATGAGCTCTACCACCACAAAATAGTCATTCAAAAACAAGGCACTCTACTTAAATTGGTCCAGTAGCTAAAACATCTCTGAGCCGGAATCAAAATGGCCTTCACTGCATCATCACTGAGTCATTAAATTAAATCCCATGATCAACCTAAAATTATACTTCGCTCCTAACATCCATTCTTACACCCATTCAGCTTCTGTCTATCAAAAGTTACACTCATTTAGCATCTGGATTTTCATGCACTGGAACTTCTGTGAGTTTGTAGTGGAAGACTACAACAAATAAGATCATGGTGTCAGACATTACTTCGAATTCATTTCCTTGACAGTGAGTACAGTGAGGTCCAAAAGTCTGAGACCAGACTGAAAATCTGTGATTTTTTTTTTTCATTTAAAATTGGAAATAAACAAAAGGTTTTCGAATTTTGAAATACACAAAATACGAAAGTAAATGTTCAATATCTTGAATATTTAATATTAAAGATTCTGCACTATTTCTAGATCCCTATTTAAATGTAAGCAATTTGTGATATTGTGATATTGTCCATGTTAACTGCGTTGTACAAAATGTCAGATTTTCCTCATGTCTGATCTCCTCTACTGACGCATGTGTTCAAATGACACTCTGATGGATTTGATCTTAAATGGATCATAAGTTTTTGCACAAACTTGTGGAGTCCATGCCAGCTTCATTGCACACTGTCATTAAAGCAAAATGGGGATAGAGCAAATACTAAGAAACTCTGAAATCTGTGTAAATACTTCAAAGCTTCAACTTTTCATTCAAGTTGTATAGAATGCAATACAATATGTAATGAAATTTGTTGTATTAAATTAGAAAAGAATGTAAAATAGTAGCATTTTCACTCGCGATCTCAGACTTTGGGACCCCACTGTATATAATCGGCTTATTATGAGATTGCGATCACTTGATTAATCGCGTGCACTGAGCCTCAGAAATGACTAGGATTTAATTTTGAAAAGTGTAAAACCCGGTTACATGGGTTTTAGCACTTACCAGCAAATTATTTTTTTCTCCACCAAAATTCACCACCAAATTAGATTTCCACTGATGGACCTTTATGCAGGTTGTTGTTGGTCGATTTCTTTTCACCTTGTATGTTTGTTCTTTGAAACATAGACCACCCTGTTTTATACCCCAACACTGTTAAATGCTCAACTCTGATTTGTCAGAAGGTGTTGATGAATTTTCTATAACAGCAGCTCTGACAGTAGTGCTGGCTGCAAGCTTTATATGAATGCACTTGTCATAAGAAAGCCATTGTTTCTATAGTAACAACTCACAGAGAGACACTCCATAGATTTAAAACCCTATATAATCATTGCCATGGTTAAGCTGTTTTGTGGGGAGACATTTATTTATCTGTCACTTTAAGGAAAGTCTCCAGGATGTAGGGCTTTATGGATTTTTTTGTTTGTTTTATTAAGTTTGTGTGTGAGAGAGAGAGAGAGAGAGAGAGAGAGACCAGTTAGAGAATGAGTGTTTATAGCTGCTATAATGGAATTAATTACAGAAGGTAGCGTTTTGTTGACTTTCCACAACATTAAACATAGCTAATAAGCAAATAAAAACTATGACATGTCATTATTTAATAAATAAAAAAAAAATAGTGTTGGAAAATTGCTGTGATTTAAGAGGAATAAAACACCTCAGAACATGCTGTAAAACACCTCAGGACATGCGGTTATTGGAAAATAATCAACTTCAAGGAACTCCGCATTTTCTTTTAACAGTACGGCCCACTGTTTTATTATTTACTTATATTTGAATTTTTTTTCAGTATTCAGTATTCAGTATTTCAATTAACATTGTCAGTATTTTCATATACAGTTATATTATCTCTCCGCTAGTTTTGACTTGACTTCCCTATCTTCTTGACCTTGACCTTTCAAATCGTGCTACTGATTAATCCTTATGTGTTTCCACTGGAAACCAATTCACATCCCAACTATCTGGATGAAAGCCAATCCTAAGCCCTAAGCATCATCGTTTCTTAGTTTCTTTTCTGCTCTGCTGCTGTTTGCTTCACACCTGTTTATACACAGGATCTTTTTTTTTAAATCTGTTTGTTTAACCAGATATAAAAGCACTCAAACTAGCCTTGTTTTAAGCTTATCATCAAGATATTCATCTGGAAAAGGGGGAATGTTTTTAGGTTCCAGGCAACATAGTGTGAAATATATTGAAATTTTTGCATGAAACCAAACTTGGGTGGTATAATACTGTAAAAATGCAGCAAATTTTAAATTTAAAAAAAATACAATGTCTGGGCTTGTCCTAATATTTAGTAACAGACAGTTAAAAGTATAACCAGTGAATATTTTAGTTTAGAAATCTCTCTTAATGTACAGGTAGAAATGGGAAAGTAACCAATTACTCCTACTTTGCTTTAAACACAAGTGAGATCATATGTCTGATCATTCTAATTCTAATCTAATCTAATCTAATCTGTAAAAAGTCTATTATATATAAGTCTAGTATATTTTCAAGTGTAAGGTAGTGTAGTGACACTATTGCCTACCCTTTTTAACTAAAGTGGAAAGTTTATTGCCAGTACATGGCTGCTATAACTAACCTAAGCACCGAATCTGCTGAAACATTTGTAGAAACAAATGTTAATTATGATATAAATCTAAAAGACAGAGCTTAAATCATGTCTACTCCTAAATGCTTTCATTTTTTTTATGTAACCTAAACCCTAACCTTAGATAAGGCCCAGTTCATTCCTGCCTAAAAGTCATAATAAAATATTTTTTCCCCTTAGTTTTTATACTTCTAGATTCTGAGGTTGTCTAGATTCTACATGTCTAATATGTTTGATGAAATACATTCAATAAAATAATTCTAGTCCAGAGGCTGGATTCACAAAACATTCTTAAGAATAAAATTCTTTTTAACTGCCATTTTCTTCTTATTTTCTAACTTAAGAAAAAAGTTAAGAATATTTCATATTCCCAAAAATTCTACTTAAGAATGTTCTTATTTTTTTCTTAAGATTGTTCCTAAGACAAAACCTAAAAATCTTCGTGAATAACTTCTTAAAGTTTGGTTCTTCTCTACTTGACTGAGATGTTGAAGTGGAGCAATCTGTCAGTCAAATAGAAAAAAAAGGAAAGACCTGCCTGTCCTTTCCATTATTGAGACTTATGATCCTGTGGTTGTACCTGAGAGACGCTCGATTAAGAATAATGGAAACTTGAATAATTTAAAATCCTCTGAAAGCCCTTGGACAAGACTACGAGCAACCTCCTCATTAAACTTTCAGCGGAATATTAATTCAAATTCAAATTTATTGGTCACACACACAACCATACACAGTACAAAGTGCAGAGAAATGCTTTTTTTTTGACTGTCCGTGACATAAAAATAGAATTTACATAAAAAGAATTTACTTGTAAAGCTCCGTTGCCCCGTGTAAGGATCAAACACGCACAATAGGGGTAATTCACACAATAATATGAGAATAATTGAATTTTTCTTTTTTTTTTTCTTTGATCTCTTAATATGAGCTTCCTTCTCTGTTTATATTGGTGAATACTTAAGGTAATGCTTTACATTATGGTTCCCTTAACTGACATTATTTAATAATTACTTAACATAAACAAGCCTTGAACTTTGGAATTAGTTACTTTTTTAATGTTGATTATGGTGCACTAAGATTTTTATTAACTTGTAAAGTTAACATCCATTAACTATATTTATAAAGGATAAATATGAGTAAATATAAGGATTAATATAAGTACAGTGGCTTAATGGTTAGCACGTTTTCCTCACTCCTCCGGGGTTGGAGGCTTCGTATCCTGCCTCCGCCCCGTGTGCGTGGAGTTTGCATGTTCTCCCCGTGCTTCAGGGGTTTCCTCTGGGTACTCCAGTTTCCTCCCCAAGTTCAAAGACAAGCATTGTAGGCTTATTGGCATTTCCAAATTGTCTGTAATATGTCTATGTGATTGCGCCTGCGATGGGTTTGCACCCCATCCAGACTGTCCCCCCCTTATGCCCAGAGTCTCCTGAGAAAGACTCCAGGCTCCTCCCCCCACAGCCCTGTGTAGGATGGATGGCTACAGAGGATAGATGGCTGGTTGAAAACAGCACATTTTCAGCTGAAAGAGTCTTTTTTTTCAGCCAAAAGACAAAAACAAGCAAGCAAAGATTAAACAGGCCTACAACAAAATCTAACAGTTTACAACCAATTTGAATGGGAATGATAATTAGAAAGTGATAGAAACACTGTTTGCTCTCCTGTGCTGGTCATCACAGATGAGGCGGTAGAAACTGGAGTGTGTGTGTGTTATACAGGGTTGTATGGTAACCTCCAATCACTTAGGGGAAAAAAAGCTGCTGCTTGTATATTTCAGTTAAGTTTACATGCACGCTTTCTTATTAACTGCTCTTCCTAGATTAGGAAGAAAGAAAACCTTTCTAGTAAACTACATCTTAACTGACAAAGACAAATGGCAGCTTTCCCCCCCAAACACCTGGTAGTTACCATAAAATCCTGTCTACACACACACACTCCACAGTGTCTACCTTAGACATATGATTTGTGAAAGCACTATACTAAAAATATACAGACTTTTAACTGCTGAGCTGTTAAAAGCTGAGGACCAGAGTGTTTCTTTTCTTGCACCACTACAAAGACTTCAGACTTCTCTTTGAACACTTAGCATCTATCAGTTACCAGGGGAACTCAGAACAAGGTTTATCCAGTTCATTATAGTCCACTATCATCATATTAATATCACCTATTGGCACCAGACTGCAGAGGCTCAAAGGCAAAGAGCCTCTGGAGAGCCATAGAGAGTTTGAATGTAGAATAACACAGCATGAGCATTTGGGTAAAGGCTGCAGCTAACCACAGGGATCCCAGTGAGACCAATAAGTGAAGAGGAGGTGAGCAGAAAAACATAGTAAATCACATGCATTTAAAAGGCAAACAGTGAAAAAAGTCATACAAACAGAATTGCAGAACATCACTGGGGAAAACAGGAACAAGGTCGCTTGACAACAGTTACAATTAAAAAGACACAATAGTAAATTAGCAACTATTATGTAAGGGATAAAACATAACATGGCATGCTCTTATAGGAAAATAATCAACATTTAGGTGGTGTGATGTGGCCATGTATGAAGCAGAGTTACTGCTACTATCCTGAATTATTTATTTTCCAACAATAGCATGTCCTGAAGGGTTTTATTCCTCTAACAGCACAGCAATTTGTCAAGAATTACATTTTTAAAAATGTATTAATGAACAACACATCATAATTTATAACAGTAGTTATGTTTAATGTTGTGGACTGTCCACGAGATAAGTTAGTTCCTCGTATATTTCCTGCTAGAAATCATGTCTTAAAGCAACTATAAACAGTCATTCCCTCACCATTCTCTCCTTTTTTGCTCTCTCTTGAAGTTAATAAGTTTCACGAAAGTGAAAACGCAGCTTGTGTCATGTTACTGAGAAATTGGAAAACATAAAGACTCTCCTATGGTGGAAAACTTATTGACTGTTGTAAAGTGCTGACAGCAGAGACTCCTTCCATAAATGTAAATAAACATCTACAGTACTTACAGAAAACAATGTCCATATCCAAATAACTAAAAATTACTAAATAAATGAATAAAATAAATTACCTTTTTTTTTTTTTTTTTAGATCTGTTTATTATTAGGCATCCGCTATGCAAGTAGCTGGGAATGAGCTGTTATTTAATAAATAATGTGTAAAATCAATGACCAATCAATTCAACAGCGCTGTGTTAATGTGGCATAATCACTGTCGAAACATCTCAGATCCTGATGCGTCTTAATATATAAAATATATATATATACATACACACATACATACATACATACATACATACATATATACACACACACATACACACAGACAGATGTTTTTGGGCATGATCAATAATATCTGAAAAAATAATCTCGAATATAACCCCAAACAGAGGAAGTACTATATTATGTACATATACTGTATGTAAGGATATGCTTGAGGTCTCTACATTTTCAATAGCAATTCTCATGTTATTAAAAATCATGTCTTAAAGGATAAACAGAAGTTCACCTTATTGCTCTGTTGTGTGTCTATGTGTGTGTGTGTGTGTGTGTGTACCCGAAATGTATTGTTTTCAGCAAGGCTATGCACTTCTGTAGGGCATTCAAACTCCTGCAGTTCATATTCACCAATTAGTGTCAGTACAGGTCAGCCTTACAACACTATATAGGCCTCCTACACACACACACACACACACACACACACACACCTCTTCATCGGTTAATCTGTACTTCAACTGCTACCCTTCGGTAATGAGAGAAGAGGTTGCTTTTTCTGCCAAAAACTGCGCACTGAGCAAATCGTACACATTATTTATAGATGAAAATGACTGCATCTCATGGTTCTCGTACTGTGGAAAATCGTGTCCAAAAAATTGAGGAAATACTAACAATCACAAGCAATTTAACTGTGTTAAAAACAAATAAAAAAAGAACAGCTAAGATAGTTACAGCTTTCCAAAAACAATTGATTTCTCCACTCTTTTAGGATTTGGGAACATACACTTTTTGGGTGAACATTTCTGAACAGGACCTTCCCAGCTTTCACACAACTGTCTAATTGCATCCATCAAAACAGTTTAAAAAAATAAAAATAAAAAAAAATAAATCCTGTAGTATTTACTAAACAGTGCAATGGTCTGACCCAGCTATGCTGTGCTAAATAGCACACTGTACTGAATTCAAGAAACACAATTAAAATACAATCCTAATGTCAGTTACTGAATTCTGTCATTAAACTTTTAAAATATATATGGAATAAAACACAACCAGGCATGCTGTTATAAAAAAAAATAATCAATGATGTAGTATGACCACTCTGAAGTTGATTAGTTTTCAATAACAGCACATCTCAAAGTGTTTTATTCCTCTTATACCCCAGCAATTGCCAATGCCTGCAAGTTTTTAAAAAAAAATCTATTAATAATTGTTCATTTTTATCCATTTATAGTTCCATTTAATGTTGCGGAACGTCCATGGGACAAGCTAGTCACTGTTATCACTTATGTTATAGCAGCTATAAATAAACAGTCGTTCTTTCACCAGCGTCTGTTTTTACTCTCTTGATGTTAATGAGACAAAAATGCAGCTTGTCATGTTATATCTTATAACAGCATTACTGAAGAACCAGAAAGCCATCTGTCCTTATAACTTCTGACTGTTACAAATCACTGACACTGGAGACTCCTTCCATAAACGTTAAAGCAACATCTCCTTCTAAAAAAGTTCACTTTTTAAAATCCATTAATATGGAGCGTCCGCCATACTAGTCCCTGTAAGAGTTGTTACTATAGAAATGATAACATATTAGAATCCGCGCATTCATATAAACCTGTGATTTGTATAACAACTGGGACTTTTGTCAGAGCTGCTGTTATGGAAAAATTAATCAACTGATCTTCTGACCAGGTTCATGAACAGTGCTATAGCACAAATGACCACAGAACACAAATTCAAAGCTTTAATATCTAACAATAAAGGTCTTGCAAGTAGACAGAGAATGTCTTACTAATTCTGTGCTTAGGTAGATTTATCCAACGTTTTGCAAGTCTAAAGTGAATTCCTCAGGGAGAGAGAGCGAGAGAGAAAGAGAAAGAGAGAGAGAGAGAAGGGCTACTGCCACACAACTGAAGATCATTCTACTTCAGTCCTCATTAGGCCATAGTGAGCTGTCCACAGTTTGTCCTCAGATGACACTAATAGAGAGCTGGAGGGAGTTGACGATGCCACTCTGTGACTAACACCACAGTAAGGAATGACCATACAGCACTGTGCAGCTAGGTATAATTAGGTGGGTTTTTTTGGCTGATTAAATGGGTTGCTTCTGGGCCTTTTTTTTTCTTACTTTCCATGCATATTGCTCAACTACTGTAATTTAACATCCAGACACATGATCCAGGCCCTTAACCTCCCAAATTCACTACAACAGCCTGACAGAATAGAGCAGTACAAAAGGTTATGATGGCTGGTACAAAGGGATTCATTTGTTTCATAGAACTTGTTGAAGGTCAGAGCTCTCTTTCAGAAATTACATTCTGAATATTAGGGGCATGCTTAATTTATGGATAAACATATAAAATGTGCCAGACACTTGCCAGTGCTACTGAAGTAGGCTCTTTTGATTTGTAATTGTAATGTTTTCTGACACTTGAGGAACCCTTTTTTCCACTAAGAGTGTAGATAAATAATGACGATGTACACAAAAGGATTCTTCAGAACTCAGATATTTAGTACATTCAAACACTTTCAAGCAAGAAATTATCACTGGATAATAAAATATTCTACTTAAAAGCCTTTCTGATAGAGAAACATCCCTTTAAGGGTTCTCCCAGAGGGATAAAAATGAATTTCCTAAGAGTGTAGAACAACCATATAAATTCATTGGGCCTCATTTATGAAGCTTGATACAAACAGATTTATTGATAAATTGTTCGTATGAGTTTTTACACAAGAAATCTGGTATTCATGAAAATCCTGCAATTTCAGAAAAACGTTCGTAACCTACTCGTGCTCCTGAGTGTGTGTAAACTTACGTATAAGAAGAATAACTAATGTAAACCTGGACTTCAAATCATATAATTTGCACATATTATAAATGCACCTTTACATATGGAATATTCTATTGAGTTTTAATTGCTTATTTTTTTATTATGTTTTATTACAGCATTTAGCAGACACGTTTATCCAGAGCGACTTACATATGTGCTTTGGAGTCTCTATCAAAAACACATCCTTATGCTAGTTCACTAGGACAGGGACTAAGAATATCTTAGTTTTGTGAACATTTTGTGAAACCCAGTCAATTTATATTATTGCCATTAATCAAAGCATATATAAATAAAAAAAGTGAGCCAACACAAACCCATAAATGAAGACAAATAAAACTAATCATTTAATTATGACAAAAGAAACGTCACCGTAAAAAAAGGAGGATGGCCTGGTCTGTCTGTGCGTAGCAATAAGCTGTAAACAAATGCTTTAGTGCATGCCACAAGGATGCTTAAAGACCGGTATGATGTTTTTGGAGGATAATTCAATTCCGTTTGTCATGACATTTCCTTTTAACACTGTGCCACACTTCTGGGACATTGATTGAGACATTGACTGAGACACTTAAAGCAATTTAAAAATAACAGAATTCCTGTGTAGCCTGTCACACACAACATGGTGACATGATCACCTGGGTAGAGCATAGATCTTTTTTTTTTTTTTCCTCCTCCATTTTCATGTGACATCATTTTCTTTCCACCTCACTTAATTCACACCTAATTGACTTTTTCTGTTTCTAGACATTGATCTTTTTAGATGCTGTTACACTGCTAAATATTTTTTAATTGGCATAGAAGTGAGTCAAAATAACTTCCACATCTGCCTTCCTGCCTTTTCTTAGTCATTTCATTTTTCCAGCCTTTTTTGCACTTGACCTTTTATGGAGTTTTGTTGGGATCAGCAAATGCAAATGAGCTGTGTCGGAAAAATGCTTTGTACGTTACAGATGATTAACATACACACATAAGTACGAAGAAATTCAGTCTTTCCAAATTTTTTTGTAAATCCAGTGGAACATTTTAGTTCAGTTTGGCTTAAGCAAACTACTTTACTAAAAGATTGATAAATGAGGCCCGTTGTGTCCTAATGGTAAATGTAATCAATTGATTTATTTATTCATTCATTCAACCACAGCTAGGGGCAATTTAGCATAGCCAAGCCACCTAGCTACATGTTTCTGGGCAGTGGGAGAAAACCAGAGAACCTGGAGGAAACCCCCACAGCCATGAGGAGAACATGCACAACTCTACACAGACAATAACCCGAACACACGATCAAACTCAGCACCCTGATGCATATGTACGACACATTTATTCCAATAACATTGCTTGACTGATTTGCATAATATGACGTGTCTCTGTACTTGAGTGCCATGACACATCATCTGCACCTATAGTAGAGTTGAACCAGAAAGGCACTACACAGACACATGATTTTTCCATTATTTTAACAGTTTGGACAAATGTGTTATAATTTTCAGCAAGACATGATTTATCCTTACAAAGCAATCCTTAGCCTCCAAAAAAGGTTTTACTTAGAATTCTTCCTGATCTACGTAAAAACCTTTACGGGTTCTCTCAGAGCGACAACAAAATTTTCTAAGAGTGTAGACTAACCATGTGAACTCAGTGTCTATCTATGACGCAGTGTTTTCTGGTAAATTTAAATACAATTTAATTATCTATTGACTATTGAATTGTATTGTGACTAGTGACAATAATCAGTAAAATCAGGATGTCAGGAATCAGACCATAGTGCTGTCAGTCAAGTTTCAAAGCAGATGAGCTTCCTTTTATTTCATTTGTTATTATGGTTTCTGATTATACTTTCACTGAATTCCTGCAGTCAATAACACTAGTTAAAAAAAAAGACAAAACAGTAAACCATTTTTCACTGTAGAACTCAGTAACTGTGGGGTCACTGTTACTATTTTTGCATTTATGTTTGTTCTTGCATTTTAAATTATTATTATCTTTCGACTTTGTACCCATTATAGATTTTACACCAATTATTACAGCTGTCACAATGCAAGAACTTACTAAAGGTCATTTATTTTAGCATATTTTATGCTCTAGTGACTACGCTTGGAGATGACTTTTTCCTCACATGTGAGAAAAGTGACTTCAGAGCTGACATGTGTCTGTAGTCTTGAATGCTCCGCTAAGCATGTCAAAGGCCACGGTGTCTCCTGAAGTGTGAATGAGTTCTAAACTACTGAAATGAAATCACTTGCCTCAAGAAAACAATGCTTGGAAAATTATATTTAAGGAACCATACCAATCACACCTCTCATCTCCTGCTATCTTTCAACCCAGATCTCATTCTTTCTCTCTTGATGTTTCTAGAGCCCTTCTATAGTTATTCATCTTCAGTAACTGCTTTATCCTGGTCAGAGTCATGGTGAATCCAAAGCCTATCCTGGGAACACTGGGTGCAAGGCAGGAACACACCCTGGATGGAACACCAGAAACACTCTCACTCACACACTCTTTCACACCTACAGACAATTTAGAGTAGTCAATCCACCTAACTGCATGTTTTTTAGAGGTGGGAGGAAACCAGAGAACCCCAAGGAAACCCACACGGACAGTAACCCGAGCTCAGGAGCAAACCGGGGACCCGGAAGCCGTGATACTCCACCATGCAGCCCCTTCCAAGATTATCATCATTATTGAAAATACCAGAAGGAAAAATCAATCCTGATGATTCTTATATAGCTTAACATCCTAAACTCTCCATCATTGTCCAATTCTCACCTTGTTTGCATGTTTATCACCTTAGCATGATGGAAAAAAAAGACAAGCAAGACCTTTCCAACATCCAGAGAACTATTTCTTTAGATTTCTGAGAGCAAGATCAATCTGCAGCTGTTATTAGTAAAACATATAAATATCATTAATTAAGAGAGGGAGCTTTCCACCTGACAGTTTGCTCCAAATTACTTTCAAATGATCTCATTTCCTGAGCTAGAAAGAATAAATCTCTGAAAAAGTGTCGCACCAAATGACTGTCTGTAAGCACTTCATTAAACTGGCATGCACACATACTCACACATACTCGTGTGCGAAATGTTTTAATGTATCGCTGACACGAACTGTATATGCCCTAACAAGTGTGCGTCCTTATAAGTGCTAGTGTTACATGCCGAAAGCTTCACCATATCAATGTTTTTGTCAATTAACAATTTGTTTTTAAATCTGTTTAGTATTAGACTTAGATTATGTGGATCATCCGCCATACAAGTCCCTGTGAATTACTACAGAAATGACAATCTATTAGAAAGAGCACTTTAATATAAATCTGTGATTAGAATAACAGCAGGCACTATTGTCAGAGCTGCTGTTATAGAAAATTAATCAACTTATGACCAGTTAGATTTGAGAATTCAACAGCTGGCCATAGTCAAAGTCAGTCATGTATCCACATGTATCCATGTATAAGTCAGTCATGTATCCACATGCTAGTCACATGATTGGCAGATTGAATAACTGCATTAAGGAGCAATGACTGCAATGACTGTGTAAAGTGTTTTCTGTATGTTTTCTGAACAGCACATGGATGTGAGGTTATTCAATTCCACAATGCATTCTGCCTTCACCACAGTTCTACACTGATATCTATTTTAAACCCTGTTACTCACACAGCATGAACCCTTTTAGACCAGCTTTTCTATCTTAATTTGTACATTTCCACTCTCTTCACATTGCTTCACATCTTGCAGAGCGCCAAAACATCAACTGCAGCCATAAAGGTACGTACATCTTGGTATGTTTTCTTTTCCTCATATAATTAGCACTGAAGATCATCTTGATGGACAGATGAAGCTGTGAATGTTTAAAATTGTTCCTCAACATTTTATTCAAGAAAAGTAAATGGAAAGGAAACAAGCCTATGAGCCATTTCACAACTGTGGGGAAATTATGGATAGCCAGTAAATAATGGCAGCTTTAAAGCAGCCATTGAGCTTTGTTTTCAATCTGTTTATCATTTTTATGCCGGCTTAGCACCATGAGCCACGCGCATTGATCGCAAAAGGAAGCCTTGGAGGCCATGATAAAGACAAAAGAGGTGTGGAAAGAACAGAGTGAGAAAAAAATAAGTCATCTCAGGAAAAAAAAAGAAAAATACTCATATGAAACCTGTCAACTGTGATAAAATTCCAGCAAGTCATCCAGCTCTTTCTATTCCCCCAAGAATTTATGTTCATCTAGCTCTTGGCTGGTGTGTGTTTGACTTGAGGCTGTTATGTAAGTAAGCACCTGGGTCCTCACAGATCATCTAGATGGACAAGTTGTTTCATACACACTGCGCACATATGCGCAAAAAATAATAATCTAATATTTAATAAAAGATTGTAATATCTATCAATAGCTCAACATTGAAACTATTAGGGCTAAGCAATGCATTATATAACAATCCTGATCGATTATGTAAAAAAGATGATGTGGGACAAACTATTACTGAACTGAAAGGCAGATAAGCAGCTGTGTTCATGCTTTCTAATTTTTAAAAGTGTTTCTGTAATATCTTGCTGGGTTTATATATGTTTCTTGTGAAAAAGGCCAGACAATGGTTTTCCAGTATTCCGCTGTCCAATTTCGGTGAGCCTGTGCCCACTGTAGCCTCAGATTCTTGTTCTTGGTTGTCAGGAGTGGAACCTGATGTTGCCGTCTGCTGTTGTAGCCCATCCACCTTAAGGTTCAGTGTGTTGTGCGTTCTGAGATGCTTTTCTGCTCACCACGGATGTAAAGAGTGGTGATTTGAGTTGCTGTAGCCTTTATGTCAGCTCAAACCAGACTGGCCATTCTCCTCTCACCTCTCTCTTCAACAAGGCATTTCCCCAATCAGAACTGCCACTGACTGGATTTTTTCCCCCTGCACAATTCTATGTAAACTCTAGAGACTGTCGTGTGTGAAAATCCCAGACAATCAGCAGTTTCTAAACTACTGAAACCAGCCTGTCGGGGACCAACAGCCATGCCATGGTCTAAGTCACTGAGATCACATTTCTCCCCCATTCTACTGTTTGATGTGAACATGAACAGAATCTCTTGACCTGTATCTGCACAATGTTATGCATTGCACTGCTGCTGCTGCTACATGATTGGCTGATTGGATAATTACATGAATATGCAGTTATACAGTTGTTCCTAATAAAGTGGTCGGTGAGTGCATCTCTCATTTTTTTCCTTTCTTACACAACATTCTACTGTGTGCCTGTCAATCACAGTGAAGGAGACATGGATGACAGAGGATGGATTGCCTTCTGCAGCCAACCATGAAATCCCTTCCTGGCCTTCACCCCAACACGGCACCTCAGAGAGATAGAACAGTGTGAATCCCCTGGGTCCTCCACCACACAACATCCAATTAGGAATCCCGGCTCTGCTGTGGATTGCTAATCCTGCGCTTTATCCAGTTTTTCATCCTTTGCCCTTGCCTTGACTTGACTGCGCTTGCTTTAAGCCCTGTGTTTTGGGAGCAGCAGAGCAGTGGGTTTTAGAAATGTCATTTTTTGTTTTAAAAGAAAGAAACAAAAGGCTGGTAAACAAGGCTAGGCCCACCCACCAGATGTAGTACCAAATTTAATTAATTTGTGACGGATTCTGCCGGAAACTCTACAGCTTTTACTTTGAAAGTAATAATAATAAAATCATTTTAATGAAATGATCATTGTTTATGTGTTACATCCCTTCAAAAATACAATTTACATGATGACCAACTAGTAATCAGTCACACAAGCTCATGCCAATGAAGAGTCTTGTACACTATATGGCCAAGGTTTGTGGACATCACAGCCATATGTGGTTCTTCCCCAAACTGTTGCCACAAAGTTTGAAGCACACAATTGTCTAGAATGTCTTTGTATGCTGTAGCATTACAATTTCCCTTCTCTGGAACTAAGGGACCCAAACCTGTTCCAGCATGACAATGCCCCTGTGTAGAAAGCACGCACCATGAAGACATAGTTTGCCAAAGTTGGAGTGGAAGAACTCGAGTGTCCTGCACAGAACCCTGACCTCAACCCAACTGAACACCTTTGGGATGAACTGGACTGCTGTCTGCACCCCAAACCTCCTCACCCAACAACAGTGCCTGACTTCTCTTCAATGCTCTTGTGACTGAATCAGCAAATCCCCACAGCCACACTCCAAGATCTAGTGGAAAGCCTTCCCAGAAAAGTGGATGTTCAAAAAGCACACATGGGTGTGATGGTCAGGTGACCACAAACCTTTGGCCATATAATGAATAAATGGCAAAAATAGGCAGCTGACTTTTGTTGACTTTTCTTAAAGGAGTAAGCAAGTAATGCGACAGAACAAGATGCTAAAAAGGCTGAAAAGGAGGAGAGTGATCTGCAGGTCAGCAGCAAATCCAGCATTAGCAGTGACATAGTTTGGCACCGTGTGAAGAGGAATTTTGGAGAGCATTCTTCCAGCAGAGACACTAACAACACGTCTATGGAAGCATCATAAATTTGGATTGCTGCTCAGCAAGATGAAGAAAACCCACTACCCCTGGCTTTTGATGGTTGGTCATATAGGCACATGATTACATTGTGGAGTAATTTGGATAAGTGAAGTATAAAAAAGTCTTCTTTTAATATATTTGTCTTATATGTCCTTGTGTCCAGAATAAACATTTTATTGTGAGTTTGAGTGCCAACAGAACTCCTACACCATCACTGAAATGTTATGGTTGCAATCCCTCATTGTACCACAGTCATCATACTAAGACTATTGGTCTTAGATCTTCATGGCAGCAGAAAACTATACTGGATTATGTGATGTGCTTGTGTGTATATATTCCAGGACCTTTTCCTGCCTGTTGGAAAAGTGCTGGATCACTTCTCTCTTGGTGTTTCAGTTTTACAAAATAAGCATTGTCTGGATGCTCCTCTCGTCCTCCAGATCTACTTCTGCTTGGAGATTTCTGCACGTGTGACTCAGCTTCTGATGCTATGGATAGTCCCATATGGATACTCTAAACTCACACTTCCCAAAACCAGTGTATGCCCAAAAAAAGATCATCTCATTCATCATAAAGACTGTCTGGTGTCCATCCAAGGACTCACACACTTAGTACTGTTTAACTTTTCTCTTCTAAACCTGTGTACTGTGATTTATAATCTCACTATTCTGTGTCATCCAGAAAAGGATGGGTTACCGTTTGAGTCTGGTTCCTCTCAAGATTTCTTCCTCATGTCATCTCAAGAATTTTTTCCTTCACACTCTCGCCATTGGCTTGTTCATTATGGATCTAGGGATCTAGCAAAGCTGCTTTGTGGCAATGTCTAGAGTTAAAAGCACTATCCAAATAAAATATAATTGTATTATTTAAGACAAGATTGCTGCATGAAAGAAAGTGGCATGGATTGCTCAGCATACATTGCTTAAAGTGGTTGGTTGTTTCTGGACTTTTACTAGCAATTATTCCTGATTGGCCAAAAAGAGTCTGGAAATATCTGCTGATTGAAAACTACAGGGGTCCAGTGATGGATGAACCTGATCAACCAAAGCAGGTCTTCATGTGAGTGCTAGAAGGTTACAGCAATTGAGGTCTGTGCTTTCTTGGTATTGGAATCAGGGACAATGTTGTCCAAAGCACATGGACTTTTTCCACATGCAGCTTTACGGTAAAGCACCAACAGGACAGTAAAAGCTTATATAACTCTGGGACTGATGCCATCCCAATCCTGCAGCCTTATCCTGATGAAGTCTTTTCAGCCTCCCTCCTAGCCTGACTGACTGTGACAACGACAACTCATATCACCACTCACAAGACTTGTCGGTGATGATGAACAACTGTGCTAATGAGGCAGTGCAGAGTGGTATGAGCAAGGTATGAGGGAGTATTTTGACTGCAGGGGGATGCATGGTAAACAGCTACTGGACCCAAGAATGGGTGATGAAAAACTGTTGAAAAACACTGGAATGCATGACGGTCACTGACTATTTTTACGTTGGGCTGTACAGCACACAGCAGGTAGTGTTGCCAACTTTCAGCTCCAGGTCTCTGATAGGAATTTCTCATGGGTTTCCTTTGGGTACTCCAGTTTCCTCCCAAAAACCAGTGGTCCTAGAACAGTATCTGGATTCACCACAACCCTGATCAGCAGAGAGTGGTTTCTGAAGATCCCTCATGTACATTTGTGACCAGCCTCATACCAGGCACCATATGACCACCATACATACAAGTCCTACACTCCTAAGACTCCAGATCTGGGTCTCATTTATCACCTGTACATATGCATAGAAAGATAGTTTTGTGTATGATGGTGTGAGTATATTTAGACCTACTCCTGCCCATGCTTATGCAGAAACCACTAATGGTAGAAAAGTGTAATCATGGGAAAACTATTATGAGGATAGGGGCACCCATCCCACTCATGTCAGCATAGTTGATAGAGTAATTACTGACTCTATCAATCTGTACTCTGCTATACTCTAGGGTTTTTAGCCACGAGCACATTTCAACAAGAATTAGGAGACAGGTCTGTCATTTCCCAACCAGCTATGAGTCCAATAATGACATGTCTCACATGCATTCATATCGCTCACACTGTAATATATTACATTTACAAAGACAATGGTAAGACAACTCCAATTCCAAATGTAACTGGGGCAATAGATAGCCATAAAATCAACCTTTTAAAAGGAAGTTGTTTTTCATATATGGTGATTTGGGGGTGTTTCTTTATGTAAATGTGTGTCAGGTCTCGTTTATCAAAGCATGTGTAGAACAAGCTCTAATTCCGTGCATAAGAACCGCCAGTACTCACTAGACAATCGGCATTTATCACACTTACATACAGCTGTATGCAATGGACAATGATAAATCCTATACATTCTAAATTGTTCTGCTTGTGCACTGCCACATTCATTTACATAAAGAAACACCCCTCAAATCGCCATATATGGTAAACAACCTCTCTTTACAAAGCCCAGTAGCTTGCCTGTGGTACTGCTTTGTTGTGAACTACATGGAGCATGTCGAAAGGCTAAGAAGATGAGCTTTAACAATGAGGCAGAGATACTGTTGCATGAAGAAGAGTAGAACAAAAATGGTTTATTTGACACTGGCGTGGTAGCAGGTGACAAATGCTGTCAGTGCTACGTCACCTGTAGTTGTGGCAGAGGGGATGAAAAATTGGTTTGATTCGATAGTGATGCCTAAAAAAAAAGAACTGCAGCCCACAGAAGGGGTGTGAGTACTACAGGAGAGGGTCATATACTACTTCAGTGTCATCACTATAGAGAAAAAAAATTGTGGCTAATTTTGGTGAAAGTTCTCTGAAAGGATTTATCCCTGATGGTGACAACAAGAGTGCAACTCCTGCAACCATGCAAGAGGCTGGACCTGTATATTAACTGAGTCATAGCTTTATATGCAAATCTCTCAAAACTTGGTGATTTTATGGTTGCATCTACAATTGCATGCAATGTAAACTTCAGTTACATGTAGAAATCTGCCACTGCCATATTTTAGTTTTGTGGCATAAGCGATAACGAATCCTAATTCGCATCATCAAACATTACTCTGCTCATAGTTGGTTGGGAATTCCCAGCTTTGTCTCCAATTTCTCATTGAAATGTCTCGTGGCTAAAATCCGTATAGTAAAAATGAGTTGAGGGATGCTGAGTTTTGTTGTCTTCTCCAAAAGCGGGGTTATATCCTGGCAGAGATCAACTAATCACTCAGCAAAGTGGTTCCTGCAGTCCTTAAAAAAAAATACATTTCCCTCTGTACAAAGATGCGTGTGCCAAGTCTTCAAGAAAGAATAATCCCAATTAATCTTTAGACGTGCCATTTATATGATTCTACTTTATATTTCATCTGTGTCACCTGTGTGCACTTTGATGTGAACACCACAGTCAGCAACGACAATAAGTGGGATTAGAGCTCCTCATAATCAGTTTACCTGCTGTTATGTGTTAGGGTTGTTGTCTACGTTGTGTGTGTGAGAAAGAGACCATATAAACCCATGTACCTCAAATGGATTAGATTAAAGATTAAAAAAATGAATATTTTTACCTGAAAATATAACATTGAAAAGATATACCCAACACTGGAAGCCTTTTCTCAGGCAGTTAGCAAGGACTTTAGGTTATAAACCCAACACTAACTCTCCTGACAAAACTGCCTTCCCTAGACATAAACAAAAAGAAAGAAACTACAAAAATGGTTCCCTAGCTCTTTTCTGAACCCAAAACCAGGTTAAAGGTGATAAAGGAAATGACACTTACCCCCATTCCATCACTGGCGAAAAGAAGTACTCTATACAAACAATTAGAAATTTAACACACCTGCCCTGAGTAAAGAGACATTCATACACAAACACTCTAATACACACTATTCACGCCAACAGCTACACAAGTTTAGGTTTATCACAACCACAAAACACACAGCTTCACAGGGAGAACAGAGTCCACCATCTTCCTTTCCACTTTCCACTCCCAGGAAGTGCCACGCCCGAGCACGCAGCATGGTGACTGCTCCCCCTAGGGAGAGAGGACAGACACAGACAGACAATACAAAACATACTATAATACATGTAAAATGTTCTGTAACACTTTACACTTTTTTACCACTAGAAGTTTCTGCATATGCATGGTCAAGAGTAGTTCCAAATATCCTCACATCTTTGATAAATCATGTGTAGAAATGTGTTTATGCATGATTTATGCACAGAACTATGCATACACGTGGTTGATAAAGGAGACCACTGGTGTTAAGCATGCAACCTGAAATGCTGAACCACTGGGTGAAACTACACTCACCAGCCCCAATTCTTCATGGCATGGATTTTCTATGGTTGAAAAATTCATTTGAGATTCTTGTCCATGCTGATATGATTGCATCACAAAATCGCTGTAGATTTGTCAGCTGCACATTCATGCTGTGAATCTTCCAGGCTGTGGCATTCATGGTATTACTGGGCCCAAAGTGTGCCACAAAAATATTCCCCACACCATGACACCATCACCACCAGCCTGAACTGTTGCCACAAGACAGGTTGGGTCCATGAATTCATGCTGTTTGACACCCTACCATCTGCATGTCGCACCAGAAACTGAGACCAGGTGACATTTTTCCAATCTTCAATTGTCCACTTTCGGTGAACCTGTTCCCACTTGAGCCTCACATTCCTATTCTTCACTGACAGGAGTGGAAGCTAATTTGGTCTTCTGCTGTTAAACCCCATCGGCATCAAGGTTTGAGGTGTTGTGCATTCTGAGATGCTTTTCTGCTCACCATGGTTGTAAAGAGTTGTTATCAAACCAGTCTGGCATTTCTGCTTGCAAAACTGCTGCAAACTGGATCATTTTTTGTGGCATTCTGCGTAAACTCTACAGTCTACTCTGTGTGAAAATCACAGGAGATCATTTTTTGAAATACTCAGACCTACCTGTCTGGCACCAACAACTGTGCCACGGTCAAAGTCACTGAGATTACATTTTCCCCATTTTGATAATTGCATTAATGAGCAAGACTACAGGTGTTCCTAATAAAGTGCCTAATGAACGCATGTATACATTGAATCTCTATTATTCACCAACTGTAGTTAACATTTGGATTGAAAAGAAAAACACAGAAATGGAAAGAAACAAGCAATGTGGGTGAGTATTTAACCTAGGGCCTGAGTCTTGTATCATATACACCCTTGATTGATGATCTACGTACTTCGGGTGCCAAATTATTTGCTGTAACGTATTATTTGTCATATAGAAATATTAGAACTTCAAAAGTATAGACACTCCGCTATATTTTAGAGCAAATCATCTGCGCCCAAACATTGCTACAGAATAATAAACTTGCATCATAAATCACTGGCACTTTCCTTCGGTGATGATATGACAAATTTCTAATCCCAAATTCAGATTTGATGGTTTGCTGTATAGTCCTCACAAAAAAGCAATGCATGTCAATACAAGAAAGTTTCTTTGTGACAGGAAATTCTGGGCTCTCGTTTTGAAGTTTTTGCATCACTCAGCAGTGTATAGTGAGTAATGTGTGTGGAAATTAAAAAACTGCATGAAAACTCTGCACAGTGTTTTGGTTCATACAAACACATCAAGACATGAGGTTGTACAAGTGACCAGCCATCTGTAGGCCTGGAGGGCAAGCATAATTCAATTTGGCAGACATTCCCCTAGCAAAAACACTGATTTAAATTTTTTTACATTTCATGATGCCTCACCAGGGCAATTTTGTCTTGTGCACTGTAGGGGAATACTTCCTTTTTAATGTTTTGTTAGAAGCAGTTGGGTATTTAATTTGCCACAGAAGTGCTAAGTTCATTGCATCCTTTCTTGTTCATTAAAGCTGACTTTAATGTTCTTCCTTAAAAAAATTGCTATGGGACTTATTTTGGGTTTGCAAAGGAAAAGGAATGAAATATTCATGGGACATCAAACTTGTGACAGCTCCTCTGTAAGATATGAAAAATGTTTGGATTTTATTATTATATGATTAAATAATAACGCTGCCCATATTATCAAAGTAAAGAAATAGGCAATGTTGTTGGTTCTTCCCAGGAATGAAACTACTCATTAATCAGGACAAAGAAGACTGTAAACACTAATAGACCTGATTTCTGGTCTTTCTGATCCTCAGGAACCTGCCTGAGGATTATCCTCTGCTCTGAGAGTTGCCCTGACATCAGAAAGTAGAGCGGAAACCACACTCCTGTGCACCTTAATCCTGCAAAGACAGTCATCATTTTCAGCTCCTTAGAAAAACTTTCCCTCATTAGTTACTTGTATTTCTTTACAGCAGTAACAGCTGGTCGTGATATCAGATGGGACGCTATATACGAAAGTTAAGCAATGCAAAATATCACCAGGTCTCATCAATGGCCGAATTAGAACGAACTATTACACACAATTATCCCCGTTACTCCTGCTAGCTCATTTATACCAGCTACCCCTGCTTTATAAGCCGCTACATTCTCATAAACTGTTACTTACGACAGATTACAGTCACAAGCTATTTACACGGTCAGTTTGCTCAGCTTTCGCAAACGTGCTGTGTATTTATTATGTTGTGCCGCACTTGTCATCTTGCTACCGTCTTTCATTTGTCACACTAGTCCTACTTTAGATCTTACACTTTATTCTTTGTACAGATCTCCATTATTGAATTGTATAACAATATAATTTTAAATGTACTTAAATTACATGCTTAGGCATGACCAAAAAAAAGCTTTGCATAAAGTGGAACAGTAGACTCAGACTTTTCTTACTAACACTTACCCTCACTCAGTAGCATCAAATATTAATATAAATGCATGCTATTTCCCCAGATTTATTTTTGCTGTGTCCCACAGGGAAAGAAGTTTTTAATTTTTTTCCTTCCACAGTGAAGGACACATGGATAACCTGACCAACATAATACTCCAGAAAAAAGTCCAATCATTATCATTATCTATAAGGAAAAAAGTGGCAGGCAGATGGGCAAGAGAGAGAGACGGATCACTGTTAACATTAGCATTACAAATGTACACTCACCATCCATTTTAATAGGAACACCTGTACACCTGCACATTCATGCAACTGTCAAATCAGCCAATCATGTGGCCAACAGATCCAGATAAAATCATGCAGATACAGGTCAAGAGCTTCAGTCAATGTTCACATCAAACATCAGAATGGGGAAAAATATGATCTCAGTGACCGATAGGATTTTTGATGATTTCAGAAACTCCTGGGATTTTCACGCACAGTCAGCAGTCTCTGGAGTTTACACATGATGGTGCGAAAAACAAAAAGCATACAGTGAGTGGAAGTCTCATCAGAAACACCTTGTTGATGAGAGCGGTCAGAGAAGACTGATTCGAGCTGGCAGGAAGGCTACGGTAACTCAAATAACCACTCTTTACATCCGTGGTGAGCAGAAAAGCATCTCAGAATGGAAAACACATCAAACTCTGTGGTGGATGGGATACACTAGAATTAGACCACATCAGGTTCCACTCCTGTCAGCTAAGAACAGGAATATGAGATTAAAGTGGGCTCAGGCTCACTGTCTGGACAGGTGAAGTTTGGAAAAAACTTCAGGTGATATTTTTCCAATCTTCAACTGTCCAGTTTTGGGGTTTTATTGTCTGTATATTTCACTAGGAAAAGCCAAACACACATGCACTTGTGTAATTATGACATGACTGTGTTTTACTCTCAAATTGTTCATGAGGTCAAAATGCGACAGCCAGACAATCTAAACGCTAATGCTGCTGTGCAAATATCTGGAACTTATCTGGAACCAAGTACTGAATCCCAAATGGAGCTTTATCTCACATGCTAATCTCTATTGCTATACTTTTAGCTGGTGCAACTTCATGCTACTTAATTTGAATAAAAAGTTACTAGTGTCCTTATAAAACTGAAACACACCTTCACCTTCACCCTTGTTTGCTTGAATTCATACCATTTTAAAGAAACGCCATTATTTTTTTCCTGAAAGTAATTTTAATATATATTGAGAATGTGAGACTAATTGGCAATTGATATGGAATTTACTGGAGGTTTCAAATTGATAAATAAATAAATGATTGAATAAATAGATAAATATTAAAACACATTGGGGCTTGACTGATTGGATTGGTATTGGGACAGCATTTGAGTCATGATCTTTGAAATTTGTAACAAGTACTTTAAAGGTCTAAATGAAAAAACAGGAAGTAAAAAGTTTGCGAATCAATGGAAATATAATCGAGTAAGTATCAATTTTCAGTTATACTCAGGTAAATACAAATCCACTTTCCGGTTGTAGATCCTCTGTACATTTGCGTAGATGCGATTTTATCTTAAGAACTTTTAAAGGACCATTGAACATTTGGTTTACTCTTCAAAACCAACTTAAACGTGCATCAGATCTTTCATATTGCAGATCTACAGCATCACAGCAGTTTTGCATGGTTGGACGTTGGCTAATTAACATTGGTGCACAAGGCTAACAAGATACAGCAAATCATTTTTGATGTGATGGCTAAGAATGAGCAACGTTTGAATATTTAACAGGACTCATCTCTTGGAGTAGCAACTGCTGCCTCGCCGTCTTTGTTGTTAATAAGCTGCCACTACGCCTACACAACGGTTAGCTAGCTGCAGAAAATAACACAACATCCCATTCATTTGCTTGTACAGTCCTCATTAAAGAGAACAAGCAGATGGATAGGAGGAAAGCCTGGGAAAAGTAGTCCAGTGCCACATTTTCATTAGTGATGAGATATACAGCATGTGCGATTTATTGAGTCGCAATGAATTGTTTATGTCTGGCTTCTCATTAAAGATAGAATAGTGGTGAAGTACTTATGAACATTTTTTGAGGTACTTTGGAATGAAGAACAATCAGGACAAGACCAAGAAATTAAACTATTTTCCCTTGTTGAGCCACGAAATAATGTTGTTCCTTTTGTATCGTAGATACAGTAGATTCAATTGTGGAATTCTCTATTCTGATTGGTCAGAAGGTGTTGATGAATTTTCTGTAAAAGCAGCTCGGACAGTAGCGCCAGCTGTAATTCCAATCACGTTTATATTAACACACTCATTCTAATTCACAGGTACTTGATTGATTCAAATTCAATTTTTTTAGTCACACACACAACCATATATCGTACGATGTGCAGTGAAATTTTTTTTACGACTGACATTAAAAACAGAATTTACATAAAACAGAATTCACTTGCATACAAGTAGAAAAAGAAAAATATAAAAATACGGTATAATATATCCTTTTATAAAGGATATAAAAAATGGACGTTCTACATAAACGTAACCTAATAATAAACGGATCTAAAAAATACGCAGTTATGCACCAAAGAATTATAATCATTGTTATGCAACAGTAGTTCTTGTCTACTAATTTGATTGGACAAGCAGCGTTCCACGAGTGCTGATGTACTTTTCACTGTTTGTATCAGTCTCCTTGGAGACAAAATGAGAAATAAGGAAAATGTCATGGCAAGGATTGCTCGTGAAAGCTGTTTATTTAAAATCCAGGACTAAGCATTATTTTCCAGATCCATTATTTATGCTTGAAATGTAGACTACCAGACTAAATAAAGAGTACTAACTAAATCTAGCTGCAAATCACTGGACATTGACAGATGACACAATCAACACTATATCAGGAGTAGGCATGTGCAACGTAATTTTGGAAGGAAAAAATGAAGGCCGTGCTTCTAAAAAGACTTTGAGGTCTATGTGATTTGTTCCAGTTTAAAAATATCGTATTGAAGTAGTGATCATTTAATGTGTTTTTTCATAAATTACCATATATAAATAGTTCATGATAACGGACCTATTGGAAAAGCTGATGTTATATCTGTGTGAATAAGTGATACAAAGTTTTAGCAAGCTTTAATTTACTTTCTGTGCTGTTTGCTATATTGCGTGTGTGTGAAATATTACCACACTGCCTACTTGTGGATCAAACCAGCAATGCATTTCTTTCCCATAAGCCATCAAAAAGCTTTTAAAAATAGTGTCACAAGACAATAAATTCAATAACACGATTTAAAAATCCACTTAGTATACACATCAAAAGGCCATTACTGAAATAAACTATTGATAGAAATAGCGTGCTGAAAGAAATATTAAGTAAATGGATAGAGAGAAACTTTGATGACTTTGCAGCGGGGGATTAAACTTGTTTTTTAAAAACTTAAAAACTGTTGCAATGGTTTTGCCCTATCAAATCTAACTATAATAGGTTATAAACACATTTACATAATACACATCAGAAAATATCTTATGTATTTAAGAAATTATTTACATTACAATTCAATTTAAATGCACTTTCGCACCTTATTAAAGGTACGGCGATCGTGGTGAACGTTCGCAGAAGAGTGCTGCTTTTAATTTGAAATTCAAACAAATACAACTGCTTCAGTGTTTCCTCTAAAGCTGCAGGAATGTGAGAAAAACTTTGAGTTATTATTTAAAGGTGTTATTACTTGAACACACACCATCTTTAACTGATTGTTCTGAGTTAAAAAGAAAAAAATTACATTCTACACAGTCAGTTCCATAATTATTGGCACCTACAAGAGGATAGGCAAAAATAATTGGATAAAATAACTATAAATAATGTTTTTATGAGAATTTATATGAACAAGTGAGGAATTAAATGTGACGAGGTGGGCAAACAGTGAATGACAGTGCGGTGTGATGCTGATACTGATTATTTTCCAATAACAGCACATCCCGAAGCGTTTTATTTCTCTTACACCACAATTTGCCACAGCTATTTTTTTTTTGTTGTTGTTTAAACTTAGCCTACTAGGTTTAAATGTTATAATTTTATTATGGCAGTTGTAGACGGTGTTTTACTATCAAAAAAGCTTTAGTTGTGCTGTCCGTTTTAGCTCTGTACTAATCTTATTGTGGAAAGCTCACACCCCTCCACTTTCCCATCTCCCTGCTCACCAGCAGCTAAACACAGAATCACGATACTCTACACACAGAAACCCAACAGTGTCCTGACTAATCTTATATCAGACTTGCGGTGATAAAATAAATCATTTGTTTATACTGAAATGTCCGATAAATCGCCAGTGTACTGTGAGAAAGGGATAAAGAAACAATATATCATACAATGTACAACAGTTGTTCCCTCACCATTTCCTTTTTTCTCTCTCTTAAAGATAATAAAAAAATGCACCTTGTCGAGTTACCATGAAACAGCAAAGCCCTGCGTACTGAAGACTTTCCCATGTCTGTAAATTTAAACATACAGCTTTATCTGTGACTGTTACAAAGAGCTGACACTGGAGACTCCTTCCATAAATGCTAAATAAAGATCTCCTCACAGAAAACGTCACCATATCAATGTTCATAGCTCAGTTTTTAATTTGTTTATGAGGAGTGTCCGGCATTATTAGAACAGGCGCATTAACATTATCCTGTGATTTGTCTTGTAGCCTGAACTACTGACCCAGCTGATGTTATAGCAAATTAATCAACACCTTCTGACCAATCAGAATCGAGGACTCAGCAGCGCTGTGGTATATGAAGATTTAGAAGAGCTTTTGAGACATACATATCGAGTCACGAAGAAGGGTTGCTAGAAGAGAGAACATTGTGTAATTAGCTTGCAAGAAAGCACATAAATGAGCAGAGCTGATGCCTGACAGAGATCGAAATTAAATCAAGTTAAAGCTAAATACATTTCATAGCAGATGAGGTGATAAGCACTCCCGTGACGGCGTGCATCATCCACCTAAATTAATGCAAGTAAACAACCGAGGTGTAACTCATTAGTGCAAGTTGAAAAAACTGAACATCACATTTCAACCCCATCATTTATTTAAGAGACAGCTTACAAACAGAATGCAGATTTAATCCGCTGCAGATTTCTTACACGTAAAATATGACAAACAAAAAAAAATGACTTATTAAACATGTTAAAATAATCCATATAAGCACATTTAACTATTTTATTGGTAATATTATCAGTTAATAATAATAATAATAATAATAATAATAATAATAATAAAAGAAGTTTGGGTGAGCCTGTGCCCACTGTAGCCTCAGATTCCTGTTCTTAGCTGACAGGAGTTGAACCCGATATAATCATCTGCTGTTGTAGCTCATTTGCTTCAACGTTGTGCATTCTGAAATGCTTTTCTGCTCACCACGATTGTAAAGAGTGGCTATTTGAGTTACCATAGCCCTCCTGTCGGCTCAAACCAGTCTGATCTCTCTCATCAACAAGCTTTTTCCTCCTGCAGAATTGCCACTCACCGGATGTTTTTTGTTTTTCGCACCATTCTATGTAAACTCTAGAGACTGTTGTGCATGAAAATCTCAGGAGATCAGCAGTTTCTGAAATACTCAAACCAGCCCATCTGGTACCAACTACTATACCACGATCAAAGTTACTAAGATCCCGTTTTTGTGCCATTCTGATGTTCGATGTGAACATTAACTGAAGCTCTTGACCTGTATCTGCATGATTTTATGTATTGTGCTGCTGCCACATGATTGGCTGATTGAATAATTGCATGAACGAGCAGGTG
This sequence comes from Pangasianodon gigas, assembly GCA_022758105.1. Taxonomy (NCBI): domain Eukaryota; kingdom Metazoa; phylum Chordata; class Actinopteri; order Siluriformes; family Pangasiidae; genus Pangasianodon; species Pangasianodon gigas. Next base: position 7,838,057 of record CM040481.1, read on the forward strand.
TAGAGATTTCGTATATGTTAATATAGATATTAAATCATAATCTCTAAGATTGTATCTCGGCAAGATCACCTCTCCATCAAGGCTATTTACTGAATCTGCAAGGCCATCAGCATTATGGAGAACTCTTAACTTTCCTGCCATCTGGCATAATATAGCGCAGCAGTCTGTTACTGGCAGACGGTTCCCCCCAGGCAGCTTCTGCCCTGAGGAAACTCAGCTCAACACCATCCTACTGCCCCCCCCAACATCCACCTGACCTGTAAATATACTGTATAGTCTTCCCTACCACAACTATAGTCCTCAGTACTTCGCTGCGCAATATATTTGATTGCACTGGTTTACCACTTAGGACAGTCAGATTTTTTTGTTAGCTTGTTTACATATACCTACAGTATGTACATGTTTAGTTTTTGACCAATGCCTTTATTTAGCAATACAAAGTAATTGGAGAATATTGCTGAAGAAATCTGAGGCACTCAGGAGGGTAATACATTTTAAAAGCCTTTAATATCTCGTGGCTATTCAGTCATAGTTACAGTTAAAAAAATAAACAACATGCCTATGCTTTTCAGCCATTAAGGTCTTCATCAGGGCAAGTGCTGATGAAAAATGGGTGCTTTTGGGTTGTTTCTTCTAGATCTTAATAAGTAATCACATGAGCATGATGGACAGGTGAGTAGTCACATGATTAATGTGGACAAGTGAAGTCACGTGACAGACTGTCTTTTCAAACCATATTAGGTAGAAGAAACCAAACATTAGGATATACACATACTATCAGTGTAAAACAATAATGAACTAACAACCAAAAGAATATATAGAAACATCTTAATATTTTGGTTTTCAGTACATATAGGAAAGACTGCACATGATGTTAGGTATAGGACCCAGATGACTGAATCAGAGATAATTACAGAAAAGTCCTGTCCAGATAAGTCCAGTCCCATATTTAAACCAGAGTATTGTGTTGCTTTCAATGTATATATCCAAAAAGATTCTCTCTGTACGAGCATTTTTAATCTGTCTCCATCTCTTATTAAGTTTGCTATATGGTCTATACCCGATATTTTTAATGCATTGCGACTGCCATGGTCAGCCTCTTTGTAATGTAGAATCATGAGGTATGGGGGTTGCCAGTTCTTGTAGCATGTTTATGGTCAGCCAATCTTGTCCTAAGTTTGGCTTTGTTCTCCCGATATAAAAACAACCACATGGGCACTCACACGCGAGGTATTGCAATTTATAAATGACCTTATGTTATGCTTATGACCTGATGTTATGTCAATAAAGTAGTTGGTATTTTGAGATTTTTGAGATCAGATTGAAATTCATGCATCTTTTTATGTCAGGTCATCATTAGAGGTCATTTTAAAACAATCGATTAGAGACAGATTTATTTCAGCTTTAATTTACTATATGAGAATTCCAGTGGGTCAAAAGTTCACATATACCAAGTTGATTGTCTCTATAAACAGTCTGGAAGATTCCAGAAATTGATGTATTGCCTTTTAGAAGATTCTGATTAGCCAATTGTCATAATTATAAGTTAATTGCGAGTGCACATATGGCTGTAAAAGGGCCAACTTTTAGAGCCAGGGCCTTTTTGCCTTTGATACCATGGAAAAATCCAAGCAACTCAACCAAGATCTCAGAAAACAAGCCTGGTTCCTCCTTAGGACCAATTTCCAAACAACTGTACACAAATATAAAAATCTTGGGACTACACAGACATTGCATCGTTCAGGAGAGTTCAACAAAGGAACTGATGAAGGAGTTGGAGGCATCAGGAATTAAATTGTGTATATCCACCATTAAGAGAGTCCTACAATGCCATGGCCTGAAAATCTGTCATGCAAGGAAGAAGCCCTTACTCCTGACTGGCTTAAAAAAAAAGCCAGACTGAAGTTTGCCGATGATCACCAACCTTCTGGAGGAGTGTTCTCTTGTCAGATGAATAAAAATTGAACTGTTTTTCCATAATGGTCACCACTATGTATGGAAGGAAAAGGATGAAGCTTTTAATCCAAAGAACACCATCCCAACTGTGAAGCATGGGGGTGGCAGCATCAGGTTGTGGGAGTGTTTTGCTGGAAAAGGGACTGGTGCACTTCAGAAAATAGATGGCACCATGAGGATGGAGGATTATCTAGAAATACTGAAGAAACACCTCAAGACATCAGCAAGAAAGTTAGAATTTGGTTGCAACTGGGTCTTCCAGCAGGACAATGATCCTAAGCACACCTCCAAAGCTGTAACAAAATGGCTTACAAAGACAACAAAGTGAAAGTATTAGAGTGGCCATCACAAACCTCTAACCTGAGTCCCATAGAAAATGTGTGGACTGAACTGAAAAGACATGTCTGAGCGAGGAGGCCCAGAAACCCGAGTTACACCAGTTCTGTCAGGAGGAATGGAGTAAAATTCTGGCAAAGTATTGTGAGAAGCTTGTGGAAGTCTACGCCAAGCATTTGATTAAAGCGATTAAAAGGCAATGCCACAAATATTAACAAAGTGTATGCGAAAATCTGATTTAGTAAATACATCTGAAAGAAATCTGTCTCTTAGCTATTATTTTGAAATTACCTCTTTTTTAAAAAAAAATAAATAAATAAATAAAGTAGATACCCTAATTGAATTACCACAGAAATTGTATGTAACATGAAATATTGGAGTTATGAAAAATTGAGTTTGAATGTCTTTAGCCAAGGTGTATGTAAACATTTGGCCTCAATTGTATTTTTCATCCATTATGAAAAAACTATGGAAAAAAAAGTGATCACTTATAACAGCTATAAACAGTCATTTCTTCACCAGCCTGTTTTTTCCAAAAAAAAAAAAAAAAAAAAAGCAACTAGTTATATTACTGAGAAACCACAAAGTCCTCAGTAATGAAGAATTAGAAAGAATAAAGCTAAGGCTTTACCTAAGGCTTTGACTGTTACTTAGGGTCCTCACAGTGGAGGCTACTTAGATAAATACTAAATAAACGTCTCGACACAGAAAACTTCACCAGATCAATGATTACACACATTTAGAAGTTATTTAGAAATTAGAAATTTATAAATTATAACATATTAGAACGAGTGCATTAATATAAACCTTGCAGCTAGAACTGTCCAGGCTGTGCTGTTATAGAAAAGTAATCAACACCAATCAGAATCAAGCATTCAACAGGGCTGTGGTATAAAACAAATTACTAACACAACATTAATGCAACTCCACTGAGAACTCATAACACTAAAGCGGCGAGAGCTCACCTTATGAGCGTTCGTAGATCTCAAAAAGGGACATGCCTGTCGCTCTATGAAAAACCTGCTGAAGTTAAAGACCTGAGCTGGGATGTGGATTTGCAGTTCAACATAATTCTGTGTAAACTCTACTGTGTTGTGTGTGAAAACCCCAGGAGATCAATAGTTTCTGAAATACTCAAACCAGCCCTTCTGGTACCAACAAGCATGCCACGGCTACTGAAATCATATTTTCCCCCAATTCTGATGATTGACGTGAACATAAGCTGTTTTTTTTTAACTGATTTTATGATTGGCTGATTGGGTATGTGTATGAATACAGATGTTCTTATTAAAGTATAAGCAAAGTTAGTTCTAGTCCACTAATCTGATTGGTCGAGCAGCGTTCCAAGAGTGCCTATATTTCCTATAACCGCACTGAGACGTTTCACTGTGTGTATCACTCCTCTCGTCTGTTTTCGCCACGTAAAATTCCACTTCCTAGTTCGATTTGGTTACTACAGTAGTGTTAGCGACATCATCAGCACCTTTAATAAGAATGTACAAATCAATGTGATCTAGCTAGCCAGCTAGACGATGTGCTATAAAGTGAGTGTAGATTCTTTGGGATCTATTTGCTCTAGTGGAGCAAAAATAAACAGAACATTTGGCCATATTGTGTCTGAAATATCACTCACTCAATAATAATTTCTTGTTTAATAAAAGCTGAATATTATTAGCTACAGCCGAGCTGATTTTCACTATAACTGCACTCTTGATTGTTAAATTTTAAATGGTCAAAGTGGTAAAATTGACCCAATAGCTCCTGTAGGAATAGCTACGATGACTCGGCAAAGCTGTAACATTTATATAGAGTTATATAGAGAACATTAACAACAGGTAAAATAAACATCTCTCTATATAACACTATAAGAGAAATATAGGATTTTGCAATATAAGGTCACTTATTTATAAATTCACTTCCTGAGAACTCTGCCATTAGTAGTGAAACACCACCATCTTCTGTCTAAAAAGTGAACTACTTGTGCAGCTCTGTACTGTATGGTTTCAAATTTATGCACTTGTACTTTAAGGTGCAAATACAAACACAAATCAATATTTTGTCCAGATATTATTGGCTCTTCTTAACCGCTTATGAGTAGAACATAAATTTTTTCCACATGTGGTCTTGTTATCGGTTCGGTCTTATAGCTCAAACTCTTGAGAAGTGCTTAAGAACACAATATTTTTAAATTACATTTCTTTCAAACTTGTATTTAATTTTTTTGTAGATAATCAAGAGAATGCAAAGGTGTAGTGTTTAAAGTATTGTAATTGAATGAGGTTACAGATCATGACACGAAGCGGAGAAATTAGGCACAATAAATACAGCTGCTTTGACAATGTAGAAGGCTGGAAATATATGTATTTTTAAAGATATGCAAAAAAAAAAAAAAAAAGATATACTAAAAAGTTTTAGACAACAAGGAAAAAGGAAAAAAAAATTAATCAAGTAATATAAGGACAATGTTTTCAAAATCTGATTACATGTTGTACAAAACAGGCTTTTTGCAGAATAGGCATAATTAATTATTTTCCCACAAGAACAAACAGGACACATTTGCTTAAAACTTAAACAGTGGAGTCATTTAACGTTCTATAAAAAAAAAAGGGCAAAACAAATACTGACTTACGGTAATAGCACTCGCCTCAAAGCTCTGATTAACAAAAGTTTAAGAGCTTCAGTGAACTTCAGTGTAAGAACATGGACCTTGAATCCTTGAATTGAGTCTTTTATGCAGAAAATAGACTGAGCTCACGTCTGAAGTGGTTTGGAGACCTTTTTTTTTTTTTCCCAGTAACTATAGTGTTTAATCACTGTTATATGGTATATTTCCACAAAAAAAAAAAAAAACCCGAAAGCTTATCCACAGCATACTGCATTTACACAGTTTATCGATTTGGTAAATTCACAGGATTATCTGAGCCCTCTGTATATAAAAACATCACGTAACAAAGACAAGGCTCCAGCAAATATCTGCGCTGCTATATTGTAGTGAAATTAAAGAGTACGATGTGTTCAGATGTATTCCAGAGGCGAATTTCACAGAAACACAAAATGGTTATCTACTCACAATAGCACAAAGAAAACGTGAAACCATAGAATAGAAAAGTGCAGTGTCTGCAGTGAGAGGTTCAGTTTTCTTTTTTGTTCTTCAAAAAAAAAAAAAAAAAAAAAAAAATCCTTCATGTTTTGGTCTCTTCATTTGATTCTGAGTCTTGGCCCAGTGTCTGTGGGGTGTGTGTGTGTGTGTGTGTTAGTACATTTCCCACAGATGTCCCACAGATTCATGTCTCCTCCATTTCTGGGAGATTTAAGCCAAGCTCCTTTGTCGTGGCTTTATTCTTGGATACAGCTGTTGAGAAAAATGAAAAGAAAACCTCCATTAGTGCAAAAGAGCAGAAATATTCTCTGAACAACATTTAAATATGTTCCATATTTAACCTTGTTATCGACTGGATATTTTAATGGCCAAGCTGGTGCTCTTTTGTAATTTCGGAGCACAACAGAACAAAGCTATCGTTAATAGTGACGTCTCTGACATGGGCGAAGTAAGAATTTTTAAAATTAGAAAATTACTAGTAATTATGCAGTGAAAAGTGCTGATAATGTTCATTAATGATGGCGGACTGTGATGTGTGTTGCCCAACATTCCTCACTGGTCATTTCATTCTTAGTCATGTTGGCAGAAAAAAGCAATTAAAGTAATCTCATTTACATTACCAAAGTGTTCAGGTCTTTCTAACCTGAGAGTGATAAAGTGAAATACAAGTTTAAAAAAATAAATGGTCTTGCGCACACACACACGTCTGCAATCAGCAGAAGGGTTTCTGTGTGTTTTTTCCAAAGTTAAACTGCTATTAAGCTAAAAGAGGTGGCTTGGCTCAACAGGACATCCGTTTCTATGTAGTAAACAGAACACGAGTGCAAACTGCTCTGCTCTGATACTCACCCCGAGTAGGTTCCTGGGAATGTAGCCCTCCTTGTCCCCCATGCGTGCCCACCACCACTCAATCTCGTCCTCGTCCTCTCTCCTCACCACGGTCATGCAGTCTCCCTCTCTGAACTGCAGCTCGTCATCTTCTTCACTCGTGTAGTCCCACAGCGCGTATACCACGCCCCGGTTCATGATGCCCATTTTCTCCTGCACTCCTGTGGAAACAGACACAGCACAGGGTCGGAAACGGAGTCACGAATCATTACAATGCGGCTACTGAATGTAGACGTATTAACACGGTAGCAACAACAGTCAATACCCTGGGACTCGATAACTTTTCTCATCTTAACCCACACACGATTACTAAAGAAATAAATAACAATGACGTGAGCTCTGGCATTAACATGTGTCCTGGGTGATCGGATCACAAGTGAACAGCCGAGACACATAGCTGTTCACACGTGGCATTATGAATGCGTCTCCGGTGACCACTCGTGATCGGATCGGATTCATACATCCGATTTATTTCCTTAGTCTTCTGCTGCGTTTATTTTTAAGGCTGTTTCAAATGTTTTAATCACATGGTCTACTAAAGAAACTTATAAATGAACGAGAGGTGTGATGACAAATGAAACCATGAAAAGAAGCTGCTTTGGTCTCAGCTGTTATAGCATCACCTTTATCCATTAGCCTAGCGGCAGAGAGCTCTACCGTTCAGCGTGATTTCCAAACTGTCTCGTAATGATCGCGTATTTTCCGGCTAGGGCAATGGCACAGTCGATTAAGCGGTCTTTCGTTGCTGCCCTGGATGCACCAAGACATGTTCTCGTTCACGCTACAACCGTGATGTGGCCGTATGCGTCCAAGACTACTATCGAATGTGGTTTGAGTAATAAGATCACTATGTGGATTTGACCCGGTTTGACCACTTACAATCCCATCACCCAGGACGCATGTTAATGGCAGGTGTGAACGGGGCCTCTGTGCAACAAGCACGTCTTTGCTGGTGTCATTAATCAATACTGTCCAGTATTTGTTTGCAAGAGTTGCTTAAAAAACACCTAAAATGCCTGCAAGTATGACCCCTAATGACTTTCACCAGGAGTAAATGAAAGTGGAAAAAAAAGAAGATCTGGCGTGTTATACAGTGAGATGAGCATACACACCATAGAGGAACTGCGAGCACTGGGTGTAGCCCTCCTCCATCTCCTCACACTTATCTGCAGCCGTCTGCATGTCGCTGTACGTGGCAGCAAACACGGCCGCTCCAGACTCCACGAGGAACTTACACACCTGCACGTTATTACAGGAAGCGGCACAGTGCAGCGGAGTCCTGGTGCACAAACACAACATTCATAAAGGGGCATTATTTAATATCTCCGTCATATCTACACTGTAGAGCTAATACACAGATGCACTGAAATTAGACTACCAGATTAGACCTACGTGCTACACACAGTAAGTACAATTCATTTACTCAATTCATTTAAAAAAGTGATGCTGTACTCATAAATGGTTTCAGCATGTAGAATTCAAATAAAATGCCGCTGATTAGAAGAACTGATTCAAATACTGATATGTCCTGATCCGGTGTTTCTAACTCACCAGCCGTCGCTGTCGGCAGCGTTAACGTTGACTCCAAACTGTACGAGGAATTTGACGATCTCTGTGTGTCCGGCACAGACGGCGTTGTGTAGAGCTGTGATACCTTCATCGTTAGGCTGACTGGGGTCCTCAACCTGCAGGACAAAAACCACAAAACCCTTAGTTTTAAAAACATTTTTTTTAAAAAAGGAGACTAAAAAGAAAACAAACCAAAAAGCCATAAATTCAATTTAGATTTATGGTTCAAAAAACTTCTTTAGAATAACAAAGTAGCCTCTTAAGAGAAAAATCCAACTCATTAAGAGATAAATTTACTGCAGACTTATGCACACTATGCTGTGACGCAAATTTAATAAATCCAGCATTGCTCCACATGATAAACAAGGGCACAAGGATATTTAAATGACATTAAAGTATAAAAATACAGCAAGAAAAGAATAACTAACCTCGTAGATGATCCTCTGCACCAGATCAAACTCTCCCTCCAGAGACGAGTCTAGAAGCAAAGCCAAGGGGTTGAATTTCACCCTCATGCTATGGCTGATGCGCTCCGATCCGACCTTGCGCAAATTCGTCCTTTTGCCCTGAGAAAAGCAGATGCGTCGTTTAACTGATATTCATTGCATCAGACTCCCTGACACACTGGAAGTACTTTGTGCTCTGCAAGGTTAACCTTCAGCGTATGAACTGGTTTCGTTCCTGCATCCCGAGGACAAAATCTGCAGAGACTGAAATGTGGTGTGGAAACAGGCTGATTTCACTTTAATAAGATTATACAAGCCGATTATAGTTTTTTTTTTCTCCGCGAATAAAGAACTCGTTCAGGATTTTCTGGAGTACAGCTCATTAAGAATAAATACACGGGCGCAAGAAGAAATGGGTTGTTTTATTTATTTCAGCTGCACGAGCCCCATCTAAATTTAAGAGAATTTAAGGAGCTTTTATGGCAGAACAAACCTCTTAGCATTCATGTGTTTGCTCATGGATAAAGTGCTTTATTCGAATGAATAGGGCCACTTACGCAAATTCAGCAGAAGTTTATCCGATTAGAGGGCAAAAAATAGATCGTTCTCTATTTTTGAACAAAACAGCCTCTATATTGGGATTAGTTATGCAGCCCAGGGCAAGGTTAGTCACCTTCACTAACAAGCAGGCCAATAGGGAAATCAGGTGGGATGTGGGGCGTAATGAATAAACTAGCAATGGTTAGTAAATGTTAAATCTTTATGTAAAGCAAAGCATTATGCCATTAAAAAAAAAAAAAAAAAAAAGTCCATGTCACAGCCGTATATTTGCTGTAATACATGAATCAAGTCTTGTTTTAAGATTTGGCTGCTGAAGTATTCGTCTGTCAGTTCTAGCTGGAAATGATGGATAGATTTTTTTAAAAAAATCATTTCACTAATGAAGGAGACAAGCTGAACTTTTGCCATGAAAAGGACACCATAAAAAGACACTGTATGACTCAACACTGATGCACACGAGGGGACATTATGTAGTAAAAAGTAAGACACAATTAGAAGGGATGTTATATTGAAAAAAAAAAAAAAGAAAAGAGATAGAGACAGATTCAGATTCCAAGGTCACATGTACAGCCTCTATTTCATCAAGGCCTCAGGTGCTTGCTTGCTTGCTTATTTATTTAATTATTTACTTACTTACTTACTTACTTACTTACATGGGCTAGATTTGATAAACTGGTCACCTCAGTTGAGTGAAAACCCATAACCGATACCCACTGCTGATTAAACCACAAAAAAAAAAAAAAAAAAAAAAAAAAAAAAGCACTGAGACTTGTGGGTACTCACTGGTGGTAGAGGCACCTGTCCCATGACCTCTGGTGGCTTCATGTTTAACGTGTCATCCCCCAGAGCTTCCTGCTCAGCGCCGCTTGGATAGGGAGGAGGAGGATATGGAGGGAACTCCTCCACGTAGCTCTCGGCAGGTAACGGGAGCTGCTCTTCGACCTCAAGAGGAGGAGGTGGTGGGATTAAGAGAGCGTCTTCGGGGCGAGGAGCAGGGTGAGATGGCGGCGGGGGCGGGATGAAGTCCTCGCCATCGATTTTCAGAACGTCTATAGGTGGCAGCGGGTCAGTGAGTGGCTGCTCGGGAGATTCGGATTCTGATTGTTCAGTGTTGACCGGATCAGGCGGGGTGTTCTCCTCCTCTGCAGGTCGAGGAGGATTGATTGTGGTTTCCATCGCAGCCAGTGTGGTCTTCTGGTAGAGAAGTTTCTGGATGTTGGGACCGGCAGGACCCTCAGGTTCAGTGATGGAGCTGCGCTTTTTAAGGGGTCTCGGGGCGTTGCAGAGCTTCTTGCGTAGAGCCTCCAGGTCCATGTCGCTCTGGTTGCGGTAGGGGTTGGAGATGAAGGGGAGCAGCTTGGTGGGGCTCAGTGGCCGCGGGATACGTTCTGTCTCTTGGTTCTCGGTTGCCGGCGTGCCATTCGTGCCTTGGTCGGTCTCCGTTTCAGGGACATTAGGACGCTCCACGTAGGGGTTGTCCATCTGTGGTGACTGGGATTGCTGGCCTGCGCCGATCACAGGCTTACCGTACACTACAGAGAAAGAAAAAAAAGGAGCGTGAATGGTCAAGTTTCCTTTAAAACTGTGTCCCTGTTTCCTACAAACAACTCCAACACTAATGCACTTAAAGTCTCACTCACTGCTAACAAAGTTGTAGCGGTTGTGGGAACGGTTCAGTGCTCCCTGCACCCCTTGCTGCAAGCCCTTGCCTGCTGCTGACTGCTTTGTATACATGGAGTAGATGGAGCTGGCTGCCACTGTCTGAGGTTTCTGCATAGGGGGCTCCTTGGGCTCTGGGGTGAAAGGTCGTACAGTGGCAGCCGGTGGGGTTTCCTGCTTGGATGGTAGGGGAAGTGTGTTACTCTGAGCTGGTGGAAGAGGCGTGCGCTGCTGCTGGCTGCTCACTTTGCCCTTGCCTGGGAAGGTGCCCGCGCCTGGGAAGGGCAGATTGACCTGCCGGGGTTTGCTTGGCACAGGAGGGGGAACTTTGACTGGGTTTTTTGCAGCATTCTGCACACAAGGAAAAACAGTTCAGAGACAAAAATATGAGGCTGTTGTAGAGGGTCCTACATTCCTACTCAAGATTTTCCTACTTTTTTTTTTTAGCCACATATAGCCACAAAGGCATGACTGTTATCTAAATTTATTAGACACCAACAGTGTCTAACATATAAAAACATATTTTATATACAGTACTGTGCAAAAGTCTTAGGCACATGCAAAGAAATGCAAAGATGCCTTCAAAAATAATGAAGGTAAATGTTTCTACATTTTAAAAAAATACTATGAAGAGCAGTAAACAGTAATAAATGAAACTAAGTCAATATTTGGTGTGACGATCCTTCGCTTTAAAAAAAAAAAAAATAAAAGTCTCAGGTACAATGTGTGCAGTTTTATAAGGAAATGAGCTGTAGGTTTTACTGAGCATCTTGCAGAACCAGCCACAGTTCTTCTGGAGACTTTGACTGTCACACCTGCTTCTTATTTTTGCAGCAAAACCCAGCAGCCTTCATTATGTTTTTTTGTCTGAAAAGTGGTCTCTTATGTAAAATGCTGCTTTCTTTACTGACATACAAACACTTTTCTGTAACATTTAATTTTGTGCTGGAAAACTAATGTCTGGAAATCTAAAAAGTTTTTGTACTTTTAAGTCATAAAATAAAAATCTATAACAAAGTTTGTACTAAAAAAATAGGGCGCCTAAGACTTTTGCACAGTACTGTAAATAAACTGGATGTGTCTACTAAGCTTGCGTTGAACTTTGCACATTCTGCTAACCTGGGCGTCTCTCGCAAGGTCCTCGCTGCTCTGGTTCTTGCGTAAGGAGGCCGTGGACGGCTCGGTGGATTCAAACATGGAGACGGGGCGCGCCTTCCGGTCCTGCTGTCCTCTTTTCAACACGTCCGTGTCATCTGGAGCTGGAGGGAGAAAGGGCAGGAGAAAAGGACACTTCTTAGCATTCAGGTCATGGTCAGAATCCGTGGACCAAGACTAATACAAACCTTCAAATAATACATATTTTTCCATTTCTTCAGATTAATTTTAATAAGATGAATGATATATATCGAACAAAACCACTGATATGTACAAAGGCGCTCAGTTAAATGACAAAATAAACTCCTAAATTATCAGCTGGCGTTTAGGATTTAGTACACAGTAATGTAAGCTGCTTTTCCACTGAGAGAAATAATAATAGCTGCATTTTATTAGGTGTTATTAAACAGTGAGTGCGGTCACCTTGCTCTGCTGGCACTTGGCTTGGCAGCCGTGGTAAAGTGGACGAGGCATAGCTGGTGTTGGAATCTGTGGCTGGTGAGCTCCAGTCGGTCACTTTAAGCACTTTTGATGACTGCGGGCCTGGAGAACGACAATATACTAACTTTATTTTACAAATACTTTGATGAAGATTTGATAGTATGATACAACCAGCAGTGGGTTCTTAGCACTGGACAGGATTCACTTTCTGTAACAATTTCCCAGCTAAGCCAAGCATTATTCAAAGCCAGCCTAGAGGGAGCTTTAATTAAGCAGTTGCTGATAATGTGTTCGTAGAATCAGACTAGACAGTGAGCATTCAGAAAGCCTTTAAACACTACAAAATAATTATTCAGAGAGACAGAGTCTTGAGTTTCATCACACCTAAACTCAAACACTCTCTCACACACACAAACAGCCAACACTGCAAAACATCTGTGTACCTTTTCTCTTGGCCCGCAGTTCTTTCAGCGGCTTAAGCAAGAACATTTCTTCTAAAAAAAAAAAAAAATGCAAACAACAACAACAATACTGAACACGTCAGTAAAGGGATCCAGTGAGATTTAAAAAAAAAATATATATAGTCACGCCAATAAACCACAGACACGAACACGGAGCTAAATTTAGGAGACCAGTCAGCCTTTCAACTTTCCAGCACACTGTATATTCAGAAAGCAGACTCGAGAAAAACTTTAACTTCTGCTTATGCATGACAGAACAAACGGAGACCAACATGACAGGGAGGAAGAGATGGAGAGAAAAAAAAAACCCAAAAGGCCATTTCTGTTGAACGCCTGAAGTCCAGATTCTGTTAATATATTGATTCTTTTAGACTGTCAGTACTAACGTACTAACGTGGATTATCCAATGATGTTTTCAGCTCTGTTTCCTAAAAGAAAGCAGCAAAACTACTGCAATTTAAAAAAAAAAAAAAAAAAAAAATCACACTCTGACCATTCTCCGCAGAAAAAATATTACCCTAACAATATTTAACCATAATAAAGTGTAGTGTGACTGATTTAAGATATCAGGTGCCACAGGACTGGCTCAATAAATTCACTGGGGCCAGCCATTTTGATTTGTAGTGTTTATATATATATAAAATATATACAGTTGGTATTAACACTTTAACATTAACCTGTCGTCTATCTCCTCAGAGTATTTTGACCAAAATCTACCACGACCTCAACTAAATGTACTACTTTAGTAAGGTAGCTGTGATATTAGCATTAGCACATCCCATGGCCAGAAGCTCAAGACAGCAAATTCTCTCCATTCTCTCTTAGTGGGAGGGACGGCATTACTCTCTCTCCCCTCCGTCAATCAGTTTGACTCTAACTAATCTTGGGCGACTGCGAGTTCGCGAGGAAGCGGTCAGTTAGAGTTTTCCTCCGAGTGTGGTCAGCTGCTCTGTAATGATGCATGAACAGCAGCTCAGTCTGGCCTGACAGGTCTCATAGGAAGCACATGCTAGCCTTCTCCCCTCCTGGTTGGTCGCTGTTGTGTGATATAAAGTTGATCTAAAGTGTTTGACAGTAAGAGTGCGGGAGAACCGGAAGGGAGGAGTCAATGAGAGATGGATCACTGCATCACAGCACACTAATGACCAATGGTGGCTACCTTCTGAGCTGAGAGTGACATCAGAGGCGTACTGCAGCCGTGTTATACAAGCCGTCCCAGAACTCTCCTCCCCTGCGGCAAATGCAAACTAAACCTCAAAGTCACCACACACCACACACAAATGTTCATCTTTCTGAGTGCCTGATGTGCTTACTGTTAAACTACAAACAGACATGGCATTGCTCAGAGCAATCCTCATTTTCACACAGCCATTGCCCTTGGTAAGGTAAAGGACACGAGCTGGTGAAATGTGAAATGCTGTCAGTGCCAGTGAGTGCAATGTGGGCTTTGCGTGCTGTACCTGTGCCAGGTTTGGCCGGCGCCGACACCATGCCAGTGCTCCTGTCCTGAGGCGGTAGCGTGGCTGTGCCGTCGGGGTAGGTGGGCTTCAGCAGGTCGTGTCTGGCTGGGCCGCGTGGCACGGTGGACGACTGGATGTACGGCCCCACTGCAGCCACGCGAGACTGACCCCCTGACTGGGGCGGCTGGCCATCAGAAGAGACCTGAAGAGGAAAAAAAAAAAAAAAAGGGGTAACGATTATTCAATATTTTAATGTCAAGTGTCATTTTTACAGACTTTTTATCCCGTTTTATCCTCGCTTAACACTCACGCACTATTACAAACCAAGCATTCATGAAAAAACCAATGTACACATTAAATTAAATGAAATTGAAAGCCACAATAATAAGGGGAAAAAAATACAAAGAATAAACACAATGACAAAATTAAGAAAATAAGTGAAATGAAAAACAAAGAAAGGGAATAATTGACATTTTGTAAGCTTAAATGTTAATAAGAATTGATATCCACTTTGCACTTCCATAATAGCTCCATTTTTTTTCTCCAAGTCCCTCGATCTTATTAACCATTATCATCATCTTGATATACTGGCTTTGGCATTACAGCTGCAGGAAAATGGCATTAATAGCTTTATATTTAATGGATGAACTGATTATTAAGGCAAAGAGGTGCTTTAAGGGGGGAAAAAAACATAA
>CM040481.1:7852883-7875383 GCA_022758105.1 Pangasianodon gigas
AAGCAGCGTCCTTTTAAAAAAAAAAAAAAAAAAAAAAAAAACTCATCTAAATTAAAGGATCCCATAAATCCCCTACCAAATGAGGATGACTTGCATGGATGAACCGACTAACAATGTCCAAAACAGTAGTTTTACCTTGGGTTGGGTATCTTTTGAAGCCTTTTCCTTAACGGGGAAGCCATTCTTAAGGGAAACAAGAACAAAACAACTTCAGCACATTCAAAAAAAGGAGTACACTGTTGTCGTGTTGTTAGAGGAAGACGATCCCGTTCATCAAAGCACCAGGAGGAGAGGGAAATTCGTTTTAGTCTGACAGGAATGAGAATCAGAAAGAACCCACTGAATCCTGGACCACCATGCGTGCCTGGTAGCGTCACCGACATTTCTTGGCAGTGAGGAAAGACTCAAACATCATCTCTTTGTGTTAGTTTCGTTAATATTCTGTGCAGAGCTGTGCTAAAACCAAGCGTGGGTTTATAAGAAATCCACCTACACCATCTTTATGTTTTCTTAGAAGAAGAAAGGCTTTATAAAGGTCAGAGTTTCAGTGCTTGGAAGAATCTTGAGGGATGGTGCACAAGATCTCCATTTCTAGCCTTTTTTTTTTATTCTTTAGGAATCAGAGACAGGAAAAGTAGGCTGTATTAGTAAAAGTCCTTGCTGCAGAATTGCACACGGTACCATGAACACCACCAAAACACCACAGAAAAGACCAAACATTTTGTTAAAAACAAAGAGCAAAGAACAACAAGATTAAATTTAAAAAATGGGAGAAAATATCTTTATCTTTAAAATATGTTTGTGGCTTGTATCCACCAGAGGGCACTTTGTAAAGCACATCGATAACGACCTGAGGGTTTGGAGCTGAACTCTAGTCCAAGTTTTGAAATAACACTAATCCCTCTATCAATTAATAAACTGGTAGGTATAAGAAGAAAAAAAATTAAAATTAGATCTAGTTGAAAATAAGTTAATGAACAGATATCCAGTTAAACACTAGTAGAGGAAAAAACATTCATTAATAATACAAAAATGATACATGTGCCACTACAATTACACTTTCCTTCTGTCTGTGACGTGTGTGTGTGTGTTTAACAGATGTACTACAGAGAAATAACCAACAGAAATATTCAAAGCACAGCAGAAGTGTTAATCAAAGCCAGCTTGGTATTTCAGCCTGCAGCCCTGCTGTAGCTGTGTGTGCTCTGACCTTGGTTAAAACTCAAATCTGCAACCTATAACTGCCACAGAGTGTAAGAGAGAAAATCTCATTGGATTAACGAACCGCCAGCGGCATTGCGTGTTTATAATAACCTGACTGACAGTGCAGATTATTTGCACACTCTATTTACTAAACAACGTCCTGGGCTGACGTGTGACATGTCGTGAGATGACGCAGACAATCAGCCAATCAGATTACGGCGTCTGTGTGTCTCGCCTCCTATCAACTCTTCAGTGAAATGTCTCGTCCTGTCATATCTCCACAGAGCAGGGCCTTGTGCTTAAGAGCCGACGGGAATGAAAACAGAAATAGACACTGCACATGAGAACAGCTTGCAGCGTGAAATGAAAACAGGAGCGGTTGAGAAGTGTCACTCAGACAGTGTCAGTGCACTGCTCGTGTAAAACTGGCTTCATCTGCAAAGCTCAAGTACCTGAAGTTTGTCCGGTGAATAATCTGGCCGTCCGCTCCCACGCGTTTCCGAGACTCTTCAAGTCCCGACGCGTACGTCTTTACACTTTACACCTTTTTTTTCTTTCTTTTTTGCTGTTTTTAATATTTTCTCACTGACTTCATATGGATATTATACATAACGAATAACTGAACAGTGACTTCAGTACCCTACTACTGACATCTCAAACAGTTAACCAGGTATTCACATCCCTTATTACAAAATTAAAGATCCTGTCGGTCCTTGTAGACAGCTAAACAAGTCGTCTTGTCTGAAATCAAGCATTTGCCATGTCTGCAGTATTGGCAAAATAATAAAATCTACACATTTTTAATATTAAAAGTAATACAGCCAGCTACAGTCTAGACAACTTCTAGTGATACAGCCTCACGTTTTATCTCAAAATGATAAGAGGACACGACAGAAGTACTGTTGCTTATGAGGTAAAATAACTAATCCAGAGATTACGACACAGCCTATCAAATATCAACTCAGATTGCAGGCTTGATGCGTTATGGCCAAATTATAAAACACAAGCAGCATCCTTGTACAATTTGCTACCTAGTCGTGGCTGTATGAGTCACTGAGAGTGTTGTCAGCCTCACTGATAATATAATCAGGACCTCGATCATGGTTAGAGTGTGATCATGTTAGTACTCACTGGAAGATTCTCTTTCTGCTGCAGCGCTGCTTTCTTCTTCCACAGGCGATCACGAAGCTCGTTGACCCGCTTGTCCATGGTGGCCACCTCCTGGTTCTTCTTGTTCAAGTTCTCCCTCTGCTGCTGCAGCTTGGAGTTCTGCTCCTGGTTCATGTTGTTCCTTAGCTGATTGGGAGGAGGAGATATTTATATTTTAAAACCACAGATATCAAATATGTCCAAAAAAAAATAAAAAATAAGGAGTTGGTTAGTGCTTGAATAATACTGACAAATACTGAAAGTCTATAGACCCTTTAACTGAGAATATAAGCTGTTTATTTTTTTATTTTTATTTTTTTATGTTGCTCAAGTACTGCAAGAACTTGCTGCGTCCAGATTCAGTCCATGGTTCTACGGCGTAAAGGTTATTAAACTGGAGTCAGGAAATCATAACACTTGCACAAGATTGAGATCAATTTGCTATTTCGAGTTAATACAATTGTTCTCACGTTTTAGTTTTTACTGCTTCTCTAAAAAACTAGATTTAAGTAGGCGTAGTTCTTCTTCCATTTTGAACAGACTCATTAAAAAAAAAAAAAAAAAAAAAAAAAAACATTTCAAATGTATGTGCAATAGTCTTCCTACACTCACACTGTAAGTGCCAGTTGCAGTATGTCTCACGTCTCCAAGCTACCACTTGTCTGTCCATACAGTAGATATCTCTACAGCGGGGGGCTTATGAACTCCAAGCTATAAGCTACTTGTTCGAATAGTGGCCACTTTTTAAGCTGAGAGTACAAATTAACCAAACACGGGGTGCTTTAATTAATTAGAGGAGCAGATACGTGTCCTTGATGTAGCATAGATAGGTGACAAATTTGGGGAATTTTGCTGGAATGGTGTGGGTACCACTTGTCCTCTTTAAGAGAAGCGTCACTCTGAATCAATACAAAGTTATTCTGACTGATCTCCTTTATCCTGTGCTGGAACATTTCTATCCTGGTGGATGCGGTCACTTCCAGGATGACTCCACCCCCATCCACAGTGCATGAGGGCTCACTGGATGGTTTGTTGAGGATGAAAATGATGTCAATCAAATGCTATTGCTTTCTCAGTCACCAGATCTCGACCCAAGTGAATAGAGAGATTTTGGACTGACATTTTAGTTCCAGAGACTACACCATGGTGCAATTGTGGATTGGTTGCCTTGATGACAAATTTTCAACAATCCAATTCAGCCAAATCCAAATCCAAATCCACCCTCACTCACCTGCTTCTAGTGTTTTAACACACTTTTTTCATGTGTTAAATATGAGGCCTAGAGATATTCGTGGCTCTTCCACATATTCTCGGGGGCCCTGCACCCATAACCCCAGCAAATGTGGAGGGCCGACTGTATGTTTAATAAACACAGGCCCAGACCTGTAACCTGCAGACAGACACAGCTGAATCGTGCAACACCTCTCTTTACAATTACACAATCGATGTGTAGAAGCTGTAAGACATATGCCCAGACACGCACTGTGAATGACATAGCTTTTTTTTTTTTTTTTTAATTTAAGAGGTCTGTGAGCTGATCAAACACCACTATTTCAACATTTTAGCTTTCTTTCTACATCAAAATGCCACTATTTTTCTATTTCATCAGTAAGTGCCATATATGGAGTACTGAACAGTTTGTTCCAAGGCAGGTGACCCTTTGACCCAAATTTTGAGCCTTATTTAAAGCATCTTTTCTAATATCTTGTCTGTAACGACCTTATTTTACTCCCACTCTTCCGTACATTATTCCTGTCATCAACTTTTGACAACAGATTGTGCATCTTTTACTTTATCTAGCTTTTTCTCTCACACATTATCATTTTAATGTCTTGAAATAGCAGCAAGTATGTGCGGTATGCTGCGTAAAGCCACCAAGTGCAACACAAGCTAGCAGTGAGCACCAACATGGGAAATTCAGTATACGTGATGTACGAATAGTGTGACTGATGTTTAACACACCTGTAGCTCTCTGTAGAGACGATCAAGCTCAGCCACAGCGCTCTGATTATCGTGCAGGGCATCCATCTTGCCGTTCTTCAGCATCTCCAGCTGCCTGCTGAGCTCCTCGACTTTAGACACTGCCACTACAAGCTCACGTTGCTTCTGCTGGAAGAGATTGTTCATCTGCTCGATCTCCTCCACTGCAAACCAGAAAACACACTTCAGAAATCTCTGGCAAAGCTGGGACTGGAGGTGGAGTATTATACAGTATAACAATACGATATCGTACTACGGCCATAATAACCGTGTGACGGTAGAGATAATGCTCACTCAGTTTTCCGTTGCTGATGCGCTTCTGCTCCACCTGGCCCTTGAGAGCGCGCACTTTCTTGAGCCGAGCCTCCTGCTTCTCCACGTTCTCCCTGAGGCGCTGTAACTTCTCCTGTTCGGAAGCCTGCTGCTGCTTCATCTGATCTTGCTGCTTCAGGTAGCGCAGGCGCTGCTCCTATGCGCCAAGACAAGAAAGGGTCAGAGGGACAAGAATGCTGGAACTGTATCAAGAGAACACTTTACAGTACGTGTCTCCCGCTTGTCCATTACGTCCAAATCTAATTACAGGTTTTTAAAAAAACATTTCCTTCTATAATCTCTCACGACCTTATCCAACTTCTCCGAGCTTCATTTACCTTAGAGGCCAGCAGCTGCTGCTGAGCATCGATTTGTTGCTGCTGTCGTGCCGCCATCTCCTGCAGCTCAGCCAGAGTCATGTCCATGCGCGGAGCTGCCACCTGCAAAACAGCAAAACTCAACATCCGTCTCACGTAGACGCATGTCACACACAACACACTTCTCACAAAGCTCGTGTTTCGAGAAAGGAATTCACAAAAGCAGCTCGACTCGTTTCCTTTCTTCAACACTTTTTTTCTCAGGAGTAAACACAACACCGTTATCAACAAACACTAGCTTTCTTAGAAAAGTCATCTCATTAATTATTTTGCTAGAAGAAAAACAGCTTTTTCAGTCATCGACTCACTCCGTTCTCCATCCTTCTATCTGGGGGTCCTTTAACACCGTTCCTCCTCTGATCCATGCCCCTGGCATTTCCTGTAAAACATTCAGTTAATACATTAATTATCTGCCATTTGACACAACACGCTCGTAGCTGTTAAAAACTGAGGACAAAAAATAAATAAATAAATGCTAGCGCCTGTCTTCACATGGGCTGTGAAGAAATGAAAAAAAGACCCACTTTCAGTGGATAGATTGAAGCATGGGGTCACACGCAGGTTAGAAAAACAGTCAACTCAAAATTAGCACCAGGCCTGCCTAGAACAAAGGACACTGTGTAGTCCTGTGACTGGCGATGAGCCACACATTTAGCACGGTTCTCTGAACAAGAAGTCACAGTCACTGCTCATCAAGGGAAATAATGTCACAGGACCAATAAGTCCAATCATCCTCTGGCCTGCGTTCAAGTCTGGCATTTACATAACGCTTACAGGCTTCTTTTACAGACGCTTGGACTGAAGGGGGAAAAGGGTAAGAGCAGGACTGAGAAAAGATTACGCAACGTACTTTCTGCCAAATCAGCGTTGAATAACCTGAGCAGAAAAACAGGGTTTATGCAATTTATACAAAAGAATCAATCGGTCCTCAGGAAACTTCAATAAACTAAGCTAACCTTCTGGTTTGAAGCGTCTTGGTCTCCAAAACAACATTCAAAACATGTAGATTTACTTTATTTCATATATTCAAGTGAAATCTTCTCATTAAAGACCTGGGATGAGAAGCAGTGATACAGCTTCTCGGGGTATCTGGGTACTGATCCGTCTCCTTGATGGGGAAAGTTATTAGGAGCTTTCTTTCAAGTTGCTCATGCTTATCTGCTTCAGCTGAGATCAGACAGCCGTGCTAAACTCACCTGGCTGGATCACAGTCACCTTATTATGCTACACCCACCTGATATCACACGGTGATAAAAGTTAAGCTCACCTGATATCACAATGTGAAACTATTCACTCTAAACTCACCTGAAGCACAGTAATAAACTAATCACGCTAAACTCACCTGATATCACACGATAATAAACTAATCACGCTAAACTCACCTGATATCACACAGTAATAAAGTAATCATGCTAAACTCAACTGAATCACAGCAATAAACTAATCACACTAAACTCACCTGAAACACACTGAAACTAATCACGATAAACTCACCTGAAACACACTGAAACTAATCACGATAAACTCACCTGAAACACACTGAAACTAATCACGTTAAACTCATCTGATATCACACAGTAATAAAATAATCACGCTAAACTCAACTGAATCACAGTAATAAACTAATCACGCTAAACTCACCTTATATCACACAGTAATAAACTAATGATGCTAAACTCACCTGAAACACACTGAAACTAATCACGCTAAACTCACCTGATATCACATGGTAATAATCACGCTAAACTCAGATGAATCACAGGAATAAACTAATCACACTAAACTTACCTGATATTGCACTGTGAAACTAATCCCGTTAAACTCAACTGAATCAGTTACAAACTAAACTAAACTCACCTGCTTTTGTACTGTAACAAACTAATCATGCTAAGCTCACCTGAACAACACAGTAATAAACTAATCACACTGAAACTAATCACATTAAACTGAACTGAATCACAGTTACACACTTATCACACTAAACTCACCTGATATCGTACTGTCATAAACTAATC
The DNA here is from genome assembly GCA_022758105.1 of Pangasianodon gigas. NCBI lineage: Eukaryota > Metazoa > Chordata > Actinopteri > Siluriformes > Pangasiidae > Pangasianodon > Pangasianodon gigas. The sequence continues at coordinate 7,859,920 of CM040481.1, forward strand.
ACGATCATTCACCTAAACAACACGGTCATAACCTAATCACACTAAACTCACCTGAAACACGTTGTGAAACTAATCACGCTGATCTCACTGTGCTAACCTCACTAGTCTCACGCCTCACTATTCACCAGACTAAACTCACCTGCCTTGCTCCAGTGCTACATATCGAGCTGAACTCACCTGGCTCGCGGCCGGGAGTTCTCTCGTGGCGCAGGAAGAAGCGGACCTCTGATCTGCGTGAGCCCCAGCGCTGCAGTAGCTCCAGCATCCTCTCGCCCTCGCCCACAGCTCGCTCTGCACGCATACACACACACACACAGAGTCAGGTCAGCTCATGGCAATAACCTCGCCATGCAAGGACAGCAGTGATGGAGTGCTGACACATGCTGCTGGCGCGAGGGCTGTACTGAACTGCTGATGAGACTCTCCTTCAGAATATCCTGACTGACTGAAGATTCTGGAGGATTGAACTGAACATAAAGCCTGTAACTGAGTCTGTGGAATAAACACAGTTAAGCGAATCTGTGAACATGAGGATCCCACATTCCGTCATACTGTTTGGATTATTTGTTTATCTTTTAGTATAACATAAATTTTCTTGTGGTTTTTTTTTTTTTTTTTTCACATTTCAGAGCATGTTTTCATTTGAACATAATAACGACAATAACAACAATAATGACGTGTCCCATGATATAGGAAGTTTTTTTTTGTGTGGTCTGTAATCACCATACAGTAATCTCAACCACAGATGTTGGATTTCCTGTTTATGTCAGATCATGTTTCTGATTGGCTGCTGGCTGTGACGTGTCTTAACCGTGTGTAGTGGAACTGAAATAGTACACATTGTTGCGATTTTACACTAAATTTAGCAAATCTTTTGTCTCATCTCTCACAAATATCATTGCGTTTTCATTAAACTGATCAAGCAGCTGTGTCGTTTTGGATTTAGCATTCTCTTATTTCGCTTTGTGTAAATGTCAGCATGCATTTAATTAACTTTTTTTTTTACCAGGTAAAAAATTGTCTTTTGCTTTCTCAATCCAGCTAATAATTGAGCAGGAATTATGCTTTTGCTTATTTTGAAAACGCACCTCTCGTATGTGTAACCTCTCATAGACTGGTAAGCAATTAATAGATAGATAGATAGATAGATAGATAGATAGATAGACAGATTAGCTGCACATGGCACAGTGTATGAATGAAGTTCACACAGAAACTACAGAGGGATTAGTAGTCATTGTGCAAAATGTAACACACCACAGTATGTAAACAGAGAAAATAATAGAGACGGGTCACGCCCAGTGCACAAAAAAAACACAGATCTCATTAATCTACTTTCCTAAAGATAGAACAGCTGAGAGTAAACATGTATAGACTGTGTGTGTGTGTGTGTGTGTGTGTGGATGTAGAGAAGTATATTCGGTTTAAAAGGTGTAAGGATTAGGTATCAGTGAACAATCCCAGGCTGCATTTAGTCAACCTGAGCGTCGTTTCTGCTGTGATTTCATTACTTTCTCCTATAACTGTACACTCAGTAGCGAAAAAAAAAATGCATTCTCTTGAACCAAAAAACATCTGAACTATCCACATAAATGCTGCAGAACTGCTTCAGCTCGACTGACTGCCATTCCACTCTCCACTTATCCACATACCGGTTAGTCATTAACTCAAGTCGGGTTCGATGCCAACATGAAGGATGTTATTGTTCAAAATCTAAACTGCTTAAAGCAGAGGAACGGCTCAGCTCCCTATGTACACAATCATATAATAACACTTGAAGAAAAACTTCCTGTCGGTGACGTCAGCTGCACTGATCGACACTCTGAGGTGTCAAGGCCTTTCTAGGTACTCGAACTGAAACGCTCAAAGACACTGAATGTGCTCGAAGACGTGTAACCATGGCAACAGGCCACAGCAAAACCTCAAGTCCTCGAGAGCTGAACAAGAGCCTGAACACAATAAGCTGTTCCCAAAAAAAATCCCTGCATGAATCCCTGCACTGCTTCTTTTCCTCATTTCAGCAGCTGGAGGTTTCTCTCTTTTACATGCGAGCTCACGGAGCACTCTGGTTTACGTAGTTTGTTATTCAAATAAACGTCACACCCCTTGAAGAATGAGCTTTCAGAACATGGACACGGCCCTTGTTTAGATTTCATTTTTATATAAAATGCTGTTTATACACAAACATTTATAAGGTTGTGGTTGTTAATTATCTAAAACACTTAGATATTTCTCTATTTCCGGAAACAACGCTATCTAAAAATAAAATGTTTTTAAAAAATTATTTCGCAGCTGCTGTTGTGTGCATTGATTGTTATTCTCTGGACTCACATTGTGTGTGTGTGTGTGAACACATTTCTCTTACCCGATCCTCTCCACATCTCAGCTAAGTGGCAGTCCATCTCTCCCGGCTCCTTGCAGAGCTCCACCACATCACGGCACACCGTCTCCGGGGTTATGGGCACCTCTGTGAAATGCTGGTCGTTGTTGCTGAGGTACACGGTCAAGAACATCTGCCGAAAGATAGAGAAAGTGGTCAAGCTCTTACGGAACCTTATTTCCCTTCCTTATTTCCTGGTCCTGAATTAAGTAGTATGAAAAACGGTAACAAAGTACATCACAATTTTACAGTTATTTATATTATCGTGTACGCTGTTAACACAGCAACAAGCATGGACCGATCATAAAGCCATCAGCTCGCCCACTGGGGAAGTAAAAACTCCAGCGTGCTAACCTCCAGTCTCATGAAACCTAATTTTAAAAGAGGTAGCTAACAATATAACATGTACGGCAAGCTAGTTAACTATTTAAGTGGAATAATTCAGACACAGTTGAGCGTATAAACTCCTGCATAAGTGAATCCTTTTCTAAGAAAGTGTCTCAGCTATCACATTGTTTGAGCCCTTGACAAAAAGTCAATAAGTTGTTGGCCAACGCTTGGCTAGGAGGTTCACGTATTTATTTTGTTGACGTTATTTATAGTCCCACTTGTCTTTGAGCTATTGAGGTTTGGATTAAAACCCATTAAATTCAACGAACCAGTCAAACGAGCTATTAATTATTAGAACTCAATAATAAATATAATAACTTTGGTAATGGTAGGTTGTGATTTACACCACTGTAACATAATTAAAAAAAAAAAAAAAAAAACGCTTCAGGTATGCTCAAACCATTAAAAAAAACCTGTCAATAATATAAAAAGACCTAACATCCTGCTCTTTAAACCGCTCCGTTACACAAACATCTTGCGATTTAAAACCCAAAGCAAGTCACTGAGTGAAGTGCACTGACATTTAGGACCAGCGTGGATTCTGAGCTTTCTTCCTCGCGTCCTCGTCTTGGCTTGAGCTTCATCTAATTAGCTCCTCACATACGAAAACAAACTGCTAATAAAGCCCAAGTCCTGGAGTCTACTTTGCTTGCTCTGTAAACACCAGTGCTCGCAGGAACCCAGCATCCTGTAATTGAGGTGCACACGGGCAGATTACTGGTAAGGGATGAGGCTATAAGAGAGGAGGTAGAGACGGAGGGAGTGAGTGAGTGTGTAATAACAGTAGATTGAAGCTGTGCTGCTCCAATCACTCAGCACTAACTTAATGATCCACAGAGTGCCTGGGCTCCACTCGGCGCTGGAGGGAAAAAAGTTGGCATGTGGATGGATGTGACCTTCGTTCAGCGCCAAGTACGTGAAATATCACCTGTACAGCCCACACGCAAGGACAGGGCTGCAAAAACAGCTGAAGGTGAAAGACTGATGAGGACATTTTACCGACGGAGGAAGCGTGATGAATAGGTTAGTATCCTGTTTTCTATTTCATTGACTTTTTTTTAGTAAGCGCTTTATCGTGGTCAGGGTTGCGGTGGATCTGGAGCTGATGCTGGGAACACTGGGGCGTGAGGCGGGAAATTCACCATGGATGGGACGCCAGTCTGTCCCAGTGCACCAAGCACACACTCATTCACACACTCATTCACACCTAGGGATAATTTAGAGTAGCCAGTCTACCTACTGGGATGTTTGTTTGGTGGGTGGAAGGAAACCAGGAGGAAACCCACATGTCGCAGGGAGAACATGCACAGAAACTCTGCACAGACAGTAACCCGAGCTCAGGATCGAACCTGAAACTCTACATTTCTAATCGTCGGACACCACAAGGAGGAAAGTATGCACACATGTGCTTATGAACAACAAACGATTTAGTTCCAAACATGGGACATATTTAGAAAAAGCACTGAGGAGAAGGATTGCTGATTTTCCATGAGAGGAATGTTTCAGCTTGCCAATTGTGGTGATCTGGCAAAGTATAAAGTATTGATTACATAAGAGATTTATTTTAGTTGTGCTTAAATAAAGCTCTTTTAAGAGCTCTGCTGCTGCAGATGGTCCCGACATGGACACCCTAAAGAGCTGCTCTTCCAAAAACAGTTTACGGTTGCTTCAGTGGATAATCTCCAGCTGGATACTGTAGACTTATACTAAAAAACTGCTGCTGTAATCATCATGACTGTGTTTTTTTCAGTCTGGTTTCTTCCTCATGTTTTCTCGGGGAGTTTTTCCTTGCCGCTGTGGCCTTTGGTTTGCTCAGTACCGATCTTAATCTACATCTAGATATCTGTAAAGCTGCATTATGAAAATGTTTATTAGTAAAAGCGCTACCCAAATCCCGCTGCATGGGATTCTTTTGGTCTGAAACAGAAACAGGACGAGACGATCATTCATGTTAGTGTATTATTGTTTAAACATAAAACAGCAGGTTCATCTGCAGTATGCTCAAGCACATCATTTATTTATTTTTCCACAGGCCCTGCAGACAATGTAGACCTCATTCACTCTCTAAACAAAAATCAAACAATCTTGGGGAAAGAAAGAAAAAAAAAAACTTCACTGACAATAGCAACATTTCCGTAGTGGCAAATAATATTTTATTTGATGTTAAAATATTCACAAAAAATATACTGACAGCAATCCTTTCTTACAGATAACCGTCTGCTCCTATTATCTCAAAAGTAATAACATGTTAGATGCGTTGGATCCATAACACCATTTATTGTAAATAAACTTACAAACTATTCTAACGCTAACTAGTGAAGTTGAATCCCCCTTTTACAATTTTTTGAGCCAGGATTTCACCATACGTTTTTTTTTTTAGTTGTTCCAACTACCAAGTCATTTAAACACTAGCTACGTTTCCATCCAAGGATTTTTTTTCTGAAAAAAGATTTAGTGCATTGAAATGTTTACTGATATAGCTAATGGAAACGCAAATTATCAATAAAATTTCACAAGTTTTTTCACGACGTAACCTTTTTTAGTTTAACTTTAGCGCATAAATTCTATGTCGATACTTCAAATGTTGCGAAAACATAGCTTGGATACAGTTTTTGTCGAGAAAAATGGCATTCACACAAAAGAAAAAAGTGTCACGTGACAGAATTTATCCATTCATTGAAGGAAGAACAGGGATGTGCCTGCCATCCAGAGCACCATAAACCAGTGAATCATGGCAGCCTGATATAACGACGCATTAATTTTTCTTTAATAGTTGTGCACACAGCATATACACGTCGATGGACCCTGAAAGTTTCCTCCGCTACTCTGTACTCGGTGCAGGTTGCCAGCATGAACAGGGTGATGGCAATCTGCTTTCGGGTCGGAACCGGTGCTCGCTGGCAACCTGCGATGCATCAGGTGCAACATCAGGACCAATTAAGTGGCACAGCATCTCAAACGTGGGCCGTGACATTCTCTGCAGCCAGAGACTTTCTGTGAAGTGTCTCTCCACCACTACGTCCCAGAATGCCCTGTTGCGTCGTCTCTCCCAGAACCATGGGCTTCGTCGCATAAGGGCAGTTACTTGGAGCCCTATCAGACGAGCAACTGCTCCATTCTGACATTGTCTTCTGATATTTCATACAATTGCAATTATTTGTGAAATTAAAATAAAAAATTTAAATTAAATTGTCTCAATACTCTCTCCATTTTACAAAGACTTGAGGACATGTGGGATGCAAAAGATATACAGTTCACGTTATACACAAAATTATGTATGGAAACGACTCAAAGGCAGATTTATTTCGCAATATACCAAAACTTACGCGACAGTTTTTTTGTTTTTTTTTTAAGGATGACATCATCACTAAAAGGCCAATTGGATGGAAACAGGCAAGAGACAGCAAATTTCACAATCTTTTCTTTACGTACTTGCATATCACTTTGTCGATAACAGAAAAGCGCAAAAAGTGGATGGAAACTCGGCTACTGTTAAGCCTTTATTTTTCCTTTTTAAATGAACATAAACAAAGCGACTGATTTCATTCACAACGAAGTTACGTTACGCTCACAACAGCAAGTGACAAAGTGACAGTGTGAGATTTTCTCAAATCTAAGCAGAATATGTATGATGTGATGGAGCAAGAAATCCAGAAGATTCCTCGAACCAGTCGTGTAGCATGCGCATGGCTTTATTCAACAGCGGTCACACTGGCTGTGCTCATGTTTTAAAGCCAAGAGCTGCCCTTCCACTGTTCTCTTTTCTTTGAGGCATGCAGGTAAAAGGCAATATCCACAGGTGCATTCACTATCCTGCTGTGTCTAGACAGCGTTGTAGAGATGAAAGCCAGAAGTAAGATTCTCAGCCACAGCTGTACAAACCTTACACGCATGATATCATGTGCTATTACGCAGGTTTTGATTCAAGTGCCATCACAGAGCTCAGTTTTTTCCACTAATGCATATTATAGAGGGGGTACACAGAACAGAAGTTTTCCTAGCTGGCATGCCTGTCTTTTAGGTTTAAGTCGAACTGTAGAGTTTAGCAAGTAAACACAGTGACTCTTTAAAAATTTCTGCCGTGGGTGGGACTGTCATTGGGCTGTGTCTCAAATGAAAAACCCTTACTGTACATTTAAAAAGATTTACTAATCTAGAAAATCCAGAAGACTAGTACTCAAAACAGAGCTTTCAGTAGGTTTAAGAGGTTTTTAAAATTCAAACACTAACTGGAACAGGAAAACCACTAACAAGAAGTTACTGCAAGTACTCAGTAATGATCTAGAATAGTACGCAAGTATGCGATTTGAGACAACGTTAGCGCGTTTATTCAGTTGTTGACACGGCATCACATGATACTATATTGCCTCTACTATGTACGTTGGTATTGTAGCATGCAAACGCTTTATGCTAATTTCTGAGGACCTGCACAAGCGATGCACCAAACAACCGAAGGATACATGTGGCGGCCATGTTGCATATGTGTATGCATAGTTAACAGCATAAATCACACTTAAGAGGCCCAAACCTGTTCTAGCACGGCAAAGTGAGCTCCAGGAAGACATGATTTGTCAAGGTTAGAGTGGAAGAACTCGAGTGTCGTGCACAGAGCCCTGACCTCAACCCCACTGAACACGTTTGGGATGAACGGAAACACCCAACATCAGTGCCTGACTTCACTAATGCTCTTGTAGCTGAACACAAATCCCCACAGCTGTGCTCCAAAATCTAGTGGAAAGCCTTCCCAGAAGAGTGGAGCTTATTATAACAGTAAAAGGGGACTAAATCTGGAATGAGATGTTCACATTGGGTGTGACGGTCACGTGTCCACATACTTTTGGGCATGTACTGTACTACTACATCAGTCCATCAGGCATGTGGAACTCGGCTGGATTTAGAGACGTATCAACACAACCGGGTCGAATGCCGGAAGACAGAATGTTTGAGTCACTCCCACAGATTAAACAGACGACAAGAGATACCACAAGCCTCGTGTTAAACACACACTGAGGACGGAGCCTCAGGCAGCAGGACCCTGGCCAAAAATAATGGCACTTTTTCCAGGAAATGGGCACTTCATATGCTGAATTTACCTGAATATAATGGAGACCTTTTAAATAATAATAATAATAATAATAATAATAATAACAATAATAATAATAATAATATCAGTTTACCTCAAACAAAAGCAGTTTTGCCTTAATGAAAAATGATGACATCAAACAAACCGGTTTTGAGGAGGGGTTTTTTTTCCCCCAACAACAAAAGCAGCATTTTCATAAAAGACTCAATTTCTTTTGCGGTAAATAAACAAAAGTAAATCAATCTTTCATGTAGTCTGTAGTCAGCATATTTAACAAGTGTACTGTGTTTCATTATTGTATATCGGATTTCCCTGCCACCCTCAATCTCTCTTTACAGCTCTCTGTATCAGCTTGGTTTGCTTCTGATCACATCAGCTCTGAAAGCTGACGCAGCGAGTAAGCGTGTAGCCCGGGGACGTCTCAGCGTATACAGAACGGACGCTTGATCAGTTAAACGCAATAATGGCGAGTCACTAAACAGGCAAGGCCAGATGATGTAGGTCAATAGTGCGGCGATGGAATAATTAGCTGACTTGTCAAAACAATAGTTCTTGACAAACTTTTTTAAGCGTGCCTCAAAACTATTCAGATCCTGATAGGACTTAAGTAGTGTTTAAGCCTATGCAGACTCGAGCTGAACTGCTGAGAGCAGAGTTTAAGAGCCAAATAATTGACTCATATGTGTATTAAACTTCCAATTAAACTTCCGGAAAAAAAAAACACACTCAGTAAAAGAAATCCTTATGATATACATTTTGCTTAGAAATTATATTTCAGTACAGATCTGTCATTTGTAACGATTTAATTATTACTACTTACTCTTACTGGATTGAAGCTCATGACAAGGAGAAGGAGCTTTTATGAGATGCAAATCGTCTGCGATAAACGTATGTAAATATCCGTCAGAGTGAGCACCTGATGTACAGAGCCCCGGATTAAACAGCTTAGCTATTTAAACAAAAAAAAAAAACTTAAACAATGTTAATATTATCAAAGTGTTAAAGTCTGAATCCTGGCAGCGGGAGAATTTAAACATATCTACGTCCATATCTTCGCCACTGCCTGACCTTTAACCAAAGCGATGTTAATAACAACGAATGAATCGATAATACAGTGCTCATGATGTGAGAACACCTGGGATGATTTACTCGAGGCTGTGCTTCATCGCCGTCCCTCAGGCTGTGACGCACCAAACTTCGCACCTATAGCGGCTCTGTGTGTGTGCGTGTGTCTCCCCTAAGAGAACGGTTAACTCTTCAACCTCAGAAATTTCCGAGCGTGCTCAGTGGATTAATGAAACTGATCAGAGTGAAAGACGTCACATCCTTACTGCTCTTCAAGCTCTTTCCTCTCTGTAGCAGTCATGCGTATACGCAGAACTGCTTTCTCTGTCTCGAAATGTCAAACTAAATAAATCCACACTCGCCTAGATGACTTACATTTCAGTAAACTTGTTCATCTGACTTTTCAAACCTGCACCAATTCCATATCTCTGAAGTGATATTTGAACCTTTCTTTGCTACGGGTTCAGTCCTCGGCGACGTGCTGCCTGTTTATCTTCGCGGTGTTTTTTTTTTTTTAATCTAAGTGCACAGTGTTTGAAGGTAGCGCAGGCTGTAGGAGGTGTTTATCAGGTTATGAAGGCTGTCTTTTTCCTCCGTATTGGTTTAAACTTTTAAATAGCATTCATGGATGTTTTAAAAAAATTAAAAATATTTAAACATATATATATATATATATATATATATATAAAAACATGTACATTAGAACATTTTGAAAATCAGGTTAAACCATTAATATGAAGTAACCAAATCAATCGTGAAAATCAGTCAGCACACTCCTCAGAAAAGTGGCTTCATGCGTTTCAGAGCTACAGAAACCAGAGAGCGAGCCATAAGTAGTGATTACCCTGGCTGTATATTCTTTCCTTTTGCAATGTGATCTTAAAATTTGATCTCATCCATACCTCCTAATAACATTTTTTGTTAATTTAGTGATGAATGCGCAACCCTTGGTGAAACCGTATACTGTCTCCTATATTTTTTCTTTCTTCTTTGTCCTTTTTTTTTTGTTTTTGTTTTTATTTGTTTAGTTTCTCCTTGCTGTTGTGTCCTCTTCTTGCTCTGTCTAACCCCTTGTGTACATATAAACCCGACGGCAGTACCTGAAACATTACAACTGCGGAAGCTTTGCCTTTTTAAAAAAGAAAAAGTATTTAAAGCGTGATGCAACAATGTTCACGGAGCACAGCAGCACATTAATATGCATGAACATGTAAAACAAAAGCACCTGCTTGGTAAGTGAAACATGCTATATAGGTCACTGCTGTTACATAATGTTATATCAAATCGAGCTGATACAGCTGCAGTGGTTCTGTTAAAGTAGTAAAATATATAAAATACTAACTTAGTTTAACGAGGTTTAAAGAGGTCTGTTAAGTTCAGTCTGTTTTGATGTTAATGGTGAGGCAACATCTATGCGTAGGATACTGATTTACTACCATTTAGACAACATCAAGCTGCTTTTGACATTATTTCATTTTGTTGCGTTCTGTTTGGATGGGAACGGGATTAATACAGTCCCGTGAACACCTCTAGGACAAATGAAACAGCCTCCATTTTAAAGACAAGTTTAAAAAAAAAAGTAATAAGGATTTCTCAGAATTGCAACCAGGGAATAATTGTAAGACTAAACCTTTTTTAACCTATGACTGATTTTTCTTTTTCTTTTTCTTTTTCAGAACAAGCTGAGCTTCAGTGTAAAAACACTGCGCGTGTCTAATCATGAGACAACACCACAGCTTTTCAATAAGCAAATTATTACACGGACTAACGACCTCCGTCAGTCTGTACCGGGAGAAGATGTCTCGTAAAATGAGAGCATGTCTTATCAGAGTTCAGCAGAAGTGCACACACACACCCACACACACAATACGCGCTCCCACACCGCACGATGAAAAGCAGCTTGGCTCTGTTGTGTTTCGGTGAAAACAATCGCAGGAGAGTTTTACTACTGCAATCATGGAGCGCTTTGTGTTACACTGAAATGTGTGATGTACACAACCGCATGATTTCAGCCACACTCTTTCGCAATGCATTACGAGAGCAGGTGAACAAAGAGCCATCTGGTCCCCGGGGAAGAGAAAACACACTGACAATTCATACGATCCACATCTGCAGTGACATACAGTAGAAGCCGATAAGTGAAGTGTTTACTAGCAGCTGCTCTAATAAAGCAAAAATGTCAGGGACGCATTTTACCTTCCAAAACTGTCGGCAAAGTAGAACATTGTGGACTGGAAATACAACATGGCGTGCAAACAGGTCCAAAGTTTTCTGATTTATTTTATTTTGTTTCATTTCCCCTCCCCTGGTCTCGCCTTGCCTTGCCTCGCCTCGCCTCTCCCTCTGACCCCAAGCTGCATTCATGTCAGTTTTCTCAGAATGGATTAATAATAAAATAAATAAAATGCCATTTTTAATGGTACAAAATCTTCTCAAAGGCGCGTGTCAAATTACTAATCTACCAATCAAAATGACACTAAAACAAAAAGCAAAACAAGTCTTATGTCAGAATAAAGAGATGCCTTTGTTCACGCCCAGCTTTTCTGTTTAGCCTGTCGGGTTTTCTTTGAGGCAGAGCGCACGCTACACGATTTCCAAACTCTCACACGACCCTCTCGCACTACACGGCTTTAATCGCTGGCCTCTGTTGTTTCGTGGATGAAGGGGTGACGACTGCGTGCAGACAAGTCGTACCCACAACGCCATCTTTCACCCAAAGCATGGCTGATCCACAAATTCTGCTTTCTCGAGGAAAAACCAAACACAAGAGCTGTCTATCATGTGTCACTACTTTATACAAAAACAAAAACAATAGACGCGGGCAGGGAGATCTGTTCTACAAAGACAAGTGGCGATATAATGCAAAAAATAGTTCTTTTTAAATATTTTGCGCTGGTAGAAATCATGCCATGTTTGTTTTTAGGTTTGCTGTTCCTAACAGACATTTGTGTAGGACATAATAATACCAAATAATTTCTTACAGAAGCATCATTATTGTTCATACACTTTGCCCTCGCTCTCCCACACGAATACATGAATCATGAAACTGGATTCAGGGATCTGCTGCGCGTGACGGCAGAGGAATTTGATTTCCTCTCGGACTCTCATTGGCCGAACTGTGATCACGGTCTCTGAGGGAGTGCACAGCGAGTGTTCACCAAGCTGGGGGTGTAATCGTCAAGCCACAAAATTAGTGACCGAGAAATCGGAGGTAAAACGTATAGTGTGCACTAGGCTTTAATTCTGACAAAGTGGGCGGGTTTTATAGGAAGCAGCCCCTATTGGCTACTGCGTTTTGGAATGACTGCTTACTTCCAGGGGTAGAAGACACAATCGTCCATCATCTTTAGCAACACTTTCCTTTAAAGCGGGGGCCATGAATTAGATTTGACATGGGACTAAATATTGTTTGGTCCAGAATACATTTTCAAGATTTTTGACATAAATCTCTCCTAAATACGTTTAAAAAATATATTTTTATTTTTTTATATATATATTTTATATATGCCAAATATTTCACAGCCCCATAAAACACCAACTACAAACAAGAAAGTGAGTCAATTTATTCATGGAACAAGTTTTAAAATCAAATAATTCAACTACAACATAGTTTGATGACTAAACTCTAAAACCAATAATATAAATACAAATACATTTGATGATATTAAACCGCGCCCAGAGAGGAACGACAAGTGTCGCTCAATAAGAGAAGCGCTGCGGCAAGAGGAAGTAATGCATCCCACAGGAAAAGAAAAAACTGGCATTGGTTCAAGCTCATCACCACCTCCTCTCATAATATTGACTGTCCCGTATTTATCTACACCACACAACAAGCAATCAGCATTTCTCTCCTGTCCCCGTTTAAAAAGAAGCGTAATAAGAGAACACATGCTGATTATACAGCAGGCGATCTATACACAATGCTGAGCTTACAAACAGATCTATTTCATTGAGTGTATGTTGTTAGAGTTCTTATGGTTGTAACAAAATTCTTAAAGGTGCAATAGTCGATTTTAAATTTGTTGCTTGTACAAAGAACCTGGAAAATTATTTTTAAAAAAAACAACGGTTTGAGTCACGATCACAGCACCAGTGTATTAAGTGGCTGAGAAATCTGACTTCTGGTCCAGAATGCTTGTTTGTGTTTGGATAAGCCTCCTGTCAGTCATTTTATAGACACTCTACAGGCCACCATAGATCCTGGGGATAGAGATTAGTGAACAAGGGGGTGACTGGGGGATGGATGCAAATTGGGGGAGGGGAGTGTATGCTCGAGGGGCAAAAAAAAAAAAAAAATCATTCGAATGTCAAACCCACCTACATCAACTGTTAGACACCTAAGCTAGATTAAAAAATAAAATAAAATAAAAAAAGCCAAATCTTATCTAATGCACCTTTAATTGATATTAATAAAGCTGTGAGAGCATTCATGACCGGAGACAAGGGCTGGAACAAAATGAGAAATTCACTCATTATCGCAGTTTTCAGTAGATTGATCACGATAAATGTGCTTATAGATGATCTTAGAGTGCAGCAGCAGCGAGGGGTCCAAGCACTGGTTACTATTTTCACAGCACACAAGTTAAGAAGATTGCAAAAGGGCTTCGATAATTTGAAAACACACTTACCAACTTATCAACATGTTTCTGTGCTCGCTGCTGTTTTCTGTCTTTCGCTGGTGAGTAACTTTTACAGAATCAAACTCATTTTTAGTTCAGGCTTTAAGCTATGTGTGGTGGCCTGGGAAAACCCTTCACATGGTGAAATTTTAATGTTTTCTAAAATGGTTAGTGGTGCAGTGGGTACGAGCCCTTGCTTCATCACTACCTAAAGACGGTGATGCAGCGGTGCTTTAGTCTGTCCATCTCTCCCACCTCCTCTCACACCTGTACTCTGTGCTCATGCAGATCAGCTTCCAAAGCTTCAACTTTCATGCTAGTACCACCGCCAGCACGTGTGTACTCGTTGTATATCGCTAACTAGCCAAGTTAAGCCCGCATTGCATTCTGGGACTTTGAGTCCAGCGTGTGTTGTCTGTACTTACTTCTACGTTGGATTTCTCATTAATATGACTTTGAACCTCCGAACCGTAATATATTTAATGAGGGGTTACGGTGGCTTAGTGGTTAGCACTGTTGCCTCGCACCTCCGGGGTTGGGGGTTCGAATCCCACCTCCGCCCTGTGTGTGCGGTGTTTGCATGTTCTCCCCGTGCTTTGGAGGTTTCCTCCAGGTACTCTGGTTTCCCCCCCAGTACAAAGACATGCGCTGTAGGCTGATTGGCATTTCTAAATTGTCTGTAGTGTATAAGTGTGTGTGTGAGCGTGAGCATGCCCTGCGATGGGTTGGCACCCTGTCCAGGGTGTCCCCTGCCTTGTGCCCCGAGTTTCCTGGGATATTCTCCAGGCTTCCCACGACCCTGTGTAGCCTCAGCGGTACAGAAAATGGATGGATGGCGTTTCAGGGTGGAATTTTCCCTTACATTTATCATTCATCTTATAACTCAGCATGCATTAGGATTATATAACTAATATTAAGAATATTAAGAGCAGCACTGCTTTCACAGAGAGACATCCGGTGTCAAGCCTTTCACTGAGATATTTTAGTCCCAGTTTTAGCCCCAGTATTATATACCAAAGGCCTGATTACAAAGCCATTTCATTATTGTGAAAAAATATTTCATAACAGGCTCCATTATGATAAGCATTTCCTTTATAGTGTACTTTATTGTATACAAGAAAGACCTGCCCAGTGTGAGTCATTACCCAGCTGTGTACAGCCAGTTTCGGTCAAACAAGCGAGTCCTGCCTGAATTAAAGGTGCTGTAGGTAAGATTAACAGGTAAGCACTTGGGTTCCATGTTTATACTGTTAGTTTTTCCTCGAGCCCACTCCTCCAGTCCCACCCATCTTCACTAAGCTCCACCCCCAAAGACTATAGAGTCTATAAAATGACTGACAGGAGGCCCATCCAAACATAAACATCCTTACGGACCGGAAATCAGGTTTATAAACGGGTTTTCTCAGCCACTTAATACACTTGAGCTGAGGTTATTGCTTAAACCATTATTTTTTATCATTTTCTACATATTTTCCAGGTTATTTGTACAAATAAGCAATAAAAATATGACTATTTCACCTTTAAAACACAGAATTGTCGCAAATAAGTGAATTTTTTTCTGTGTATAAGGTAACCAGAGGTAGAGAGTTAAATGGACTGAGTTTTTTACCAGCACCTTTTATTAGTACTGTTTTTTTTTTCTTTTTATATACAAATTAAAACTTGGCTACAGTTTTTAAGAGAAGGATAAACAGTATATTTTCGACTTACCGGCATCATTTTGGCTTCGTAACGCATTTAACCGAGTCAACTCCTCAATTTTTCCTTTTGTCCAAAAGCGGCTGCGCAAAGTAGCTGAGCTAGTCTGGAGTACACAGAGGGAAAATTCACTTCTCCTGTGAATAAATTAGTCCGGACTCTGTTTTAAAAAAAATATATTAGCTGAAAAAAGGCGAGAAAAAAGTGCCCGTGTCCGGTTTCTACTTCATAT
>CM040481.1:7877883-7887741 GCA_022758105.1 Pangasianodon gigas
ACACACACTCCACCAGTCTGCAGTGAAGCAGTGCTGCGCAGGACTGTTACTAATTATTTCATTACAGAGATCATTTAAACAAACAAACTAAACAAACAAACAAATAAGTAATTACACAAATATATGATACTTAAAATAATGTGTTCAATGTTAATATATTGTAATGAATCAAAAGGGTAAAGTATTAAGTGTGACTAAATAAATAAATAAATAAATAAATAAAGCATTTAAATTGCATTTAAAATGTAAATGGATTTTAGTAATAATTTAAACAAATATAAATAAATAAATGTTAACTAAATGCTGAATTAAATATCTATGTACTTTAATACATTTAAAGGAAAAGTCGAGTATTATAAATGAATATTTTAAAACAAGCACACAAATAAATAAATAGATAGATAAATAAATAAATCAAAAATAGTTTAACAAATAAATAAATGTTACTTCGATATTGAATTGAATATTAATTAGATATGTACTATAATGAAGATGAGAAAGGTGTTTAATTTAATGACTTAATAAATAAATAAATAAATAAATAAATGTCTTAAAATACTAATATATTATAACAACAATGGATTGTTTAAATAAATAAGCTATAAATAAATAAATAAATAAATAAACAATCTAATAAATAAATAAATAAATAAATAAATGTCTTAAAAATACTAATATATTATAACAACAATGGATTGTTTAAATAAATAAGTTATAAATAAATAAATAAATAGGTTATTAAATAAAAAATAAATCAATCAATAAATAAACAAGTTATTAAATAAATAAATAAATAAATAAATAAATAAATAAATGTCTTAATATATTATAATGACAATGATATTTGTTTAAATAAATAAGTTATAAATAAATAAACAAGCTATTAAATAAATAAATAAATAAATAAATAAATAGCAATACCCATATATTCTAATGATAATAAATATGTGCTAACTCTATTTTTTAATACATACATTATTATGAATAATAAACATTTGAATACATTAGTAAGTAAATAATTGGGCTGTTCTTTTGCAGTAAAAGTTAGAGGTGAATAAAACTGTTAAATGCATTAATGGGGAGATGTTAGTGCTGCGCGCGCGCCTCCATGCGGTCATCTCCATACACGTCATTATCTCTCCTCCATTCATCAGTCCACTGTGCAGCGTGACGCGCTTCAGAATGGCGTCCCACAGAGAACTCCATTTCCCATGATTCCGCGGGCGGCCCGGCGCTGCTGCTGCTGCTGCTGCTGCTGCTGCTGCTGCATGCACGCGCTGTTGCACAGCTCCTCCGTTAAAGCACCGTGTAAGCGCGTGCAGCTAGCTGGATTAGCTCGGTGAGCGGGGCAGGTGGCGCGGGTGCAGCAGGCATGGCAGAGCCGGTGGCCGCGATGTGCGAGCAGCTCATTAAAGCTGTGACCGTCATGATGGACGCGGAATCCAATCAGCGGTACCGCCTGGAGGCTCTGAAGGTACCGGGAGAGGGCGAGGGGGAGACGCGATTAGCTACACGGCTAACAGCGTCTGGCTAACCGGCGAGCTGAGCGCTGCTGCCTGGCTAAAGCTAACGTTTTAGCAGCAACGTTTAGCCGTGCACGCGCTCCAAAGCGCTCACTAAACCCCAGTCTGCTTAATTAAATGAACATAGCTAGCTTTAAAGCTAAGTGTGTTACACTGTTAGCCGACCTAGCTGTTATCATTCAAACAGCTAATAGCTAACAGAGCTGATTTATCACATGGACTGGATGTCTCGTTAGCTAACTACACATCTGCCTGTGACTGCATCCTAAACGGCTTCTTTTTCCCTCCTCCAGTGCACTATATAGTGTGAGGAATGCTGATGTACGCGCCCTATATAGTGCACCTTATAGATAATCCGAGGTTATTTGGGATTCAGGCAGTATCTCGCCTGCTCTTTGATATGAACTGTTCATCTTTCTGTACAGGTGTTGCGGTTTGAACTTTCCCCGGTATGATATTCTAGTCTAAAAATATCACGGTTTCACGGTATTAGTGGACCATTTAAAAACACACAAGCCTGTAGTGAAAATTAAAAAGAATATTTATTATGAAATCTTTGTATAAAACTTGTTTGTATGACCAAAAAAAAAAAAAAATTATTCTCACACCCTAATTATTATAATTTTTAAAAAGATATTTTGAGAATGACTTTTCCATAAAACCTCGTTGTCAGTATTTGTCATGTTGAAATAATAAAAGGGATGAGAACCACTGGAGTAAGAAACTTGATTGGATTTAAAAATAAATAAATAAATAAATAAAGCACCGTAACAACCCTAGCTATATATTCAGATTTGTAGCTGAGTTATAGCATTATATATATATATATTTTTTTATTTCAGTTAATATTAATTCATCTTCTGTTTCAGTTTTGTGAGGAATTCAAAGAAAAATGTCTGTATTGTATACCATGTGGCCTTCAGTTAGCAGACAAATCCCAGGCCGCAGTGGTGAGACATTTTGGTCTACAAATACTGGAGCATGTTATAAAGTAAGTAAGACTTTAAATATACATCGTAGAAGGAAATATTTCTGTATAAACTATACACTGATGGTCTGTATGTTGTGTAACCAGGTTTCAGTGGAACAACATGCCACAGCAAGAGAAAGTCCATTTGAAAGACTGCACCATGGAGATGCTGACCAACGTGAGTAGTGAACAGGGTTGCCAGGTCACGGCAAACTTTCCAGCCCAACTATAAACTCCACAAACGCACAACAAGACCTCAGCCCAGAAATGTTGGTGGTCACTATAATGGAACAGAGACGATATGATTTGTTTGGTCAGAAAAACATTTTTTAGTCACTTGTTATAAAAAATGTATGAAAACAGCCTCCTGTTCTGTCGTGTCCTCCTGATATTTTGTTTTGCTTTATTTGAAAAAAGAAACACGTTTCGCAAAAGCTGCGTTGTCATAGTTGTCATTTCAGACTAGACCGCTTTTCTCAGCATGATGACTTTGCCAGCTTACCTATGCAAAAAAAAGATTCCGACCTGAATCACTGTCACATCTGTACACTTTTCCCTTCAACACAAATGGATCTGTAGAATTATTGTATTTCACAGATACACTGTGTGCACTTACACTTTCCCTTTATTTGCTTATTTTTGCAGAAGTTGATTATATTTTTAGTTATTTGGTTTAAAACAGGATCTTGATAACCGCACATTATGATTAAAGTATCCCAGAAACCATCACCGGCAGATTTCTTTTTTTCCTCTGGTATAACCTTGTCCAAAACTACAACAATCTGGCAACCTTGATGTGAGACGGCTCTTTGAATTCCCATTGCTAGTAGAAGTGCGTGATTTTATATATGATGTATTGTGAGCAATAATCAGTCTTTATGTATTTCCTTAGGGAACGTATCCCATCTTGGAGGAGGAGAGTCATATTAAAGACGCTCTGTCGAGGATTGTGGTGGAGATGATTAAGAGAGAGTGGCCTCAACAGTGGCCAGATATGCTGAAAGAGATGGAAACACTCACTACATATGGGGTATGTGATATTTATAAGCTTGGTTATTGCCTGAATGCTTCCTCACATTGTGCTGCTCTAATGCTTCAAAATTCTTTCGTTATCATTTACATGTAAAGATGTAGATGGAGCATCTTTCCCGGGCTTTAATAACGTGTACGTTTCATGTCCGGTAACTTTTCTCGGTCAGGACACGCAGACGGAGCTGGTGATGCTGATCCTGCTGCGGCTGGCCGAGGACGTGATCACGTTCCAGACTCTGCCCCAGCAGCGCCGTAGAGACATCCAACACACACTAACGCAGAACATGGACAGCATCTTCAACTTCCTTCTGACCATTCTGCAGCAGCACGTCGACGAGTACAGGAAACTGGTACTGGTGATATTATTATAGCGGGTTTGATATTTTTGTGCTAAAGGGGTCACCAAAAGGTGTCCTAGACGTGTAGGTCGAAGTTCGGACCCGGTTTTTTTTTAAAAAAAAGGTCACTGTTGCAGCAGTCGAAGTTATAACTCCGATCTTATTATCATTAATGGGTTTCACAAAACCTTTTAGACTTTTTTGCAGCTAGTAGTTAGACTGCACTCCTTTGTTGTTCATCATGTTTGAATCGTCTCTCTTTTGTTCCTCAGAAAATAATTCCAGGACAGGAGTTAAAGGTAAGGCTCAGCCTGTGTTCTCACTGATTTGCTTTTCAGTTACAGATGAATAATATAATGTTGTTCCTTTACTTTTATTAGGCCAAAGCTCATTGTCGAGTCGGCGTGACCACATTAAACACTCTGGCCGGCTACATAGACTGGGTTGCGCTGGTTCACATCACAAACAACAGCTGCCATTTACTAGAGATCCTGTGCTTACTCCTGAGTGAACCAGAGCTTCAGCTGGAGGCTGCTGAGTGTCTGCTCATTGCCATCAGCAGGAAAGTGAGTAGCTCTTTCATTACCACAGTGCCATTGTGTTCTTTAGCTTGTAAATATTTCATACAAAAATATAACCCGTTGAGTATACACTCACAGACCACTGTGTATTAGGAACACCTGTACACCTGATTGTCTTTGCAATTGTCCAATCAGCCAATCAGCTGATTGTGGCAGCAGCACAATGCATAAAACAGGTCAAGAGCTTCAGTTAACGTTCGAACATAAGACATAAAACATCAGAACGGGAAATGAATGTGATCTCATTGACCGCGGTATTGTTGTGGGTGCTGGTTTGAGTATTTCGGAAATTTCTTAGGATTTTCACACACAACAGTCTCTAGAGTTTACACAGAATGGTGTGACAAATAAAAAACGTTGTTAATGAGAGAGGTCAGAGGACAACAGCCAGACTGGTTCAAGCAGACAGGAAGGCTAAAATCGCTCAAATAAGCACTCTTTACAACCGCGGTGAGCAGAAAAGAACCTCAACATGCACGAACTTTGAATCCTAAGATAGATTGGCTACAATATCAGAAGAACATATTTGGGTTTCAATCCTCTCAAGCAAGAGCAGGAATCTGAAGCTACAGTGATCACAGACTTACCCAAACTGGACAGCTGAATATTTTTAATAAACACTGGCTATTATTTCCTCCAGTCTTTAACCGCCTAGTGTCAGTGAGCCTGTACCCACGGTAGCCTCGGATTGAAAGGCTGATTAGATAATTGCATGAAGGTACAGATGTTCCTAATAAAGTGTACGGTGTATAATACAGTGTATAATACAATTTACAATATACATTACAATCGATATGTTTTATGTCTACATAGGGTCATGAGTGCAGATCTTGTGGTTTGCACCCATATAAGTTTTCTCTCTCTCTCTCTCTGCATGCAAGTATAGATATGTTCTTGTGGTTTAACTTGCTTGAGTAGTAAGTAGAGTCTATAATGTACAGTATCAAGTGTTGTTTGCTTATGTGTAGTTTTTTAAAGCTAACAGGGACTCGTGAGCAGTATATGGATATATTTATGGATATATGGAATTCTAAACGTAAAAGAAAGAAACAAACCAAAAACATGGCTATATGTGTTACAGAATATTACACGTTTAATGTGTATTAACTGTGTGTGTGATTTTTGCCGCCTCTGCAGGGCAAACTGGAAGACAGGAAGCCATTCATGGTGCTCTTTGATGACGTGGCCATTCACTACATCTTGTCGGCCGCCCAGTAAGTCTTAACCGCTCTTTGTAATGCGCTTTTGAGGAATCGTTTAAACATGTGAGAAGGCCTGGGAAAACCCTTGACATTTTCCACTGTAGCTAATTCTGAAATACACATTTTCCTGAACACACTTTCTCTTCTGCGTGTATCTCAACCACAAGTAAAGTTCAAGCATTTTAAAGTGCAGTTACTTCCAACAATGAAAAGGGAGAAAACTGTGTTTAGAAAATTGTGTTTAAAGCTTTTTATTCTAACTCTGCTGAAAGGCATCAACACAGTGATTGTCTAAAATCAGCTGCTATGTACTGATTTAATTAGCATTTAATTTAACATTTTCATTTGACTAGAAGCATTATCCATATCTGTCTCTCTGGTCACATTTCTTGAAGTAAATCAGTCACTGCATTTGCTGAACGCAAACCCCATCACCACTCTGACTCACTCGGTGTACAGTGCTGAAATACATCAGTGCTGAAATGTTGAAATACATCAGTGCTGGAATACATGAGTGCTGGAATACATGAATAGGTCAGTGCTGAAATACGTCAATACATAAGTGCTGAAATATGCAAGTGCTGAAGTGCTGAAATACGTGAGTGCCGAAATATGTCAGCAGTGCTGAAATATGTCAGTAGTGCCGAGATACGTCAGTACGTCCGTGCCGAGATACGTCAGTGCTGAAACACGTCAGTTCCGAGATACGCTAGTACGTCCGTGCTGAGGTAATCACTGATTAATCTAGTCATTTTTGTTTTTTGGCTAAATTTCCAGTTTTTTTTTTTTATTTTTTTATTAGCATTCAAACACTGCCATCTCTCCACTAGTATTGTGTGTGAGCATCTCAGATAATTTGATTGCTATTTAGACTGTTTACAAACTGACTCTATTAAGCTTCCATGCTATGGTATGTACCTAGAAACCTGATCACTGCACAATTTGATTTGCTAGCAAGCTAGCAATTAATAATCATCTTTAAGCCGACATACATTTTGTACCCACGCTGTTAAACTCCATATCTATCTAACTTGGTCTTTGCTTACAGCCTAGGCAAGTTTAGAAAGTTAATTAAATCATTTCTACATATTGGTGAAATATATTTGGTTTTGGTAAAGTACGGTTGTCAAAGTCTGTTAGGCAGAAATAAAAACAACTTTGCTGTGATGGGTTTTCCCAGACTGCCACACACACACACACACACACACACACACATCACTAGTCGTTTTTGTCCTTTTCACTGTAGATCAGTGGAAGTGGGGCTCAGCGAGATGAGATACACCTTCCTGAAGAGGTTATGTCAGGTGCTATGTGCTCTAGGCAGTCAGCTCTGTGCCTTAGTGGTAAGTGTGTTCTTTGTATGACATTTTGTATCATCGTTCATGTATTATCATTACGTGGGAACTGATGGTTGTGTATTGGTTTAGGGCTCGCCTGCAGAAGTGGAGGTTCCTGCTAACCTGAATAAATACATGGAAGCGTTCCTCGCCTTCACTACTCACCCCAGTCAGGTAAACTGCCAAGATGGCTGCAAACGAATATGCTTTTGAGCTGTGAAGTGAAATGAAATGAATCGAACTAACGATGCTGTGCAAACAGTTTCTTAGATCTTGCACTCAGACCACCTGGGGAAACATGTTCAGACATGAAGTTTTATCTAAGGAGCCTGTTGTTATACAGATGGCTGTTAAATATTTAAACGCAACCATGACCAACCTTGTGAAGGTAAGTGAAAAATCATTCATCGACCTACCATTTCCCAAAGGTTTGTGCGCTGTAGCGATTTGTTTTTTCCTTTGCAGTCAGGATTCCCATCGAAGAACGACAGCCCGGCTTGTGAATACGCCCGTGTGGACTTCGACAGCGACGAGGACTTCAATGCTTTCTTTCATTGTAAGCAGATTGCTTATTAGCTGTAGGGATTGTCTAGGGATTGGATTGTGCACTTTTCATGATAGAAATAATCTCTCTATTACAGCTTTTCGGGCCCAACAGGGTGACGTTATTCGTCATTCTTGTAAGATTGCTCCTCTTGAAGCCTTCCAGATTGCTGGAGAATGGTTACAGTATCAGATCAACTCAGCCCTCAACACTGGAAATGCTCTGTGTGAGTTTAAACTTTGACCACCGTGGACGTTTTATGTCAAACCCTGTCCACTTGGTAACTGTTGCTACGTCCATTGAGCTTTTGAGTCTAGCATGTAAAGTGTTTTTCACTAACCTTTATGAAGGTATATTTGCCATGTGAAAGTCATAATTTCTTTCATAATACATTTCAGAGAAGTAGAGACAAGAAGGTGTCTGAAAGGCTTTTAAAGGCTTCATCCATAACATCACAACCTGTCAGTGTAGTAACCCGAAACAGACGTGAAAGAGGCAAAAAGTCAACAGTCAGTGCAGATGACATGGAAATGAAAAGACAAAAATGTGTGATTTTATGAATTTTAAGGATAAAATGCAGGTTCTAGGTTCTAAAACCTTGTAAATGTCAGCCATGTCTATTTCCAGTTGCTAAATGAATGGCCAATCAATGTTTAGGGGAGGGGTTTTGTGAAGATGGATATAAAAACATAGGAATTACATTTTCTATTGTTAAATCTATTTCTCTATAACTCTATTACTCTATTTCTATTGTTAAAATCATTGCCAGAATTCAAACGGTCGCATAGAGAAGCAGAAGAATATTTTTAGTTGTTTCAAATAGTGTTTTGAGAAGGAGTACGTGGTAGTAAATATCGCAGAATATTGTTACTGCAAAACGTCTTGGTATGTTAGATCTAATCTATTATTTTTTGAAATATTTAGCGCTTCCAGTAAAACAACGCTGCCTGGACTTTGTGATTTCATTTCGGGTCACAAGGCCATTGCAACCCAATTAGGCAAAATCAGCTTTTTTCGAAATGAAAGTTTGCTGCCCATAAGTGCACCATATGAAACGTGTGACAGTAATTTGGAAAGTTTCCGGACGGAGCTAGCTAGCATGTTTCTGAGAAATCAACTAGGTTTGTAAGACAAGTTTGCTGTTCTGGTTTCTGCCTTTGATCACATAGATTATGTCTGCTGGGGTCAGGTTTTTTGTTAAAGTCGTTTAACCAGCATATATATATATATATATATATATATATATATATATATATTTTTTTTTCCCCTGCAAGCTTGTTTTAGATGAGTGGGTTTCACCTATTACATATTTAGGAAGATGCCTGACACAAATGGTTTGAACTGAGAGAATATCGAGAGACTATAATCCCTCATCTGGTCTTTTATAAAGCTAAAACAGGAGAAGGGGTGTGCTCAACGTTTTCGCCCGCAGCTGTGCAGTGGGAAGCCATGACCTTTTTCACAGAGAGTGTGATGGGACAGCTTTTTAAAGTCCTGGATAAGGAGGTATAACCCATCTATCTCCCATTAATTAACACACCATCACACAATTTTCTACTTGCCTTCATTGAAGGACTGGACTGTATACAAGTTTGTGTTGTAAATGCAGTTTGTATTAGGGAATACTTTGCATTTATTGTTTTGGAAGAGGCTGTTTGTGAAGTGAAGCACTTGTTCACACATGCTCTGTTCTCTTCCTGCTTATCCTACTGACTAGAAGCTGCCTGTTGATCAAGGCATGGAGCTGCTGCACGCTGTAGTGAACTACGAGACGCGGGATCCCGTCATCCTGTCCTGCATCCTCACCAACCTGTCCACCCTCTTCCCCTTTGTCTTGCATCGCCCAGAAGTTCTACCTCAAGTGTTCTTTAAGGTAAGATAATTCCCCACGTTAACATGTACTCATTAGCACTGCACTCATAATATGCAAAGTATATTTCTTCCCATTAAAATGTCTACATAGTTCAAAGAAACTAAAAGTTATTGTCCAGTTAACTTTTAATAATAATTTTAACGCTGTTCATTTCATATCTTCACTTTTGCTTTTGTGATTGTAATTACTTACTGTAACATACTGCGCAAATATGTTTTGGGAAATAGCTGATATAGAACCAAAAGTCCAGGGGGTGGAGCTGGATCTGATTCACCTGCACCTATCAGCCTAACCCTAACTCACACTATGCTGTACAACACAAACACCACACTTAACACATTTATCCACATGGACTTGACTCCACTCCCTGGAATTTTTTTTGCTGGACTTGGCCCAGGTAGGAGGAGCTGGAATCAGGTCCGACTCCACCCCATGGACTTTTGGTTCTGTAGCGAGGG
>CM040481.1:7887841-7970639 GCA_022758105.1 Pangasianodon gigas
TTTTTTTTTTTTTTTTTTTTTTTTTTTTTTTTTTTTTTTTTTTCTTCTTCTTCTTTCCTCCCCTCATGTTGAGTTTGCTTCAGTGAAATTATATCACCATATTTGCTTAACATTTTATCATGGTTCATAATTTCATGATGCTGTACTTAAAATAGATTAAAATACTACATTGCAAAATATAATCCCTTAGAAGACAGCTGCTGATCTAAACAGAACACAGGGCTATTGGCGGTATTTCAAAGTAATCATGATATTAATATTTTTTATGTTGAATATCATGATTTCTTGTATTTGAGCACATACTTGTTTGTTTCAGGCTCCTCGAACCCGAGCGGTGAAGAACGTCAGAAGACATGCCTGCTCATCCATCATCAAGATGTGTCGAGATTATCCAGAGTTTATACTGGTAAATAATGGACCTGTAGCCAAATTTGATCCTTTTTCTTATAATAGATGCAAAACACCAAGGCAAAATGTTAGCTTCATATTCTTCAATATTCCACCATCACTGATCAAAGACAAATGTGTTATGTAAATCAATATGAAACCATAAAAACAACAGGAAATAGAAAAAAAAAACCTGTATGCGCTAACAGCATATTTCTTTCTTATAGCCATGCTTTGACATGCTCTACACTCGAGTGAAGGAGCTCTTCTCCAATGAGCTGCTGCTGACTCAGATGGAGAAGTGTGCACTCATGGAGGCGCTGGTGCTGATCAGCAACCAGTTTAAAGACTACAACAAGCAGAAAGCCTTCTTAGTGGAGCTCATGGGCCCTGTAACGGCACGCTGGCTCTCCGAGGAGATGCGCAGGTACAGGTCACGTTGGAGATAATAATTATTAAAGGGTTTGAGTGACCTTCAATTCAGAGAGGAGGTGGGCTTGGACTATAGTGTTACAATTATTGTGATGAGTGATATTCGTTTTAGAAATTCAACAGAATATACAGTGGTTTGCATATGTATTCACCCCCTTGAACTTTTCCACATTGTGTTGTTACAGTCTGGAAATGAAATGGACATTAATTAGGATTATATATGTCATGACTTTATAGAAAAAATCAAGGTTTTGTTATAAAAATTATCCTTAAATTTGAACGTCCAACACAGCACCATTAAATCCATTATTTAAAAAAATGGAAAGAATGTGGCACACCCTCTACTGCCTAGAGGGAGGCCGTCCATGAAAAGCCAGTGACCAGGTAAAGTGGGGATTAGTCAGAGAAGCAGTTATACTTATGTATCAGAATCAGAATCATTTTATTCGCCATATATATTTTCATGTATTAGGAATTTTTTTTTTGGTGTTTGGTCACAATACGATACATTCAATACAGACAACACAGCACAATTATCATCCTAATATACAAATATTACATCTAATATACAAATATTACACCTTAAGCGGAAAATGGTAGGCTCACTTGTAATTTACGTTACAGTGGAGGTAGAAATAGCAGCTGGATGCAGTTCAGGGTGCATTAAGCAGAGTAGAACAAATGTGATATATAATAAAGAAGAGCAATTATTATGTAGTAATAACAATATTAAGCAATAATATATTTGATAAATAGTATTATTTATTAATAATAATTAAAATAATAATGTTTAACTTGTTAAAGAATTAAAAATATTTTAAAGACAAAATAAAAATAATAATAATAATAATAATAATAATAATAATAATAATAAAATGCAAGTATCTAGTGCAGGAGCCAGGAATACATTTATTCGTACATTAAAACATTTAGTGCTTGTTACTGGCAGGTCAGCGTTGTAGTGATTCCCGATTCCTGGTTAATAACAGATATTGCCAGTGGAAAGAAGCTGTATGGATGGCGTGCAGTTTTTATCAGAGAGTGGAATTGCTTTTCCTGATGGTGGTTTTTGGATTTGGTAATTAGCAGGGTGGGAGGTGTCACTGATCGTTCTTCCTGCTCACCTCTTTGTCCTGGTGATGTACAGGTCTTCAAGTGATGCCAGACTGCAGCTGATTATTCTCTCAGCGGCCTTGATAGTGCGTTGCAGCTTCCTCTTTTCTCTGGAGGACGTCGCACCAAACCAGATAGCGATAGCAGACGTAGTGACAACTAGTGACACATTATTTCCAGATAAAAAAAAATTTTCAAACTATATTGATTATTGATTTTTACCCTGCACTGGATTATTTGGTGACTTTCTTCATGACATATAATCCAAATTAGGTTCAGGTTTTAACACTGCATAAGGGGGTGAATACTTGTGCAAGGCATTGTATTATGAGTATTGTGGAGGCCAACAATAACCAGTATTTTCCTGAATTGGCCAACCTTTAAATCATTAGAATAACCATATTAGTCAGGCAATGTGATCAGCTAAGGCTTTGTCTAGATCCATTAAATCCAACAGCAGTGAAAATTAATTCTTGTGTTGTTTTTATTTTTTTTTCTCTTCGCTTTTAAATGGCTCATATTTGCTCCTCGTTGCAGTGTATTGTCAGATCCAGCAAGCTTTATTACGTTTATCGGTGCTGATCAGGCCAACAATGAACCCGGCGCTGAGGATCAGATGGGAATCAACAGATCAAGGGTAAATCTCAAAATCATCCACATTATATCACTGTTATAATGTATTCTGACTAGTAGGAGAGGGCAATATGGCAAAAATATATAATACTTAATCGATATGTATAATGATCTGTAGGTTTCTGAAAATTCAATGCAGTGGTGTTGCATTTAATTAAAAACCTATAAAAACTGAGCTCGATGATCAGTAATAAAAAAACAAATGTTATTGGTCCATATACAAAAATATTCTAAAAAGATTCTGTCATACCCACAATAGCTAGGAAAATTATATAGTGACATAATTTATGATAATATTGATATTTTTTAGCTCTTCTGAATAAGTAATGGTATTTTTGATTCATTGTTTCTATTTAGCATTTAAAAGATTAACACTCAGTGTGTGTTTAAGGAATATACGGTTATATTTTACGTTTGAAGGCGTATAGGTTTGTAATTGTGATTTCCATATTGAGCTAAGTAATCATGATTATTAACATCATTATTAAATGATTATTAAAATCACTACTAACCACGGTACAGTTTATTTTTAGATTTAGATTAGCCAGTTTACTCCAAAGTGGCTAACTGATCGTTTCATGTCCACTCTCAGATTAGTTTTTGTGTGTACACCATTCTGGGCGTGGTGAAGCGAGCACGCTGGCCTGCGGATGTGGAGGAAGCCAAAGCCGGGGGTTTCATAGTGGGCTACTCTCCCGCTGGAGCGGCCATCTACAGAAACCCCTCCACAGAGCCCCTGCTGGCCCTGCTTCCAAATCTGCTCACCCTCATCAGGTACGATGTCTATCTGGCGTTAGGCCAATGTGAGCAACTGGTCAGAAATGGCCCTGATTGATAACACTGAGTCCTGATTACAATCATTTATAGGTATCCGGGTACTAATAATGTCCAGATGATGTAGCCTAGAAAGAGATATTAAGGGTGCTTCTCATTTCTGTAATTGAAATTCCTTGTTTTCTTTCCTTGGCTCTTTCTTCTGAGGACACAAGCAAGGAAAGAACTAGTGAAATGAAAGAGGGAGATAAGGAAGATGCCAAGTGAAACATTTGCCAAATTAAATGTTTTACTCATTGAAGCGTCACTTTAAATCTACATTACTTATTGATGGCTTTTGCCCAGATGTATTACCTGTCAGCAGGCTTATACGATAAATGCTTGATCTTGATTCTAATTGGTCAGAAGGTATTGATTACTGTCTGGCTGCTGCTATAGAAAATTAGTTTTGGATGCAAGGTTTATATTAATGTGCTCGTTCTTATACGTTGTTGTTTCTATAGTAACAACTTACACAGGAACCTGTATGATAGACGTTTGTTTAGCGGTTTTTTGTAAGGAGTCTCCGGTGCTGTCAGAGGTAAAGCTGTAAGTAAGTTTTTCAGAGCCTGGTAATTGGACGACGATTAAACAGAGAAAATGTACGACGTGCTTTTTTTTATTTTTTATTATTGAATTATTTTCAGTCGCTGGCAAATTTCTGCGGCAGAGGTATAAAGCACTTTAATCAACACGCTACTAAAACACACTAATAATCATCTTCAGGGTGATGGCAGTAACTCCGCTTTGCATCAGGTCACATCACATCACCCCATCATTGATTTAATAACTATCACAGCATGTCCTCACTGCGTTATTGCTTGCTTACTACCAATTAAAATATTGCATATATATTGGATTGTTTGGACTTTTTGGGGATTTGGAGATTTTATGCCATAGGCTTTCATCCTATGGTAAAGTTATACATGTAGGAAGCACCTGTCTATCCTCTGAAAGCCTTCTAAATGTCTCTGAGCTCTTTTAAACAATTGTTAACATCCTTAAAGATGAGATTATATCACTAGCTGTCATCAGTTAGAGTACACAGATGCACCCAAGGCTTCCGTAGGTAAATAAACAGTAACTATCCTTCATGTACCATACCAGGACTACCAGCATGCTGTAATACAAGTGCCATTTATAGCCTCAAATTCTATATATATTCTATATATCAAATTCTCATTTCAGGACCCACAACAGCTTATTTCTACCAGAGAACCTGTCTCGGCTCAGCGAGACCTTCAGCAGGGCGTATGATGTCATGGACGTGGAGAAGAATCTCATTTTAGGTACATGGTAAATGTCTTCGGCAATGTGATGATGTATTTATAGATGTAGATATGAATAAAAGTTCTCAAAACCAATCATCTTCACAAAGGAATCCCCCAGCAACTGTTGGACGTGTACGACTCTCCGGTGTATAGAAGTGCACTAGAGCGGATGCAAGGCTTCTTCTGCACACTCTATGACAACTGGTGAGAAAATCTGAACACACTCTCCCTACACTGCAAGCACATTTTAACTTGCTAAGTAGATAACCAGCTGGCTTACTAACTAGCTAGTGCCCTAATTAGCTAGAAGAATAAAGTAATGGCGTTACATCATCCATAAAAAGATGGAGTACATGAAACTATTCAAATGTAATAAATGCTTTTTACACGAACAGCTCCTTGGGCCAGGTTTTGAATGATTGATGCTATTTTTTTTTTCCAAACAGCACAAAGTGCCTTCTGGGCAATTTTGCCTCTAAATCTGAACAAGATCTTATTCTGCATTGGGTTTTGTGGGTGTTTGGTTTTTGGAGAGAGCACTGAACGGTTTTAGA
Source organism: Pangasianodon gigas (assembly GCA_022758105.1). Taxonomy (NCBI): domain Eukaryota; kingdom Metazoa; phylum Chordata; class Actinopteri; order Siluriformes; family Pangasiidae; genus Pangasianodon; species Pangasianodon gigas. Next base: position 7,893,045 of record CM040481.1, read on the forward strand.
AAGGCAGCTGCAGCAGACTTTGGCTACAATTTTAAGATGGGGATTCCCACTAGATAAAATCAGAAGAGGAAGTCGACAGGGGAATTTTAAAACAGTCACAGCTTCTCATTAATATATTTTTTCCCACTCTCTTGCAGTTACCATGTGCTAGGTCATGCTGGCCAGGCCTTGCTGCAGGACTTTTATACGATAGAGGGGTTGGCCGAACAGTTGGTAGGCTCTGCCCTCATTCACCTGGAGCACGTTCCTGACCATCGGCTTCGCCCTTTGCTTCATATCCTTTTATGAAGTCTCAAATGTCATTTCAGCGATCTACTAAACCATGGTGGACGTCATCTAACTTTATCATCTTGCACTTACTTGATCAGCCTTGGACTGCATATCAAAATCTTAACCCTAATGTTTCATTAAGGCCAAAATGATATAATACATATACTATAAGCAAATATATGCATGTACAGTATGTACATATATACCTAATTCTGTCAGTGGAAAGTTCAGGAACAAAAAAAAAAAACCTATATGGCTCCAATAAATAGCCAAAATATAACTGTACACATTTAAGCATTGAGCTTAATATTTGAATAGCTGCATTATGTACATTAAAAGAAGCTGAGAAGGTCCTTGATATTATTTTACAGTTAAAGTGTCTCTGGTTTCAAAAGGTTTTCGAACCCCAGCACTAATGAACCTTAAACCCGACTAAAACCAACTGTAAAATGTTTACATCTCAGATATGATTTGTGTTTTTGTCCTGAGAATAATGATATTTAACAAAAGACTAGTTAAAAACGAACGTTTTTTGTGAATAAGAAAGAAAAGTGATTTTAATCCTAGTTTTAATTAATGTGCTAGTGATTTTAACTCTGAAAAGCACATCCTTTGCGTAGAACTGAACAGAATAGGGAGCTTAAAATGCTTTGTATAACATGCCTCGAATAGGAATGGAAGGTCAGATTTGGGCAACTTGTTTTTCAGCGTCATTTTGCCTTAATTTAATCTGTGATCACGGGTGTTCATGAAACCGCTGGTCACTTCCTGTCCTCCAGAATATTACGAGAGTCTTCTCTGTCCACTGCTCGGCCTTCTGTTTTCTCACCTGCTGCAGGTAAAACTTTCAGATTCCTTTTTCTGAAGGACTGAGAATATAATCTAGGAAGAAAATAGCATAGAAGTGTTGATGACAGGCAAGACTTTTACACTTATACTGTAAATGGAGCTCACTGAACTTCATACAGAAATGTTTGTAATCCTGTTAAAGATCCACTGTTTATATGTTATCCTTCAGAGACTGAACCTTCGGTGGCAGATCATCAACCAGAGGACAAGCGTGGGGTGAGTGATTTGTTACTTGATATCCACATTCAGATCTGCCAACCTTTATGCACTGACATATAAATCCGGAATAATTGACATTTGCATAGGTGTTTTGAAACTTTCCTATATTAACGGACACCCTGCAAGCCCCGCCCCCATCCCCCCCCCTCAAACTCACACTAGTAATGTTTTAGCTGGTGCCCTCGTCTCAACTCGATTTTCCTCATGCACTGATCCTGAGCTCTCTCTCTCTGTCAACTTATTCACACACACTCCTCTCAAATCAGACAAGTGCTTATATTGTGAAAAGACTATATCAAAAATCTATCTTTGGTCTTATCTTAATATACACTCTCCGGCCACTCCACTTTAATTGGAACACGTGGCAGCAGCGCAATGCATAAAATCATGCAGATACAGGTCTAGAGCTTCAGTTCATGTTCACATCAAACATCAGAATGGGGAAAAGGTGTATGAAAAATCTGTGTGACTTTAACCGCGGCATGATTGTTGGTGCCAGATGGGCTGGTTTGAGTATTTTTAGAAACTGCTGATCTCCTGGGATTTTCACACATAACAGTCTCTAGAGTTTACTCAGAATGATGCAAAAAACAAAAGACATTGAGTGAGCAGCAGTTCGGTGGATGGAAAAACCTTGTAGATAAGAAGTCAGAGGAAAATGGCCTGATTAGTTCAAGCTGCCTGGAAGGATATAGTAACTCCTTATAATCACTCTTTACAACCGTGGTGAGCAGAAAAGCATCTCAACATGCACAAAACATGGAACCTTGAGGTGGATGGGCTACAACAGCAGAAGATCACATCAGGTTCCACTCCTGTCATCCAAGCACAGGAATCTGAGGCTATCACGAGCACAGAGTCGCAGAAACTGGACAGTTGAATGTTTTTTTTTTCTAACCATCATGTGGTTTTTTTCCAGTCTTCAGCTGTCCAGTTTCTGTGAATCTGTGTTCATGGTAGCCTCAGATTCCTGTTCTTGGCTGACAGGAGTGGAACCTGATGTGGTCTTCTGGTGTTGTAGCTCATCCACCTCAAGGTTTGATGTGTTCTAAGATGCTTGTCTACTCATCACGGTTGTAAAGAGTGCTTATTTGAGTTACTATAGACTTCCCGTCAGCTCAGACCAGTCTGGTCATTCTCCTCTGATCTCTCTCATCAACAAGGTGTTTCAGCCTGCAGACCCTCTGCTCACAGGATGTTTTTTGATTTTCGCATCATTCTGAGTAAACTCTAGAGACTGTTGTGTGTGTAAATCCCAGGAGATCAGCAGTTTCTAAAAATACTCAAACCAGCCCATCTGGCTCCAACAACCATGCCACGGTTAAAGTCACACAGATCACTCCCCCCCCCTGATGTTTGATGTGAACATTAACTCAATCTCTTGACCTGCATCTGCATGATTTTATGCACTGTTCTGCTGCCACATGACTGGCTGATAACTGCATGAATGTACAAGTGTTTCTAATAAAGTGAACAGTGAGTGTATATTAGGCATTTTTCATGTATATTTCCATTCTGGTATTATTATAATTATTATTTTTTAAATCAGTGGTCCAGACGATGACGAGGCATATGAGGAGAATCAGGTATCTCAGGAGATGCTGGAAGATCGGCTAGTGCGCTTGGCCACGCGAGAAGTCATGGATCTCCTCTGTGAGTGCCATATTTCAATAAACTCCTCTGTTTTTACGTTAAAACACACCGTTCTAAAATTTGTTTTGTTTTACACTTTTGTCTTGGCAGGTGCATCGTGCATATCGAGAAAGATGCCTGAATCAGCAGCAAATAGAGAGGATGCAGATGGTAAGTTCATTTTAAAAACCCATTTCTATATTTAATAGTAAAGTAGTAAATTAGGGAGAATGGCAGTATGGTCTGCTACCCCTAATCTGTCATATACTCTTCATTTTTGAACGTAATTGTAAAATACAAGCATGCTGGCCAAAATTGTGTCATCGTTGATTTGATGTTTTCTATAAGGAGATGATGTTTAGCATTTTTGGAAGGAGTCTCCAGTGTTAGAGTCTCCAGCAGTAACAGTCAGAAGTAAAACTGCAACATGAGGTTTTCTGACAGGGGAACTTGCAATGTGTTTATAATTTAAAATGTATTAATAATGTACAAAAACACTTCAGGAGTGTCTCAATAACTTCACGTCATTGATTATTTTGCTATAACGGCACACCCCATCATATTTTAGTCTTTACCGAGTAGCTTTCTACTTGTGCATTACGGCCAGTAGTAGGCACTACGATTGTTATTCTGTTAAACTAAACTTTACCACTCTGTATTAATGCACAGAACTAGCTGACTAGTTTGTCATACATCTGGGTTGACTTTGCTACCTGCGATTTTTAGATTACTGAACTAGTAAGCACACCATTACGTTCCTTGCTAGCATTAGAGTAACATCAGAGTATCTTGCTGATTTGTATTACATCCATGAGACTTCTAGTAGCTGAATTTTAAATGTACTGCTAATGCAGCTGATTCAGAACTGGAGAGCTGTGTATTTTGGGGCTAGAAGAGAAAATGAAAGGATGCTTGAGAGCACAACCCATCGTGGCACTCTTTTATTTATTTATTTATTTATTTATTTATTTATTTATTTATTTATTTATTTATTAGGGGATGAAGAAATGATGGCAACCGATTCTTCTCAGCTAAACGCGTCACATGCTTCAGATGAGCTCACCGAACTGGGCAAGTGTCTCCTGAAACATGAGGTAAATTTCATCTCCTAACAGTTTTACTTTTATAGGGCTGTTAACTTACTTGTTTTACTTTCATTTCAAGTTAAATTTCATTTGTTTGAGCATTTAATCAAGTAAACAAAATTGTACGCGTGTCTTCATGTCCATTGGGCTCTGTAACTGTAAGATACAATAAGATAGAATCTTCTAACCTGTTCTATACAGTTTAATGTCTTCTCTATTCTGTCTTCTGATTTATTCTTATTATTTATTCCACCTTCAGGACATCTACATGAATCTGCTGGCTATCTCGTTTAACTCCCTGTCATGGAGGGACACCACGAACTGTCAGCGGGCCGCTACCCTGATCTGCTGGACTTTGCTGAGACAGGTACCAAAAAATGGCCAAAAATTCACCTCGCACACCTGATTTAAGAAAATGGATTCCTAAAAAAGAGCGAGGAGTCCTGATAGCATGCCCCAGGTCATTTTGTTGCTGTTTTTCACAGGTGGTGGGTGCGAATTTGCTCCCAGATGCCGTGACGTGGCTGTTCACCAGAGTGCTGAGCGGTCTGCAGATGCATGGCCAGCATGAGGGCTGCAACGCCGCACTAACGCAGCTCGCCCTGCTCATCTATGATGCTCTGGTATGTTTCGCTTTTGGGAAATAGGGCTACAGATAATCAATTACTCTTCTTATTTGAACCTGCTTTGTGACTACTCAGTGTGTGAGGCAATTGGTTCTTAACTAAGTTGTTAAAATGAGCAAAATTGTTGGTTTATTATTGGTTACCCTTTACAAGTTGCTTTTGAAATGAAATACTAACACGGACATGTTTTGGCAAACCTCCTATTAAAAGGTTTTCTTATTTGTATTTGCATTGTAGGGGAAAATCAAGAAAAGCTAGTCCTGCAGATTTGAGCATTTCCATGCAGGAATGTTGTCTAATATAATGAAAGCTAGTCAGAAATGCATTCATTACATACGTGATCAGGAGAATTCTGTAATTTGCAGGAACATGTAGTATAGCTATTACAACATGTATTATAGCTATTAGATTAGGGGAGACATTTTGTTTTCATATTAATTGGTGTTACATATAGCAGATTCCCAAGTCCCATGTATCCAGGCCAACCTGTAAAATAATGGAAAACTGTAACTTCAGTCATAAGTAGTGACAAGCAGTATGGATCCTTTTCCTCTAAACGATCCTGAACACTGTTTCTCGCTCTCACAGCGGCCTCAATATGCAGAGCTGCGTTCCATCATGAACCAGATCCCCAACGTCCAACCTGACCTGCTAGAGCAGTTCGACCAGAAAACCATCAACCCTGCATCACAGAAAGTTGGCGAAAAGAAGAGAAAAGACCAGTTTAAGAAGCTGATCGCAGGAGCTGTTGGGGTAAGACAAACACCACCCACAAGGGGGAGCCACTTCCTTTATATTCTGTATTCATTGCTCAGTGGTGGACGTCCTGGCTCCACTGATTTCTCTTACGTCTATGGAAATGACCGTTTTGTTTGGGTCTGAGCCAACGTGTGTGGAGACTTAATGAAAAGAGTGCTAGCCAAACGCACAGTCATGTAGAGTAATTTATTTCCCGTTTCATCCCTGTGTATCAGATCACGTATAACCATTAGGATCTTTTGAGTCAGGTTTTCTTGTTAGTCTTAATAATCAAGACTCAGACTTTCCTCTTTTCCCACGTACTGATGCTCGACTCTCTTCCTCTCGACAGAAACCTCTTGGGCAGCAGTTTAAGAAAGAGGTCCACATCCGAAACCTTCCCTCGCTCTTTAAGAAGGTGAAGCCTAACAAAGACATTGTGGCTAACAGCGAGAATGCTGGATTGGTCGCTCTCTTTTCACCTGAACATGATGATCATTAGGGATTTTTTTTTTTTTTTTTTTTAAATAAAAACGAACACTTTATTACATCCTGCCTAACAAGCTGGGTGATACAAGAAGATGCTTTTTTTTTTTTTTATTAGGTTACGATTTTATGTTGAACCACACAGGTATTAGAGGGAGATTTGAAGAAAAGAAAGAAAATGATGACAAATCCTTTCACAAAGGAATGTAAAGCCGATATTCACTGTTCTCTCCAGTATAACCTGATGACATGGAAAAGTTCAGAAGCTACATTCCATCGTGTTCATTCACTTAGTGGAGGCTTTTTTTTTTTTTTTTTTTTTTTAACAACTTCAGTGAAACACTAATTGCAATGAGTTGTTTGTGTACAGGAGGCAGTATGTAAAAAGTGTTGTGTTGGTTTCTATTTTGATGTTTTTAATAAATGTAGATTTGAAAGTCCACTAAGTATAATGCAGATTCTGAATGTTTTACCTTACTTAATGCTTTACCTTTCACACTTATAACATAAGCTGAGATTTATAATAACACACTGTACAGTTCTTTTATATATGATACACTTGAGTAGCAGCTAGGCTTGGGAAACATGACATAAATATCAAATGGTGATTTTCTGAGGCATTTCTATGATACCCAATATGTATCACAATCTCATTTGCACATTCATGCAGTTATCCAGTCAGCCAATCATGTGGCAGCCGCACAATGCATAAAATCATGCAGTTACAGGTCAAGAGCTTCAGTTAATGTTCACATCAAACATCAGAATGAAGAAGAAGTGTGATCTGTGCCTTGAATGGTGCGAAAAAGCAAAAAACATCCTGTGAGCAGAGGATCTGCAGACTGAAACACCTTGTTGATGAAAGAGATCAGAGGAGAATGACCAGACTGGTTTGAGCTGACAGGAAGTCTATAGTAACTCAAATAAGCACTCTTTATAAACGCGGTGAGCAGAAAAGCATCTCAGAACGCACAACACATCAAACCTTGAAGACAATGGGTTACAACAGCAGAAGACGACATCAGGTTCCACTCCTGTCAGCCAAGAACAGGAATCTGAGGCTATCATGGGCACAGACTCACCCAAACTGGACAGCTGAAGACTGGAAAAAGACCAGGTGATCTTCAACTGTCCGGTTTGAGTAGATTCAATTTTAAAAGTAGCAGTAGGTGCAGAGTCTTTTAGTGGACTTGGAATTAAATCTTTAAAGGTACATTAGGTTATGATTTGTCTACATTCTGGCAAGGTTAGGTCTCTAACATTTAAATTTGAATCAGACCCGCAAGCACTGCCATGATATCACGTTCAAACAGACATTCAGCTGCTTGAAAGCCATAACACTAAAGACCTGTCCTTCTTTATTTGTAATGAGTTAAGATGCGGTATTAGCATGTTAGCATCATTAACTAAAAGATAGGGCATTCAGCTGCTTGAAAGGCAAATTATAGCAGTATAAACATAGAAAAATTGGCTCATAATGATTTCAAAGCTTTATACGGATTGTGTTTACATACCTGTTCAGGAATAACATTGTTAATTCTGCATCCAGCTCCATCCTTTTCACCAGTAATAAAATACTTCATCATGTAAAAGCACTGCCAGTGTTTATTCTGGTTTTACTGCGTTTTGTTGGTCACAGGACAATTATCTGGCTGTGCTGGGCGCTTAAGGAGGGGTGGAGTGAAGAGGCGTTGGGGAGTGTCTATAAAATGACTCACAAGAGGCCATCCAAACATGTGTGATTGAGATACCTGCAAAAGAAAAACATATTAAGTAGAAAATGTTGAAATTTGACCAGGAGAAGTGCTTTCTCAGGCCACTGCATATGTCCATCCATCCATCCATCTATCCTCTATACCAGTCATCCTACGCAGGGTCGTGGGGAGCCTGGAGCCTATCCCAGGGGACTCGGGGCACAAGGCAGGGGACACCCTGGATGGGGTGCCAACCCATCGCAGGGCACAACCGCACATTCATACACCCATTCACACACTAAGGATAATTTGGAAATGCCAATCAGCCTACAACGCATGTCTTTGGACTGGGGGAGGAAATCCACGAAGCACGGGAAGAACACGCAAACTCCACGTACACAGGGTGGAGGAGGGATTTGTGCCCCCAACCCTGGAGGTGCAAGGCAACAGTGCTAACCACGAAGCCACCGTGCCCCTCCACCGCACATGTATCTGGGGTAATTTAAGGTTGTGGTATATTTTTAGCCAAATTGTGATACATTTGATTCTGAATGTTGACAAAAAAAAAAACAAAAACACACACACACAAACACACAAAAGGTCTACAGTGAATCTACAATACAAGCCTTCAAGTATTGACGAAGCCATCTTACCTAGGGAATCTCTGAATCATCACATCATATATTTAATGGATATAAGGTTGTTTTCATAATTTGAACACTATGCAGGAGTTCCAAGTTATAAAATGATTACCGTAATATTCTTAATATTATTATAATTTGTAATAATTTGTCATTTGTAATAATTTATAATGTTTGCATTTGCCAGCTGTTTTTTTTCTTTGAGTCTTTTTCATCTAAAATATAACATTAATGTTTTATACATACCTACATTTATAGTTGAACTCACTGGTGCTGTGGCCATTTTAGTAATAATGAGTAATAACAGTGCAAAGAGACTGCGTCTTTCAGTGCATGTCGTCCGTAATGACTGTTGTGAAGGGTCCTTCAACGTAAACACTTTTCATCACCTCACTTAGGAATGACCTACAAACAGCTGCCATGTGTTTCCCCTTTCACAGATCCTTGCGTAGGCTTCTGTGTTTGTCTTCATCTGTAGAATGAGCAAGTTTTTCCCCCTGTGTCTCGACGAACCTGAGTGATGACATTAAGGTGGCTCTGTGGAAAAATACACCGAAATGACCGTCTTCAAGTCTGTGCGGGTTTGTTTCTGCCAAAATGCAGGTTATTTGTGGCCAAAACTAAAGGCTAGATTTGCATTTCCTGAAAGAAAACATAATGCTTACAATGGGGTGAAAGAGAAGTGGAAAAAAAAAAGAAAGAAGAGGGGAGAGGGAGTACGAAACGAGAGATTAAGAATGAATGCGAGAAAAGTAGAATGAGGAAAAAAGACTAAATGAGAAAGAAAGGAAGGGAGAAAGATGGTGGGAAAGGAAGAGATAGAGTGAGAATGGGAGAAAGGAAGGAAGGAAGAAGAACAATTGCAGGGAAGACAGGGGGAAAGATATAAAAATGAAAAGAAGAATTTGAGAGAATACAGGAAAGGTGGAAAAATGATGAGAAAGGAAAAGGAAGGGAGGGGTGAGAAAGGACAGAAGGAAGAGTAATAAAGGAGAATGTAAGAAAGGGAGGAATATGAAAAGGTGAATAATAATTAGAAGAATAAAAAGAGAAAGAAAAAAGAAGCAAAAATGGAAGAACGTAAAAAAAAAAGCAGGAAGGGAAAAAAGAATAAAAGAAAGAAAGATGGAAAAGTGAAAAAAATAGAACAATAAAATCAAGGGAAATCCAACCAACACCACCAGTGAGAGTGTTGTGTAAAATATTTATTTATTTAATATTAATATTTATTTTCATGGAGCATTTTTGGGAATTTTACCTGGTGTTTTGGACATATCACTCTGAGCTAGTTAAAAATTAGCCTGTGCTGGTAAAGAGTTGCCGAGTTAAACACTGCGGCTGTAGACTAGCATGTTATACAAACACGTCCACGTGGAGATTAGCTGAGATTAGACCACTGCATCATCAGAGACATTTCACCTGCTTCATTTCACACCAGCACTGAAGGAAAAGCTCTGGAAATAAAGGCGTGATGATGTTTAGTTCTCAGTGTGTTTAATGCTAATGCTCATTCCTTCCAGTGTTCACCATGAGACAGCTGTGTAATAGCCATCTTTAACCTCAATTTAATAACTGAACACAATTATATTACTATAGATGTAAAGAATGTCATGTTTTAGAACTGATGGACATTTGAAGACATTTGTAAAATAAACATAATCTGTAAATTTCAGACAAAGTATTGCTTTTGACGTTTCATAGACGTAACACGAAATTCTAACCACGGATTAGAAATTATTTATTTTTCATTTAATTTTTTTTTTTTGTGTTCCATGCCCCCCTCTTTAGTTAGAATAACATAAAATAATGATTAATAATGTTTTTTCCATATGAGAGTCAATTCTGCTTATAGGAAGCCTACTGTATAAATAAAACCAGACACTGCATTTAACTAGAAACGTGTATTTATTTCATTTTCAGAGCATACAGTGGATATAAAAGGTCTACACAATCTGTTAAAATTGCAGGTTTTTGTGAAGTAAAAGAATGAAACTAAGATAAATCATGTCAGATCTTTTCTCACCTTTAATGTGAAACTGGAAAGTATACAAAAAAAGTGAAAAACAATCAGAAACTTACAATAACCTAGTTGCATAAGTGTGCACACCCCTAAACAAATATTTTGTTGACGCACCTTTTGATTTTATTACACCACTCAGTCTTTTTTGGCAAAGAGTCTAGCAGCATGGCACATCTTGACTTAGCAATATTTTCTCACTCTTTCCTGCAAAAAACATTCTAGATCTGTCAAATTGTGAGGCATCTCCTGCACACAGCCCGCTTCAGGTCACCTCACAGATTTTTAGTTGGATTCAGGTCTGGGCTCTGGCTAGGTCATTCTAAAACATTGATCTTCTTTTGGTTAAGCCGTTCCTTTGTTGATTTGGACGTATGCTTCGGGTCATTTCAAGGTGAAATTCCTTTTCATCTTCAGCTTACTAGCAGACACCTGAATGTTTTGCGCTAAAATTGACTGGTATTTGTAGCTATTCATGATTCCCTCCACCTTGATGAAAGCCCCAGTTCTGGTTGAAGAAAAGCAGCCATAAAACATGATGCTGCCACCACCATGCTTCACTGTGGGTATGGTGATCTTTTGGTGATGTGCTTTTTTTTTGCACCAAACATACCTTTTGGAATTATGGAATTATTATACCTTTTGGAATTGATCATCAGACCATAACACATTTTGCCACATTGTTTGGGGTGATTTAGTTGGGCTTGGATGTTTTTTGTGAGAAAGGGCTTCCATCTAGCCACCCATTTTCTCCATTTTCTCCACCTGTTGATGATGGTCCATGGTATATCTAATGTTATGGAAATTCTTTTATACACCTCTTCTGATTGATATCTTTCAACAAATGAGATACCGGCTTTAGCAGTCAGATGAAACCAGGAAGATGTCGAGAAAATCCTACAGAAACAGCTGATCTTTATTTGGGGTTAATCAGAATAATTTCATTGATGACAGCTGTATGATAATTACTTTTGCACATGAGATTGAATGTGATTGGTTCATTCTGAACACAGCCATATCCCCAAGTATAAAAGGGTGTGCACACTTATGCAACCAGGTTATTGTAACTTTTTTATTTTTCCAATTTTCCCTAAAATGTTTCTGATTGTTTTTCACTTAATTTTTTTACGTTGTAATTTCACCTTGAGGATGGAAAAAGTTCTGACATGATTTATCTTGGTTTCATTTTTATATCATAAAAACCTGCCATTTTAACAGGGGTGTGTAGACTTTTTATATCCATTGTATATATTGCAGTGCGATTTGTTGCTTGCAGAATCGTAAGAAATAACCTTACACTGATTTTCCTGTCGTCTGTGAGAACCCAGCTATGGTGGCTATCTAACATCATATCTTCCTGTAGCCAGGTGTACAGGAAGTGATGAATTCTGGACAGGAATTTAGGCCTATTGGGAAAGTGTTTATGTTTAGGCTATACTTTCTTGAACTCACACTGGAATGGAAAAATAATGGTATTAACAAGTATTTTTATGCCTCCACATCGAGCCTGATGTTACGTTTGAGTAAAATGGGAAAGTACCTGAAACCTAGAGATGGATTAGTAAACAAAACACACTTAGTGTAGGTTCACAGGTATCTATGATTTTTTTGATCTACTTAACTAGCTTCAGTTAAAAACAGTTAGGACCTACAGTAAAAAGTCTACACATCCCTGTTAAAATTGCAGGTTTTTGTGATATAAAAAATGAAACCAGTTTTGTGGCAACATAGATTGGTATTTCAAGCTGTCCATGATTCCCTCTATGTTGACTAAAGCCCCATCCCTAGCTGAAGAGAAGCAGCCCCACATGCTGCCACCACCATGCTTTACTGTAGGTATGGTGTTTTTGCTCCAAACATCCTGTATCTTTTAGATTTATGCTCAAAAAGTTCTACCTTGTTCTCATCAGACTGTAACACATTTTGCCAAATGGTGTGATTTAAGTGGGCTTGGATGTTTTTTTTGTGAGAAAGGGCTTCCTTCTAGCCATCCTACCCCATAACCCAGACATGTGAAGAATACAAGAAATTGTTGTCACATGCAGGGAGTGACCAGTACTTTGCCAGATATTCCTGCAGCTCCTTCAATGTTGCCATAGTTCTCTTAGCAGCCTCCCTGTTAAGCTTTCTTCTTGTCCTTTTGTCTATTTTGGAGGGACATCCTGTCCACGGATAAAGTCACTATGGTGTCCCATTTTCTCCATGGTACATCAGATGTTTTGGAAATTCTTTTGTACCCCTTTCCTGATCGATACATTTTGAAAGTGAGATCCTGTACATGCTTTGTAAGCTCTTTGTATACTTGGCTTCAGCACTTCCGACTTTTTATATTCACTGTAACTGACCACTCCACCAAAAACACTCTTTACATTCTGTGGCCTTACAGTCATTAACTTGTGTTTATGTATTGTGTTGTGTATGATAGCGTAATGGCCTAATTCACTTCAAATTTATGCTTGTCAAGGGCCTCCTAAGGGCCTCCTAATGGCCAAAGCCCCTGGGCACGTGACAGAGCCAGACTGGGACAAAACTTCAGGCTGGGAGTCTCACACTCACCACCCCATACATTCAAAACCAATTGTGAGGCCACTGACCACCTACTGCAATGTACACTCACCAAACAATTTATTAGTAACCCCTGTACATCTGCCCATTCAGGCAAATAACTAATCAGCCTATCTTGAGGCAGTAGCGCAATGCATAAAACTGTAAGCAGGTGTCAAGGGCTTCAGTTAATGTTAAGATCATACATCAGAATGGAAAAAAGTTATCTAAGTGACTTTGGCCATGGCATGACTGTTGGTGCCAGGCTGGTTTGAGTATTTGAGAAGCTGCTGATCTCCTGGGAGTTTCAGATAAATCTCTAGAGTTTACACAGAATGGTGTAAAAAGTATACAAAAAAACACCCAGTGCATGGCAGCACCTCATTTACACCATTTGAGGGTTAAGGGCTTTCCTCGAGGGCAGTGGCAGCTTGATAGTGCTGAGATTTGAGCTCACAACCTTCTGATCAGTAGTCTAATGGCTTAACCATGGAGCTACCACTGCTCTTTGTTGATATGAAAGGTCAGAGGGGAATGGACAGACTGGTTCAAGCTGACAAGAATCCAACAGTAACTCAAATAACCACTCTTTACAACAGTTCTGACCAGAAAAGCATCTCAGAACACACAGTTTACCTAGTTTTAGAATGAGGATCCCAAGAATTTGGTTGTTGAGTGTATCTCAAAAGAAAAGCATGAGTTACATTACTAATAGAAGCTACTATTGCATACTTTTACATTAATCTTAGCTCCCCTCTTCTAACCTATAATATCAGTACTGCAGTTTACCTAAGCCACAACAGCACGCAAATACAATATTAAATCAAATCATGGCATTTCTTTAGTGTAAGATCACTATCTTAATATAGAAAGATTGTGGCAAATAGCTTAAAAAATTTTTTCTTTTTGTCTGCCCTGTACCTGTAATTTCACTCACTATTGTTGGCCGATTGTGAACTATAGATCTATAGATCTGTCATAGCTAGCTAACTGCTAGCTAATTACTGACTCTCAATGTTGGATACTACTTTCAGTTTGCATTAAGTTATACGTAGCTGCTAGCTAGATAGCCCTAGGCTGTAATGGGGACATGACAATGCCTACTGCATATGAACGGGCTTCATTTTTATAATGATGTTTCTTAGAGACAAGATTGAAGTTTCTTAGATTGAAAAATATTGACTGATATTCCAAACGAATTGTATCAGGCTGTATATTAGGCTGTATAGTCTCCTGCCAATTATGTAGCCAGTTGTGTTTTTTCTTGCTAGTTACTGATATTGTAGTTAATACAGCATAATTAGATAACATTAGTTATGTGTTTGCAGATCAGACTGACCTGCACCTAATTTACTTTAAAAATATCTGGTATTTTGGGCATTTTGAAGCATCCTCTTGGAAGTCTTTTCTTTCTCATGCCCTTTCCCTGTCTGCTTCTTGTCCATGCTTCATGGCGTCTACATTGCTTTCTGTTTCACGTTGGTTTTATTTATAGAAGCCAGATGGAGATGACGTGAATAATGACCAATAGCGTTGAATGAACAGCAGGTTCATGATTTATTAACCAATCACATTTGACTATATGGACCAAACATAAATTCTAAGAACTCCAGAATTTGCAAGCATCACAGACAAAATAAAAAACCAGAGCAGGCCAAATCAGTCTCAAAACAAACCAGGCTACTGTGATTTCTTCCGAATCTCCTGATGGCCAGTCCAGGCCTGGCATATGCCAAGTAGCCCCAGCTGGTCATCTGTCCCTGCTGAAACCTTAACCCTTAAAAAGGGACTTCCACTTGCACATGAACGGGACACTATTAGGTGGTGCTAAATGTTCTATACTGCTTTTTGCTCTCAGGAAAAAGATACAGAGCTGCACCATTGATTGTTCCATGGATGGGGGTGCACCATCAAGGATCCTTTAGTACAGAGGTCCAGTATCTGAACAGAGCATTTTTGGGAATTTTACCTGGTGTTTTGGACATATCACTCTGAGCTAGTTAAAAATTAGCCTGTGCATGGTAAAGAGTTTCAGAGTTAAACACTGGGGCTGTAGGCTAGCAAGTTATACAAACATGTCCACATGGTGGTTAGCTGAGATTAGACCACTGCATCATCATTTCACCTGCTTCATTTCACACCAGGACTGAGAGAAAAGCTCTGGAAATACAGGCATGATGATGTTTAGTTCTCAATGTTATAAGTTCCTGTTTACACAATTGCACTTTTTGACTCTATAGTATACAGTTATAGATGGGAAATTGTTTATAATCACACTGTCCGGTGTCACCCAGATGAGGATGGGTTCCTATGTGAGTCGGGTTAGTCTCAAGGTTTCTTCCTCATGTCGTCTCATCGAGTTTTTCCTTGCCATCATGGCCTCTGGCTTGCTCATTAGGGATAAATTTATACGTTTTAATTTTTTTCTGGATTTTATATATTTTTGTAAAGCTGCTTTGTGACAATGTCCATTGTTAAAAGCACTATACAAATAAAATTGAATTGAATGGACACAGTATTGTATGTGTTAAATGTGACGTATAATATTCTAACACCATAATTAATGAAC
This sequence comes from Pangasianodon gigas, assembly GCA_022758105.1. Taxonomy (NCBI): domain Eukaryota; kingdom Metazoa; phylum Chordata; class Actinopteri; order Siluriformes; family Pangasiidae; genus Pangasianodon; species Pangasianodon gigas. The sequence goes on from CM040481.1 coordinate 7,908,415, forward strand.
CCTTGTTTTCAGAGAAGGAAATTTGTCAGAAATTCTCCAAGATATAAATGATTTTGTGATCAAGTTCCAATGATTAACACCATCTTCCATCTTCTTCTAGTGACTCAACTGTATGAGTTTCTTTCCTTATAGTGCACATTTCTGTCCTTACCGAAAATCTACTTTTTTCAAATGTTTGTGACTGGGATTTCAGAGAAAGGAGCCACATTCGCCATTTATTTTTGATATCATTGGTGGAATTTTAGAAAAAAAACCACTCTTTGCCAATTTAGCCTTTTTTTTTTTTTTATGTCATATATTTTTCATCACCCACCGCACCCAGTCTGTATTTCTAATCAAGGCGACAGATGGCTGGATTCTTGGTGTCTGTCTTTGTCCTGTGCCTTAGCGGGGTGCAGTCAGGTGTCCTAATGGCTCTGCTCAAGACCCAAAATGTGTCCCATCGCGTGCCACAGGCCACACAGTCTTCCGCTTGTCTTACTCCCTGCCCCCACTTACTGTATACACGCCTGATCTCCCCCTCCCCTGTCCCCTGTCCCAGCTCTGCCTCCCACCCTTTGTGCCAGTGCTGTTTACCAGTGTGAGGACATGGCTTAGCTTGTGCAAGGTTAGAGATATGTCTGTGTGTGTGACAAAAGATTTCAATATATTTGGTGTTTTATTATTTTTTTTGAGTGTAACAGGTCGTGGCTGCATGGCTTGAAATGGGGGATCGTATCTTAGGCTACATTCACATTACAAACTTCTTTTCACAATCCTGATTTTTTTGTTCAGATCCGATCTGTCTATCTTGATGGTCCATATTCGTAACCACAAGTGACCTTTAATGAGAATGCACCTGTCCTCTGAAATGCCCAGCAGGTACACATTGATTTCTTGGCCAGTTGTTTCACTACACTACTCAGGTTCTGTCGGGTTCTTCCAGTTTTGCTTGAATCAATTTCCCAAATATAGTAAATCATAAATTTCCCATCCTTCCACTGAATATGGTCACTGCTGTTGTCGTCCTTCATTGTTGTTTTGTCATGCTACTGACACTGGATGATGATGACTATAGTGATATACACATGTGCACAATCTGTCACATGGCCATGTATCAGATATATATCTGATCTAGGACCACATATGAATGTGACTTGGGTCTAATTTGGTTTTTGTGTCCATACAATCCTGAAAAACATTACAACTGTGTCACATTATGACAGAAAATCAGATTTGTGTCACTTCAACTTGGTAATGTGAACATATCCATGTGTATGGTTACAATTATATACACTTCGGTACAATTTTGACAATTTTTTTGAAAAAGATTTATAGGTGTAGTGAATTGGAAGTTCTTCCCCTTCTCCTCTTCTACTTTGTGTTTTTATCTCCATCGAGTGCTTTTGCTTCTTGCCAGGCTGCCATTGTAAACAACAATTTGTTCTTAATGACTAGTCTGGTTAAATAAAAGGTTAAAAAAAAACAACAACCAAAAACAGTATAACTAAAATCCATGAGCGTTAATTCAACATCTATTCTGTTTTAATATCAAGAACAAATTCTATATTTTATTTTTTATTCATTTCCAATTTCATTACATTTTTGTGCATTATATCATCCTACAGTTTCTCAGCAAATACAAAGTGAGAAAAAAAAAAAAATCAATACTCGCAATGACAGCATGCTGATTTATACACACCCCCATCCAAGCTTGGATTCTTTCTATAGATTGAAAGGGTGGAATGACCGCCCTGGAACTAGGTATGGAACTAGAGAGATGAAAATGCAGCTGTTATTCCTGTTCTCTCTCTCTCTCTCTCTCTCTCCCTCTCTCTGTGTTCATTGCTGTGACTCTAAGCCCTGCGAGACATAAAACAGGGAAGACACAGTGCACAGACCAATAATACACACACACACACACACCAGGAGCCTGGCAGCAGAGACACTCCAACATATGTCTGTCTCTCCAGCAGATTAATGGCACTGTATTAATATTAACATAGAGTAGTGAGGAGAAGTGGGCGGAGTCAGTGTGTATGCGCGTGTGCATGGAGCGAATGAGAGACATGGATTGAGGATTAACCAGGCAGTTTTTCTTTTTTTTTCAAATACCCCACCTCTCCGCCCTGTCCGAAGGGGGCGTTACAGTCTCTCTCGCTGATCCTCTGTCTCAGACCGGACACCAGCAGCAACAGGACACACACACACACCCACACACACCCCCCCACACACACAGACACACACACATACACACCCAGACTGCTCCAGGAAAGATGCTCCAACAAGGTACTTCACTTTTCTCTATGTATTTCTCTCTGTTCATCCTTCTCTGTCTCCTCTCCGGCTGGGCCAATCCCTTACTTCAGCAGGATGAGGCTCTGAGTTCATAGCTGTGTTTACACCCCTGTTCTGCTTACTTGCACAAGGACAGTCCTGCTATATGACCGTACAGTAATCTACAGTTAAATATAGATCGTGATACAGATGTGATGATATCTGGTGTGTGGTTTTATGCAGTCTTAGCAGATTTGAATGATAATGGTGTGAGTGAGCAGCGAGCAGGCAGAAACTGTAAATCCTGATTTTTCTGCGATGTGTTTACGGGTAAGCTGAGAAACAGAGCTATGCTTTCGGCTGGCCTGGTCATCATGTTTTGTCGGTTTGTGAATGTTATGTCTAGCATTACTATTTTTTACATCGTCTATCAGTGCTACTGCAAATTTAATACTTTACATTGTGATTCAACTTTACATTGTGATTGAACTGATTGGTTCATTATAAAGTATTCACTGATTCATCTGATTCATGATCTGATTCGTGATCTTAGCTCTTGAGACATTTTTCATTCGAATGTAAAGGAAAATTAGTGGCCAAAATGGTATCTATAAAATGATATAACCTATATAATATAAAATTAGGTTTTGTAATATCGAGCTAAGTTATTATGCAAATCAAAAGAAGAATTTTGCTGCATTTTACTGCAAGTATTTAAACTGATATGTGCACTTAAATGTAACATATTTAAGGACGTCTAAGAACATTTTCATTCTTTTGGTCATTTTGAAAAGATTAATCATCCTTCCAAAAGCTTCATTAACACAAATCCTGTCGCCTTGATGTACTTCCACTAGATATACTTAATATTGTTTTCACTTCAACATCTTTTTAAAAGTTTACCGAATATATTACTCACATGATCACATGTAAAAAACTGATCATCACATGTGAAATGATTTGCTAAAAATAATAATAATATTAGAAGTTGAAATTTCAAGTTTTAAAAAAAAAAGTGAAAATGCATTTCAATATGTTCTGCACTCAAATTGCTTGTGTGAATGCAAGTAACCTTCATGTGAACAATATGGGACATCACGTGAAAAAGAAGTATTCATGTGAGGAAAATTACAAATGAAATAAATGTATCCTGTGTACATATCACATGTGAAAAATGAATCTTGTGAAAAATATCACATGAATATAAATTGATTGTGTAAAAATCATGTTATAATAAAAGAATCATGTGAAAAATAATGATATCAAAATAAGGAAATCATGTTAGAATCACATGAAAATAAATGGATTGCGCATAGAAATCATATTAAAAATAAATTGTGGTTAAAAATCACATGAAAATAAATGAATTGTGTAAAATAGCATGAAAATAAATAAATCTTGTAAAAAAATCACGTGACAATAAATTAATTGTGTAAAAATTACATCAGAATAAATGAATTGTGTAAAAATAGCATGAAAATAAATAAATTGTGTAAAAAATTACATGACAATAAATTAATTGTGTAAAAATTATATGAAAATAAATGAATTGTGTAAAAATCACATGTGACAATAAATTAATTATGCAAAAATTACATGAAAATAAAAGAATTGTGTAAAAATCACATGAAAATAAATTAATTGTGCAAAAATCAGAGGTCAAACTAAATTAATCATGTTAAAATTACGTGAAAATAAATGAATTGTGTAAAAATAGCATGAAAATAAATAAATTGTGTAAAAAATTACATGACAATAAATTAATTGTGTAAAAATCACATGTGACAATAAATTAATTATGCAAAAATTACATGAAAATAAATGAATTGTGAAAAATCACATGTGACAATAAATTAATTATGCAAAAATTACATGAAAATAAAAGAATTGTGTAAAAATCACGTGAAAATAAATTAATTGTGCAAAAATCAGATGTCAAACTAAATTAATCATATTAAAATTACGTGAAAATAAATGAATTATGCTCAAAAATCAAATAAAAAATTAATTGTGTGTAAAAATCACATGAAAATAAACAAATCGTGTAAAACGTCCATGTGAAAATGAATCATGTATAAATAAGATGTGAAAATAAAAATTCACTACATGTGAAAAAGCGTGTGAAACATAACACTTCTAAAAACTACTTGTGTAAATTTTACACATGAATGATGAAGATCATGTGACTTTCCTATAGGCGAAGACAGTGGAAGATCTCCACACTACTGTAGCAAGCTTATTTCCTGGATGTAGCTCATCTATGTGTACACACATCTCAATAACACACCATGTGTACCAGTGAGTCATCTGTCAAAGTCTAACTGCCTCCAGCATCAGTGTATCGACCACCTCACAGTGTTCTCCACAGAGTGTGTCATGAAAAAAACACCTCGGCCCAGGTCAGCACATGTACACCCACAGCACGCTTGTGCAGTCGAAGGCCAACAGGATCTTGTGGTTAAATTAAAATTCACTCACACCAAAGGTCAACAAGGTCAGAGGCTAATGACTTTAACCTAAGTGCACACCTCTCATCAGTCAAACACTACAAGGCTACACACATACCACGTGTACAGCCAACTCCTGCTCCCTTTCATATGCTTAGCTAAACGTAATTATTACAATTTCCGAGAGTACTTTTTAGCTTTAGCTTGCTTTTTTAAATAATCGGGAATTTAAAAATTGTGATCAAATGTTTTCTTATCCCATTTTTGTTCCACATACACAATTAAAAAAAAAATTATCATCATAAAATTGAGATCTTAACTGAGTATGAATGTGTTTATAGTGATAATTATTTTACACTTATTTAAAACAAAAAATGCGTATTAAAACTTAAATTTTTGTTGTTGTTGGGCAATGTTGGTACTCTTATCATATGTACCTTTAATATGTATCTTTCACCTATAAATGTTGATGGAGTATACCTTTAAAAAGATTTTATGGTACAGAATTTTGGAGTAAAGATACACTGTATGCACATTTCTAGATAAAAGATGCATAACAAGGGTACAAAAGGTGTATGATTGATGGTACCATCCTAGCAAAAAGGAATGGTACAGTTTAGTACCTTTTTTCTGTAACATTTGAAAATGATTTTTGTGCTACAGTGTTTTTTTTTTTAATTTTAATTTTTCAAGAAATGCAGCCCTGATGCTTGGTCTAAACAAAGTGTGAATACATTGTTCAGTAGATCATGGCATCGTTTTACACATAAAGTTATTTTCAGCTTATCTTTCTTATTTTCTGTGGTCCTAAATAATGTATAACACCAAACATGCATTTATTCAAGCATTTTATTAAACAGTAGATTTTCGCTAAATTTGTGCAGAAATCCAATTATTATGATTTTCTTTTTTCAAGCCATGATCTTTTCTGTTTGTCTTCCACATTACAGTGCCTCTCTTCCTTTTCTGTTAAAATGTTTTCAGATTCTAAAAGATAATTAATTATCATTTATAAATTGATTGATTATAATTATAAAACATTATATGAGTCAATTTGGATAAAACTTGGATTTTAAAAAAAAAACAGTGTTTCTTTACATCACTATGCGTAAATGTAATAAAATTGTTCTTGACCATTGTAATTACAATCATTTATAACAGAGGTCAGGATCAGTGCTTTGTAAAGCGAAGTGATTAAAATAGTTTGGAGAGAAAATGTGTACTAAACCCAAACAAAGACTTCAGGGACGGGCATGGTTCAGAAAAAGACATTTCTAAATCTCAGACCATTTTAGACGTTAAAGCGAGTCAAAATCTAGTAAAAGTTAAAAATTTTCAATTAAGTAACGTTGATCAAATTTAGTCAAACTGCAAAATGCAACAAAATACTTGGAAAACCTTAATGCTGTCGATTCTGAAAGCATGCGTTGGTGGTGTAAATGATGTTGAAAAACACATCTTATGATTAAAAAGACACAAGAAATGCGGAATTATGAAATTGTACATTTCACCTGAAACCATTATACTAATAGTAACACCTCCATTTCACACAGTCAGACTAAAACATTGGATTCTAGCAGTTTTCCGTGCTCAGTTCTAGTGTTTTCTCTGCCTCCGCCCTCGCTCTCAGGCTGCTGGTGTGGTGTGTGTCAGCAGAGTCGGGACGCTGTGAGTGGCAGTAAGGAGAAGGACTTTGGCAGGGCCTTAGTGAAGACAAACAGCAGAGAGGGAGAAAAACAGACAGGCAAAGAAAGGCTAAGCGCTGTGGTGTGGCACAGCAGTGTGTAATGATGGTGTGAGAAATGTACATGTTGCTCAGTCAGCTATTACATGGACAGAAATCATCAATCACAAAGGGTCATTCTGTTCTGTCGTCTTCTTCCCCTCGCTCTTACTCAAATCCCTCGGGTTGGGCTAGGAGGCAGAATTACACAGCGCCTTGCTTGCAGTCGGGCTGCTGCATGGCTTCCAGTGCCGAGGCATAGAGTACGAAAATCTCATGGTGTAAGAAAAATCGCTTGGATATAAGTTATTATGTTGTGTTATATTATCAGTGAGGAACACATTTGGAAATTAATAAGATGCTTTGTGCATTACGGATGTAATACAATGCAACTATTTGTATCTGTATCAGTATCTGTTTAGTGCTGCAAATATCCATATCTGTATTTAGACTCAAACCCAAAGTGGACGTGGCCTAAACCACAGGTAGAAAAGCCAGCACTATCAGCATGCTGTGTGAATTCTGGCTCTGACAGTTCCTCGACCTCAGTTCCATCACTTGAATTCACAATCAGTCTCAACTCAAGATTTTTTTTAATCCCACTTGTGAAGTTATTTTAGTTAGAATTGGTTCTATGTCCCAAAATATAAACAAACTAGTAGCCTAATTTAACTTCACACAACCCTGACCAGGCAGTTACTAAGGATGAATGAATAAAAGCTGTAAATCTGTTACTGTCATAGATGTCAATGTAAATGTCAATCCAACAATCCAATAACTTGATCGAAAGCGTGAAATTCACTGTCGGAGGAAATCACAGTTAACTAGCAAGGTTTAAGACATCTTTACGCAGACTGACTGTTTTTACGGCTGCATTTGTTAAAGTGGCGTCTTACCCAACATGGTCTTTGTAGGAAGAGAGCCAAGGCAAGATTAAAAAGTCAACATAAAAAATATTTTCATGTCATCTTGATGAAATCTATATTTTTGCTGTATGTAAAGTTTCTTAAAGTTACCATATCGAAGAATATTACAGACAGAAAAACCCAGTTTCACCCATTTTTTGGCTGTTTGCTGGAATTTAACCACAGTGATGTCTGACGAGTTTTCCCAGACTGCCTTACATATACTGTATGATATATATATATATAAAAAAAAACGATTTTGCGTTCATATTATGCTGTGTGAAATGTAATTAGTGTTGCTGCTATTCACATAGCTTGTAAAGCATGTATCAAAATTGTCCTATGAGTAAGAATAACAGTAGAAATACATTATATCTTCCAGCACCTCTTTATTACTTCTTACTTGTTACTTATGCCAAGTTTGAGGCGAAGTTGCAACTTGTAATTCCCCGCCTAAAACCACCGAAACGCCCTCTCTGCTTGAAATTTCAACTTGTCAACTTGGGGTAGTCTTCTCAACCAAATCACCATGGCTGCACACACTGTGAACAGTGTAAAGTCCCCATTCTCTGCTTTTAAATTAGTTTATAGCAGTAGATCAGTGAATATACAGACACAGTACGTGGTTACATCCCTAACATTGACCATACTAATCACTGATTTGAGAAGGTAACATATCAACATTATCATTATCATTAATGTTACTTGCTAACGCTACTCGCTATTGCCCGGTGTTGTTGCTGCGCTGCAATTTCAGTTCAAAATGTTGCATGAATGTTTAAATCTCACTCTAGTAGAACAGTAGCAATAGCCAGTCAGGCCCGTGACTGTAAAATTGTGGTTAAAGAAGCTTTTTATGAGCTTCACGTGCTCTGACAATGCAAACAATAGACACACTTTTGTGGAGGCATCCATGTTTTTTTCCACTTTGCATGTCGAACGTTCCGAGGTGGGAAATGACATTATTACGACTTGCAAATTTTCCAATTACAAGGCAACACAAACACAGCATTATTATGAGTGTAAACTGGACAGTTGAAGATTGGAAACACATTATCTGGTCTTTTTCCAATCCTGGAAGAACTGTCAAGTTTCAGTGAGCCTGTGCCAACCGTAGCCTCAGATTTCTGTTCTTGGCTGACAGGACTAGAATCCAAACATGGTCTTCTGTTGTTGTAGCCCATCTACCTATCAAGGTTTGACATGCTGTGATTTTTGACATGCTTTTCTGCTCACCGCAGTTGTAAAGAGTGCTTATTTTAGTTACTGTAGCCTTCCTATCAGCTTACACCAGTCTAGCCATTCTCCTTAGACGTTTCAAAGCTGTGCAAGCAAAGTAACAGAGCATAGCTGATGATGTACATTTATCTGAAACGTCCTGTTTTTCTGGAAGCTTGTGTACTACACTGAACTTTTACTACATCCACTGTCTGTTGTCTGAATGTAGTAAAATTAAAAAATGGAAAATTTAGCCAACAGAACAAAATTCACTCAATCAGATATTATTTCAGCACTGATTTAAGAGCAAACAGTCATCAGATTGATGAGGCTCGTGTTCGTTAAACACTGTGACTGATACAGTATTTACCTGAAATAAATCACTCATTGATTTATAATCTATGATAACATGTCACTAATTTTATTTTTCCTTAAACAGATTAGGTTATGAATGTAGAAGTGGGAGGGGTGTTTGCTTGATATACAGATAGTTTTCTCAGGATTATATTAAATCAGGTTAAAATTATTCCAAGTGAGATAATACAGAGGTGACAAAACAATTATCAAGAACTCCTGGTAAACCTAGTTTAAAAAGTAATATAATGAATTCTTATCTATAAAGGCTATTCATCCCTTTTTAAAATTAAAATAGAGGATAGTATTTTAAATGATGGAATAACTGCTAAATGGGTGGAGCTTCTGAATAGCTTAGTAATCTGTAGGCTATGAATAAAAGCTGGACCTGAGAGAAAATGTGAAAATAAAATAAAAAATAATAAAATAAATAAAATGTAAAAAAAAAAAAATCATATGTGAAATATAAACCACATTTTCCACATAATAAGATTTCCACATATATTTCAATAATAATAATAATAATAATAATAATAATAATAATAAAGCAACAAACAAAGAAATTTCAATAAAAGACACCAACATACTAAAATTCTAAACTAACTGTAATTGAATAAAAGTGTTTGCTATTTAATTTGTTAGTATTTAATTTAAAATGTAATAAAGAATATATAAAAATATGGTACCTATAACATTCCATGTTTTAAAATATTATCCACAGATAACATGCAACAAAATCTATTCAGTGTGTAAGATTTGTGTATCTTTGTCTCTCCTGGTTTCTGAACAGAGTTGAAGGGAAAAGCCCAGGTGTCTGTGTGTGTGTGTGTGTGTGTGTGTGTGTGTGTGTGAGGTGCAGTGTAGCAGGCTGTGGGAGTGAAGCACAGTGAAAGTACTCAGCCACAGCCTGAGAGAGCACCAGCCGGCGATGATAAAGCAATAAGCAGGCAAGGTCTCTCTCTCGCTCTCACTCTCTTTTTCTCTCTCTCAGACCACTTGGTATATTTCTACTATCCAATATATTATGTGTAATACCTGCTTGTACTACAGCACTGCTGAATTCTTGAATCTGATTGGTCAGAAGGTGTTGATTTATATTTCAGAACAGCAGCTCTAACAGTAGTGCCGCATTCTTTTTAATATGTTATCATTTCTATGGTAATAACTCATGCACAGGGACTATGGCCTGGTGCTCCACATAATCAACGCCTAATAATAAAAGGATTCAAAATGATGTTATTTGTTGTTAACAAAGAATAAGTATTGTCTTTGAGATGAGGAAGTTTTCTCTTTTGTAAAGAGACATTTATATAATATTTACGGAAGGATTCTCAGCTGTCAGTGCTTTGTAATAGTCAGTAGGTCTCCACCATGGGGAAGTCAGGACGGAAGAATTTGCACATTAATTTCCAGACAGAGAAAAAAGAGAGCCTGATAAGAGAGCAACTGTTTAGATCTGCTTTATGATGTAAGTGCTAACTACAATTATAACTCTTGGCAAATTGCTGTGGTATAAGAGGAATGAAACTTCAGAAAGTGCTGTTAAAGCAAAATAATCAACTTCAGGGTGTTAACAGTAGCTCTGTGGCCATACAGACCACATCACACCACCGTCATTGATTTTTTTTTTTTTTTTGTAACAGCACTGTCTCAAGTGTTTTATTCCTTACATAACATTTTGGAGCTACAGTCAACACTCCAGGTCTCAATACTAATTCATATATAGTGAACTAAAAATAATATTTTTAAAAAATCCAGCCTTTTTTTTTTTTCATGCTGCATTGCTGATTGGACAATATCCAAAACTGGTCCAATCTCATAAACCATGATCTCTTGCTATATATAGTTAAGTCAATATGAAGTGACTATCACATTCTTGTAAATAAGCTTAGGAAAGTGCTACAAAAATGTCCAAGCAGTGCCCAAAAATACTCCAAGGACAATTTGGCAATGACACGACACATAAAATAGCCCACAAATCAGACAGAGTACTTCATTTTTATTCCTGTCTGGTGTTAACTGCACTTTAGTGTATTAAACAATTTGCAAATAAGAATAAGTGACACAGGCTGATCCTGAAATTCAGTATTTGTGCATCAATATCTGCTGATAACAATGCTGACGCACTCCATATTTTGGATTTGTATTAATTTTAGTAATTAAATTCGCCAGGAAGACAGAGGATCATTTAAATCATCATCAGCTCTAAATTTCAGTCCAATCCTGATATCAAATCAATACTGCTGTGATTTTAATAATGGGGCCTTTAAACTACAAACATTAAAATATTAAACCACATCTGATGGTTATGATCTTAACATAGTCATCTTCATTTTATATATCAGTATAATGTATTATTAAAATACATTTGTCTAATGTATTATCAGTTGTCTAATGTATTATTAAAATACAAAGAGCTTATTTCTAAAAAGTCAACACGTTCTACTGAACATTACAGAATACTTTTATATTGAATTCTATAACTGATCTGTCATACACAGAGAGAAACTAAGATGTTATGACCTTGTTGATTGAAATGTTCAGTTAAAGGTCAGCTGGTTTGATTAAGACCATATGCTTAAATATCCAAGCTTGTGTTCTCTCTGTTTACTAGATTAGTTCAGGGTGACTTAATTGAGGCGAGATTTGAAGGTTCTTCTTTACGCAACATATACCTACAATTGTTTCATTGTGTCAATAATTTTCATAATAATAATTTTATTTCTCAGTAATAATAAATCCAGAAATATGGAGAGTCCTGTTACAATATCATAGCAATGAGACACTATATGACTGGGATGGATCATCAAACACAGGAAAAGGTCATAGTTTCAGAATGAGCCTTTCATTTACACCGACTATAAATTCCTATTTAACTGACAACAAATTGCCTGGGTGAAATATTTTAGCCCTGCCAAATAATTTCTCTAAATTGTGTGCAGTAAAGTGGAGTAGGGATTAATACCGGGTTATAATATGGAAGAGAAACAAGTTCCAATTGCCAATTAAGTGCAAAGGCTAATACAAACTGAGAGCTCAACAGCTTAAAAATGTCAATGAACATGCAATGCATGGGATTTTTTTTTTACATATGGCATCTACAGTAAGTCAATTATGAAAAACTAGCGCACAGTACTACAAAATATTACTTCTTAATCAGGAATAACTTGGTCCCTGGAGGACTAGTGGTTAGGCCACAGCATGCTCACCGCCGCAGCCTGGGTTTGATTCCCGGCCAGGGAACCAACCTGCACATGACAGTGCACTCCCAGTGCCGGTCCCAAGCCTGGATAAAACTGGGGAGGGTTGCATCAGGAAGGGCATCCAGTGTAAAAACTGTGCTAAATCAAATATGTAGAATGATGATCCACTGTGGCAACCCCTAAGAGCAGCGAGAGCAGCCGAAAGAACAACAACAATCAGGAATACCTTACTTAAAAGGTACCATAGATCATTTTTAATTGTGAGAAGTTCTTGAAATTAAAATACTGAATCAAGGTCACCAGTCAAAACCTTTTATTTGCCAAGTACAAGGTACAAGGAGAAGTACAGGGAATTCATTTTGCTAACAATAAGGCATACAAACACTTTCATTTATATATTACGGTAACCATGGGTGCCAATTTGGGTTAAACATTAAGGGGGCAAAAAATGATAGATTAATTAAAATGTTTTGTCCAATCTGGCCTTGTTCAATAGAATACCACTAACAATCTATATTATTTGTGCTCAGAGATCAGAGGCTGCTATCAAAGTGAGATGCAGTAGTGTATTAGAGGACAGGATCACTATAAAAACAAGCCATTTAAAGCTCTCAGTTAAATCCCACACGGTCTGAATGATAATAAAGAAACATCATATAACTGGAGTAGGTCTTGAATTATTTTTAAATGAGCAACATGGCTAAAGGCTGATTTTGAGAATTTGATGGTGAATGAGATGAAGTTCTGTTGCAGCTTTACTTTGCTTGGAACTGGAGGGGCTTTGGGGGATGGGGATGGGGGTGAGGTGATGGTGGTGGTGGTGGTGGTGGTAGGAAATGCCCCTCCATAGACAGCACCTATGCTGGCATCCCATATATGCTCTTGAGGCAGTGTTAATTTGTCATCTCATAATAACCACCTTAAATTTGATTGAAATTGAACAGTCCTCTATGTACAGGGTGTCCCAAATGTCTCCATACATAGGGAAAATTAACACTAATTACACATTAAAAATGTAGCATTATTTACAAAACATCCTCTACATGATTGATATTTCTTTGTAAACACACACGGAGTCTCCCAACTTTGGCTCCCAATTTGGCAACAGTGTCGTGTGTGATGTGCTTGCCATGTTTCCTGTTAAAGTCCATCGCAACCTTGCGACAGCTTCCTGATCCAGCCGTGAGAATGATCTTAATACGTTCTTCTGTTCTTCACCCTGTATAACAGTTCCAACTACTTAAAAAAAATACTCAGTGCATATTTATTAATCAGTGATGCCTTATTTAAAATGTAGATAAGTTTTAGTGCAGAGAAGTTAAAATTAGAAGTTAAAAGTTGAAATTTAAACATTGATTCAGAGTCATGAGAGTCATTATTTTCTTTTTTGGTGTGTTGTTACATAAAATACAAAACAATACAATAGAACAATATGAATAAATTACAATGCAAAGTGTAGTACAGGTTGTATACAGTGCAAAGATGCAGGAGGTGCTGGTGCTGAGTCCGACTTTCAGGATTTTTATCTACTGCACTTGTTAAAATAATAATAATAATAATATATACAGTACTGTGCAAAAGTCTTAGGCAGCCTATTTTTTAGTACAAACTTTGTTATAGATTTGTATTTTATGACTTCTATATTATTGATTCAGTACAAAAACATTTTAGATTTCCAGACATTAGTTTTCCAGCACAAAATTAAATGTTACAGAAAAGTGTTTGTATGTCAGTAAAGAAAGCAGCATTTTACATAAGAGATCACTTTTCAGACAAAAAAAACATAATGAAGGCTGCTGGGTTTTGCTGCAAAAATAAGAAGCAAGTGTGACAGTCAAAGTCTCCAGAAGAACTGTGGCTGGTTCTGCAAGATGCTCAGTAAAACCTACAGCTCATTTCCTTATAAAACTGCACACATTGTACCTGAGACTTTTATTTTTTATTTTTTGAAAAGCGAAGGATTGTCATACCAAATATTGACTTTGTTTCATTTATTACTGTTTACTGCTCTTCATAGTATTTTTTTAATGTAGAAACATTTAATTTCATTATTTTTGAAGGCATCTTTGCTCTACAGCATTTCTTTGCATGTGCCTAAGACTTTTGCACAGTACTATAAATAAACAAATAAAGAAATACAAAGAAAACTTTAAATAGATTATTTTGAGTAGTATTTAAGTTTATATGTCAAAAATAGTATCTTACTCCACAGCGATTTGCCAACAAGTACAGTTTTTAATTTTATAATGAATGACATCACACTTTTTAACTGTTGTATATAGTTCCATTTAAAGTTATGAAATGTCTGTGCGACTCGAGTCGACTATTATTCAGGTGTGACATCATAGCGTTCGCCACATGTATTAAAATTCCCTGTTACAGTGCAGTACAATGCAAAGTACTGTACAGTACACAAGGACAATACAAACATAAATAATAATAATAATAATAGTAATAATAATAATAATAATAATAATAATATTAAGACAATCAATCAAACAAAGAATCAATAAACCAATAAACTCAATAAAGTCATGTTTGAGAAATAATCAGCATCAACATATAAAAATATTTGGTGGCTTAAGCTTTTGAACTCTACCTGTAGATATGATGATGTATATAATTGCCACTAATCTACTGAGCAGTTTTATTCCTTTTTTTCCCCCATCGATGTGTAGCATCTAGGCAAACACTCCACCTCTGCCCTCCCTCTATCTGTTCATCTTAACGGCAGGAATACCATGAATACAAATGTCACTCCAGTTCAGCAAGATTTCAGTTTCTTCGGTATTTTTCCCAAACCCACTCAGCTACTGTTTTTCAGTCCAGCACCCTTCCTGTCTCCCTTTATTCCCAATTTCCATCTCATACCAAACAAGTACAAGTACAATACACCACCCCATGAGGTCCTGACCATTTCATAATTCAAGATGGCGGGTCTTTTGTTACTGTACTTCTTTGGAAAGTACAGTTCAACTGACAAATTATGTCTTATTTTTACTTGAGAGACCTAGACACAGTGGCCCGAAAAACAATATTATTTTTTTCTAAAATGGTTGGGGATCATAGCCTCGAAAATAATTATTGTCGTTCGCGTATCTCATGTGTGAAAGACGTATAACTACAAAAAAATAATAATAATAAAAAAAAGGGATCTGTGGTTCATATAAGGACTACCCAACGTGACAGCGCCGCTGATGTGCCACAATAGATTTTAGGCGGATTTTGGGAGATTTATCTATCAGTCCAGTAAACAATAGCTCTTTTGCAACAGGCTGTCGGAACATCTGCACAGCTCCAACGGCCCTTTTCTCCTCGCTGACTCAATATATTAATCGGGCCTCTCTTGATGGCTGGATCTTGCTCCGCACACACACCAACAGGCCGCTCTGAGCTACTCACTGAGCGACTTATACGCTATTCATTTTAGGATATTAGCATTTAAAAATTTACATTAGCTTCTAAAGTTTTGGATGTTTTTATCCTGGAAAATTCAGTATTAAGTGAATCATAAAGAATATCATCTAAGGCTTCAACTGAGTTTTGATTTTCTGGTAATATAGTAGTTATTGTAGACATGAAGCACAAAAGGCAACCTCAGAGTCCAGCAAACCAGTTTCTGTTAAGTTCTATATCTATCTACATACTGTATATTATCTAAGTTATAATAATTTATATCTTTTAACTTAGATAATGTATCTATATCTGGTATCATTTTTGCCACTTTTTGCAACTGAAACTAATTTCAGGCTTCAGTCGGGATTTGAATAAATTGCTGATTGCATTCATTTTCAGTGGTGTGTATTTAAACACATATCTATCTATAATCTATCTATCTATAATTTGTCTATATCTATCTATAATCCATATCTGGTATCATTTTTGCCACTTTTTGCAGCCGAAACCAATTTCAGGCTTCAGTCAGGATTTGAATAAATTGCTGATTGCATTCATTTTCAGTGGTGTGTATTTAAACACATATCTATCTATCTATCTATCTATCTATCTATCTATCTATCTATCTATCTATCTATCTATATCTGGTATCATTTTTGCCACTTTTTGCAACTGAAACTAATTTCAGGCTTCAGTCAGGATTTGAATAAACTGCTGATTGTATTCATTTTCAGTGGTGTGTATTTAAACATAAAACAAGATTAAGATTAAGCAAAATTAAATGTATGGAATATATGCAGGGTGTAGATAAAGCCTTCCTAATCACTTACTAATTATCCAAAAGTTCCCCTCTTTCACATCTTTAGTGTTTAGCCTAATCTGGACTCACTATAAAGAATCTAAACTATACAAAATGCTAAACACTAAAGACCAAATCTAGATTTTCTGGCATTATCAGAACGTTTAAAAATGTATAAATAAACAATAAATAAAATATAAATATAAAAGTAAATGTGAATGTAAACTCTTGCACTTTAGAGGGAATAACTTTAAGAAAGTTTATGTTAGCATCTAAGATTATATACAAGTAATGCAATTAATTTGTTCTCAGCGATTGATTTAATTTCAGTTATCAAATATTCTTTTTCATTTTTGTTTGCATTTCTGTTTACATTGTATTTAAATATAGAACAAAAATGATACATATAAATACCACATAAAATAAATACCATAGACCTTTCATTACAAACGTATTTTGTATTATTATTTATTTATTTTATTATCTCATACTATTTTATTAACATTATCCAACTCTTTAAGCATTAGGCTCATTATTTAAATTTGTACAATAATATTTTGGCTATTTATTAGAGCCATAGAGTTTTTTATTCCTGAATTTGAGGTTTGAATTAAATCCATTCAATTCAAGTGACCAGTCAAAGAAGCTAATAATTATAAGAATGTATTATAACCAGTTATAATTTAACCGCTTTGGTAATGATGGGTTGGGATTTCCTCTGCTGTAACAGAATAATTTAAAAAAGAAATCACAGACCCTCTGGCTATGCTTCACAGACCTCTGGTGGTCCCTGGACTCCACTGGAGAACCACTGACATTGATTTGTAAGGTGTAGACACACATGTCCACTACTTGTCCAATAAATTTTATGACTAGTTTTGCTTGGGAAAGACAAATTTTTACTTTTTTGTCCCTTATAATGAATCAGAACCTCTGTATGAAATACTGAAGGTCTCTATTTTCAGGCATGACCAGAATATGTTGTTGTTTATGTCTATTGACCAGCAGTTTACAGCTCAAGTGGAGTCTTGTACCCATGTACATACACATGTCCATGAAACCCTGTAATTGTCCAAAAAACGTCCTGACTAGCATGACCAGTTAGCGCCGGAGTTGCTGAGCCCAAACAGAACACGATTTCTCTGTTGTTACATGACTATTAATAAATAACAGAGTTGTGTGTTTCTATTGACCAGCAGTCCGAGTGGAATCTGATGTTTTCGACAGATGGCATTTACCGTTTGTGCCATGCTGGGCTCAGCGGGACCTGAAGCTTAAGAGGTTAGAGCTGTCAAAAAGACTCTGCGCAAAGAGTGAGTAACAAAGTGCACACTGCCAGCCTGCTCCTTTTCATCAACCTATTTGCCTCTTTTTTTTTTTCCCCAATATTTTGCTTGGACAGCTGCAAATGTAATGTGAATGATCCTTCTACATGTATATGACATTCAGTGGGTTGGTGGATAGAGTTCTCGAGTGTGTGTGCATGTGTGTGTGTGTCTGAGTGTGTCTGAGTGTGTCTGAGTGTGTGTGTGTGTGTGTGTTGACAGAGAAAAATTTTTAAATGAATGAATGAATAAACAAACAAGCAAATATAAAATCTTAAATAAAATTAAATAAATAAATGAATCCATTTGAAAAAGAAATAAATTAATTAAATAAATACATTTCAAACTTTAATATTGAAATGTCTGTAGGCGTACTGTATGCAAGTGGTCTGTGTTTCTGGCAAATTTCCAAAAACATTATCTGTAAAAAAAATAAATAAATATATATATATATATATATATATATATATATATATATATAGATTAATAAATAAATTAATTAATAAATAAAATATGTAATATGTAATAACAATAATTAACATGTATTTAAATTAGGGACAAATCATTTGAGCTACATCAGGATATCATCAGGATATTATGGGTGCACTACAACTGCTTCTTTGTGTCATTTTTTTATTTAAAATGATTTATGATGTCATATTTCACTTGTTCATTTCATTCACAGATATGCGTCTAACACACAGTGTTCCTTATTGTTGTCTCTTAATGACTATGACGTTGACACAATGTTTACAATATTCTATAATTCATGCTTTACTGTTCTTATAAGTTTCAGTAAATAAACTTTTCCCTTATAATTGTGAAAAATGATGGACTCATGTTTCAAATGTCACAAAAATTATATTAGTTTCTATTCAAAAGAAATAATACTTTTGGACCCAACTGTATACACTTTACTGACATTATTCCCAAAGTAGCCACATGATGGAGCCACAGTTTAGGCTAATATTTCATAATCTCAAAATAATGACTATTCTGGCAGTTATTAAACCAGATGTGTGTAAATAGGAGTTCTGCATGATGCATATATCAATTCGTCTCCTTTTTGCTGCTTAACCTTTTCTGCTTTTTCCTTTAATCTATTGCAGATTAATTGGCTGGGTGAGAAGGTCACAGCTCATAGGAAACGACAAGGTGACCTTTTGTGCCTGGGTCAAGCTTGAGGACACGCTGCAACAGTGAGGCACTTGCTCACCAATCAATATCTCCATTGCAAATGGAGGACCTTATTCACATAGCATTTGCATTAATGATTTTTTAAACAATAATGGTGAGCAGGTCTTTCATGATAGGACTGGATAATATATGTTTATTTGTCCTGGAGAGACACTTCTGCTCAGGTCGAAATTATAGTAATTATAAGTTTCTGATTTGTAGGAAACATTCATGTCTTCTTCAAACTTAATTAACAGCTTGAAACTTGGAATCTGAAACTTGTGAAACTCAGACTTGACAGGTGTGATGCTGTGTTATAAACACTTTATTCCAAATGGTAGTGGTTTACACACATAAATGTAGTTAGGAGTACAATATTAGCCCTGAACTTACCTAACCCTAGAACTCATCGTATACACATACACATCGTTTACACATCGTATATTACTTATCATTTATTAGTAATAACATAAGAATAAATAGTATAGTGTAGTCAAAGGACTGTTAATGTTTATTTTTTGATTTTCGATTTAAAAAAAGGAATGTTAGCCTCTCAGATTTGACATAGATCTTCTCCTGTTAGATTCCTGAATAATCCCAGATTATTTATTGTCAGTGTGTGTTTTTATTTCATTGCTTTTTGTGATTTTTTTGCTTACGGTATATTTAAATACCCAACAAAAATGAATAACTAAGAAGACAATACATTGAAAATTGATAAGGTGTAGACATAAGTCCTCTACTTGTCCAAGAAATTTTATGACTAGCTTTGATTTTGTAATGAAACATATCTTTTATTTTCAGGCTTGTATAAGGAAACAGAAGCTCTGTATGATGCTCAATTTGTCTAAAGACCAGGTGATGTTTTTCCAATCTTCAACTGTCCAGATTGGGGGATCCTGTGCCCGCTCTAGGCTCAGATTCCTGTTCTTGGCTGACAGGAGTGGAACCTGATATGGTCTTCTGCTGCTGTATCCCATCCACCTAAAGATTGGATGTCTCGTTTAATCTGGGATGCTTTTCTGCTCACCACGGTTGCAAAGAGTGTTTTTGGAGTTAATATGGCCTTCCTGTCAGCTGGAACCTGTTAATTTCTATTGAACGGCAGCTTACAGCTTGAGTGGAATCTGTCCTAGATGCCAACTATTTGTCCAAGAAACATCCTGACATAAACATATATATAATCTATTTCTCTGTTGCTATATGACTATTAACTAGCATAGTGTAATCGTGCCCACTGATTTTGTTTCAGTGGAGTTCCCTTAGACTTCCTGACTACTCGGGACCCTTGGAATTGTCCTCAACTTACACTTGTTTACAGTGCTTCTAACTATAGTGTAGCTTTTTAGCTTTTAGAATTGAGATGACTATGCTAAAACAAGACAAGTGAAGATGCTAAAACATGGTAAGTGCTAAGTGCTAGCTATAATAGCCATCTTGTATCCATTTTGCCATTGTCATCTTGTTACCATAATTCTGACATGATCTATTAGTAGCTGGTTTGACAGTGAGTGCCATTGTTAACCATTGGTGTCATGTGAGTTCAGGATTATAGGTTAAGATGTGATCATATGAGAGAGAGAGAGAGAGAGAGAGAGAGAGAGAGAACACCTAGCCTAGCATTTGCATTAGGGACAGACTGCATAATCTCTGCAGGCAACTGTGATCGTGATGTTGTATCGCACATTCACCTGGAGAGATTGTGCAGTCAGTCTGCATTTTCTTCCACATGAGTCCTATTGCATGATTGTTTTCAGCCTGGTACAGTGTGGTCTAACAAATGCAGCCACCACATCTCCTCATGTATCGTCACAGGGATGCTGAACATGCTTGGACTAGAGAATTAACTGCCCACTTCTCTCCAGAAGCGTGATTGACTAGTGTTTATCTGAATGACAGGGAAGAGAGGAAGGCCATCCCGCTCAACCACATTTTTGAAAACGTCCACCCACAAATTGCAATTTAAATTCACAGTCTGTCAATGGTAGGGTCAAACCCTTAGACCACTGGCCCACTCAGAGCCCTACTGTTTTACTTGTTGTTTTTTTTTTTTTTTTTTTTTTTTACATGCATACAGTTAGCTATTTAGCTGAATCTGAATCTGTTAAATTAGTTAAACAGTAAAGTTAGCTACACCATCTGCTGCTTATATTAAATCTTGAGCTCCATGTTAAATTCAATTTTATTCATCTAGCATTTT
This sequence comes from Pangasianodon gigas, assembly GCA_022758105.1. NCBI lineage: Eukaryota > Metazoa > Chordata > Actinopteri > Siluriformes > Pangasiidae > Pangasianodon > Pangasianodon gigas. Next base: position 7,929,417 of record CM040481.1, read on the forward strand.
TAGCAATAGATATTACCACAAAGCTGCTTTGCACAAATCCAGATGTAGAATTTGATCCATGACCAAGCCACAGGTGGCAGTGGCATTGAAAAAAAAAATCTCCCATGAGGACGAAACCTTGAGAGGAACCAGACTCAAAAGGGAATCTTCTGGGTGATACCAGATAGTGTGATTATAAATCATTACACTTCCACAACTGTGTACTGTAAAGTCAATCAGTACTAAGTATGTTGAAAGGATGTTCAGTATGAGCATATTGTAAATAAGAGTCCTGGGATGAACAAAGCACAATCTTTATGATTACAGGAGCAGTTTTATGTTCAAATGTACAGTATCCAGGGGAGATTACCCACTGAAGGGTGAGTTTTGGGCATAAAATATTTTTGTGAAATGCAAAACTTTAGTGTGTCCATGTGGGACCGTGGATCTCTCTGTCCTTTCAGGTTTAGCTGTCTTGCTATGCACAAAATAAGCTATTAGCTGGTAAGCTACACTATATATATGGCCAAAAGTATGTGGACACCTGACCAATCAAATCCATATATGTTTTTTGAACATCCCATTCCAGTTTTAGTATAATAACCTCCACTTTTCTGGGAACGCTTTCCACTAGATTATGGCACATGTCTGTTATTTGTGCTCATTCAGCGACAAGAGCATTAGTGAGGTCAGGTACTGATGTTGGGTGAGGAGGCTTGGGGCAGGCTACTTGAGTTCCTCCACACCAACCTTGGCAAACCATAATGGGCTTTGCTTTGTGCACAGGGGCATTGTCATGCCCCTTAATGCTACAACAAGACATTCTAAGCCTCCATACGGGTGTTACAGTCAGGTGTCCAAAACCTTTTGGCCATAAAGTGTATTAGCACCATGTTAAGACTCTTCTAGTAACTCTTTTTTGTGATGCTTCTTCAGTGTACATGGTGTCAAGTTTTCTCAATGGCTGGTTCTAGGTCAATCATTCTAATGTTTTTAGTGTCTCACATTATTTGTGGTGTTGAAGCCCTTTTGCTCCCTGTGAAGAGGCTACATGTACCTTGACTCCTCTCTCAGTCTGAGCTCAGATGGATCTATGAGCATTGGTGTGCCCTTGCCAAATCTCAGTCGGCAATTGTGAGTCTTTCTTTAAACATCTCTCACAATAGGCGCTGGGATTGGGCTAAACATGGTCACTTGTCAGCGGTGTAAAGGTGAATTCAAGCCCAACTATTTAAAGTAGATGTCACTATGATTACATAAACATGTTGTTTCAAGGGTCTTTTCATTCAAAGAGGGTTTAATGACCAATTTTGTTACTTTTTTTTTTTAACTGATTTGTTTTTCAAGTTAGCATGGAAGAATCTATGTTAGAAAAAGTAGGGAGACAAGAGCTTTCAGATGCTGATGATACTGCATCAGGAACTGATTGGATGTTGCAGAGAGACCATCAGTCCTTGATGCATTGCCTTCAGCATCGAAAGAGACGCCATCCGGACCTTAATAGCACATTTCGGCTGCAGTCCTTTCTGTACACCCTTGACTGGTTGTAAGCTATTCGCATGGATCTGGCTTGAAAATAAAATAATGATATGGAAATTGCGTGGGTCCTTTTTTCAAAAAAAGAACAGCCACCACATACATGAATTAGCATATAGTGCCTGATATCTCATGGATAATTCTCAACAACAACAATGGAATAAAGTTCTTAATGCTTAATTAGTACCTGCAACATTGAAAGAGCACTTAAAGCTGAATGAAAACAAACACTACACAATTCAACGTTCACTTTATTTTTTATGTTTACAGCAGTAGTTGCCATAGCAAAGTGCTGTGGTAAGGACACTATCTATGGTAATGTACAATCTGAATCTGTGAAGCGCCCTTAGCTCTATCAGAGAAGCTTAGACTAGCACATAACTCATGACACATGGCCTGACTGCTGATCCCAGAGCCGTTATGGAAGGCAAAACACTGTTGTTAGCAGGAATTCGGTCATTATGATATTTGAATCGGTACATGTATCTGAAAGTCAGTAAATGAGGTGAAATATTGCATTATTAATTTATTACCATATACCTCAAATGTTAAAATTTTCAGATTGCAAAGAAGGCACACTTGAGTACATTCATTAGCTTTCAAGTGCTCCATGGAGGGTGCGGAATGGCTATACCAGAGGTATCGAATTTGTGACTCTTTGCTTACAAAAGTCAGGAAAAGCAACTAACTAATGAATAAATGGTGACAACAGTTACCTTTTAATCCTTAACTATTAATGATTAGTTTATGGCTGTAAATCAAACAAAAGACAAATCAAAAAGGTTATGTTTTGTTTCATAATGGTGCTTCCTGTTCACTTTTGACTAGCACCATGGACTCTGAATGATGAGATGCGACACATGAAGAATAAACGCATACTTCTTTGTTTGTTCAGCTTTAAACATTCTGGTTTCCTGTCAACTTTTTTTTCTTTAAACAATCCATGCTGTCAGTTCCCTAATCAGATCAGAGAGGGTAAATAAAATGGGATATCTATGAAAGTCTGCGAAAAAACCCTCTCCTTTCTTGATGTCTATAGCCCTATAGCTAGTCCCTGGTCCAATGAGCTGGTTTCAGCTAATTAATTTACATAAATGCATGTGATTGGATAAGGCTCAACAGTCGATCTGCTACAGAAGCCGAGCTGGTTCATGTTTGGAAAGGTTATTGAAATAAGACCAGTTTATTTTTTCATAAGTTGATTGTTCTGCAACAGTAATACTGAAATACTGAAATACATACTTTCCATATGCACATCCATGTGACGACACCTGGGTTACACCAGCAATCCAGAATGAGATAAGCAAAAAATAAAAATAAATAAATAAATAAACCCTATAACAAAAGGAGTAGTACATGAGATTAAAAATCTATTTCTTATACTTTTCTACAAGATCCACAAATAAGCATATAGTATTAATACTTAAGTAATGATTTCATAATAATGAATCAATACATTAACTAATTATTCGCATGTTAGGAAATAATGAAGTGTGTAAATGAGCAACTTCTGGATCTACCTTGATCCTGGCCAGGAAAAAAAGCAGCTACTGAAAGTGAGTGATTTACTGTACATTATGAGGAGTGCATTTGGAAACAATGTAGGTTAACCCAAATTATAGGCCATAATGTAAGTTCAGACAATTTGAGACTCTTTTGCATTTTTTTCCCAGAACCTTATGGAAAAACTTCGAACCTAACCCTAACACAGGATATAATATAAATAAGGAATGACAAGATGATGTGATGTGGCCTGATGTGAACTGGCCACATCACATTTATTACTATCGTGAAGTTGATTATTTTCCTACAAGAGCTTGTCCGGAAGTGCTTTATTCCCCTTATACCACAGAAAATTTGTCAACAGCAGAACTTCAGTCTGTCGCTGTGACATTTCAATTAGTGCATGTATCTGTAAGTGAGCTAATGAGAGCTATAGTGTCACAGACTCTGAAAAGATGAGACAAATGCAGAATAAATGCATACTGCTTTTTCTGTTCATGTTTTAACATTCTGATTCCGCCATCGACTAAATAATTTACATAAATTCATGTGGTCGGATAAGCCACAACAGAAGATCTGCTAAAGAAGCCAAGATGGTTTATGTTGAGAAAACTTAGAGTGGTTGAACTGTGACCAGTTGAATGCTTCTGCTATAGCATCTTTTCAAATACTCGATTGTCAATGATTACAATTTTTAATGTATTAATGAACAAGACATTGTACTTTGTATCTGTTTGCATATTACATTTAAGTTAAATTGCAGTTTGTCGGGAAACCATAAAATGCTGTCTTGCCCTGAAGACTTTCCTGCGGTGGAAAACATACTGACCATTACAAAGCGCTAACACTAGAGACTCCTTCCATAAATGTGAAATAAACATTTGCTTGCAGAAAGCGAATGAGTTATTACTATAGAGGTGATAATGAATTAGAACAAGTGCATTAATATAAACCTGGAATTACAGCCAGGACTAGAGCCAGAGCTAATTAACTGAAAATTAATTCATATCTTCTGACCAATCAGATTTGAGAATTCAACAGTGTTATACTTAAATATGCATATTGTTAAAATTTTCACCTGTGATATGAAACTTTTATGCACAGATCTAAGCTGGACCTTAACACCTACTTTTATTAGCAAATGCCACACTCCTTACTGTGTGCTTGAATGGAATAACCTCCTACAAGATCATCACTATACTCACTTTTATAACATTAAGCCAATAAACCAGGTTAATTTTGATCATGTTGTCTCAAAGCAACTTGTAATATCGATTAACGGAATGAGTGTAGAAGATGGTAATACTGAAAACTATTACTATTATTAATAACTCAGAGGCTGTAAGTGTATGTTTCATCATTTCCTGGTGCACTAAGAATTAGTGCATATATTAATTAATCATTATGAAAGCATCAGTTAAGTATTAATACAGTTTAAGCCAAAAGCTTACATACAACTTGGCTAAAGACAGACAATCTCAGTTTTTCTCAACTCCATACATTTCATATTACAGTACATTTCTTTTGGGAGGTCTGTTAGGGGATCTACTTTGTTCACATCAGAGGTAATTTTAAAACAATCAATTACAGACAGATTTATTTCAGCTTTAATTCACTATATCAAAATTCCAATGGGTTAAAAGTTTACATACACTAAATTGACTGTCTGGAAGATTGAAGAAATTGATTAAAGACCTTTAGAAGTTTCTGACTGGCCAGTTTAGGAGTTAGGGGTTAAGGAGAATTAGGAGTTAATTGTGAGTGCAGCTGTGGCTGTATTTAGAGCCAGTGTCTTTTTGCCACTGGTACAATGAGAAAATCCAAGCACCTCAGCCAAGACCTCAGAAAAAATATTGTGGCCCTCCACTAATTCGGTTCCTCCTTAGGAGCAATTTTCAAAAGACTGAAGATACCACAAGCATCTGTACATCCAATTGTATGCAAATATAAAAAACCTGGGACTACACAGACACTACATCATTCAGGAAGGAGGTTCAACTAAACCTCAAGATAACAACGTAGGAACTGGTGAAGGAGTTGGGGGCATCCGGTACCAAAGTATGTACATTCACCATTAAGAGAGTAATACATCATCATGGCCTGAAAGGCTTTCACGCAAGAAAGAAGACCGTACTCCAAGACCGGCATAAAAAAAGCCAGACTGAAGTTGATCCAGGTGATCACCAGGACAAAGACCTAGCCTTCTGGAGGACTTTTCTTTTTTGGTCATAATGATCACCACTATGTATGGAGGAAAAAAGGAAATGATTTTAATCTGGAGAACACCATCCCAACTGTGAAGCATGGGGGTGGCAGCATTGTGTTGTGGAGGTGTTTTGTTAGAAAACTCAAGACATCAGCCAGAAGGTTAAAACTTGGTCACAACTGGGTCTTCCAGCAGGACAATGATCCTCAGGAGGAGTGAGCAATGGTTCTGGCAAAGTACTGTGAGAAACTTGTGGAAGGCCCCAAGCGCTTGATTCATGTTAAGCAATTAACAGGCAACGCTGCCAAATACTAACAAAGTGTATGTAAATATTTGGCCCGCTTAAAATCTGATATAGTAAATAAAAGCTGAAGGAAATCTGTTGCTTAGCTATTATTTTGAAATGACCTCTTATAGAAATAAAGTAGATACACTAATTGACTTAACATGTGTGTAACATGAAATGTATGGAGTTGTGAAAATGTGAGTTTGAATGTCTTTAGCCAAGGTGTATGTAAACATTTGGTTGCAAATATATATGCTAATTTTGTGGACCTTTTAGTAAAGTGTTACCAGACTTTCAGTAAGGAGATCTGGGACCTACATTATTAATATACATACATACATACATACATACATACATAAGAGATAGAAGTTACATCAAAAATGTGGACTCACATTTTCCCACTGAGTGGGGTAGAATACCTGGCAAGCTAGCAGGCCTTTAAGCAGTGCAGCATTTTTCTCAGCGGTAAGATACAGAAGAGCAATCAAATTCTAACATCCTGTCAGAGATCCCACACTGTTGACATTTGCCTGATAAATGCTATGCAGTCACTGGCAGTCCAGCCAAAATAGGCTTGTCTAGTCTTGTTTCTTTAGGGGGTACTTTCCCCAATGGTACTTGTATACATTTGCGGTATTGAAAAGTTACAAACTTAAACTATTATTAGTGCGCTCACTTTTGGTAAAGATACCTCTATAGGCTTAATTGCAGCTGCAAAGAAGATGCATAGGATAAGAAGTCAAAGTAATGTGGCAAGCATACTCCTGTACCCACACATGACTACAAACTGCTGCCATATGCATTCCTTTAACCAGGCACTAAGCCAAGTGCAGCAGATGTTCATAAAATAAAAACCATCTTGTAAACACTGTGAGGTTTAAGAGGGTTTAACATCTGGCAGGCAGTATGTCCTCAGTAGATATCAAACTGCATTTTGTTGTAAAAGTGGATCATTTATTTTATGAATAATGATAGGCTTTTGGAGCAATAAACATGTTTCGTGATCACAGATTCAGTGATTAGCTTACAATCGTATGCTTGGTTAGAACGTAAATAGTGCACGCTAGATTCAGTCACGTAGGCATGCACTAGAAGAAAACACTGCTCGTGTTTAAATGGACTTCAAAGAATTCTGAATGATTAACAGAAGCAATGTGAAGCACAGTTGGTATCCCTTGTGTGTCTGCTTACAAATTGAGAAATTACTGTATGTTGCAAAAATCTAGGGGTGACATACTTGTGACACAACCAGTTAAGAGAGGCTATTGACACGGTAGGACTGGGAACATTTGCAGGGTAATGCTGTACATTCATCCACCATGTTTCATGATGTAGATATAATTCTAGGAAGTAGCTATAAAGTGAGAAGACACTGATTCTGGATGACAGCAGAGCTATCCAGAGTTGGATAAATGGCTCAAAGCCAATGTGCCCAATCTGACCAAGCACATATCCCAAAGCAGAACTCTATCAGTCTTGAAGAAGACACTGTGAAATATGTGAATATGTAAAAGCTACGGTTAAATCATTTATACACTGAAATAGCAGCCATGTAAACTTAAGGGTGAGTAGGGTATGCCCTCTTTCCAGCAGGTCCTGTAGGAAGCATAGCACCACAAGTACTCAATACTGGGGCCCAGTGATTAGCTGCACATTAATCATCTAATCAGCTAATCACTCAACAAATCATCTTCCGAAGACTAGGCAGATGTATTCACAACAGTTTTGCAGACTGTCACAATCTCCACTTTGATACTTTCTGAACTATCAAAACTGACTGGTAAGCTTTTCAGAAGAAACATCAGCAATGGAAAGCATGGAGTGATCAAACCTAATCAATTATGGGACTACCAGAAAGACATATTGATTGCGTAGTGCTCTGGATAGGCTTAAAGACGGCCATTCTTAGGGTAATACATCCAGGTCCAAAGGACCAAGCAGACTTGACAGGGAAAACCAGAGAGGGCAGCAGTTCGGCACTAGCAAACATATCTATCAGAGTCATGTCAAAATAACCAGATTAACTACTAAGTGCAGAACCTCTTCCCCTAAATGGAGTCTATATTTCATTTGATCTGCTTGGTCTAGGTAGGTGTGTAGCACAGATACCATAAATGAAGCACTCACAATAGGGAATGAGCATGGCAAATAGAACCCACTTACTTTGTGTCTCTTTGATTACTGATTGACTCCCATGCCCAGCCTGTTACAGCCTGTACATGACTTCCCTAATCAAAGGCAACATATCATATAAGTGACATAAAATGCAGGAGGGTGGGAAAGGTGAGAAAGATTAGACATAATATCCAGGGATATTGAGGGAAATGTTCTAGGAAGGTTAGTGTGTCTACCATGGCCTTTCTACAAGCCAGTCACTGGTGTCTCACTGTAAGCTGTTCTGCTGTTGGTGGCCATGGAGGATACACAATGGGAATGGCTATAAAGCAAGAGAAGTGGGGCTCTAATTCTAATTTAATCAGAAACCAAATATTTTGCAGTTAGTTGGCATCGAAGGCTAGGCTAGTCCTAGCTCTTTGTAGTCAGGTTTGATAAAAAGCAGCAATTAGTTACTGTTACAGGATCGACACTAGGAGCTGAACCAACTGTGCTCCAGGAGGTGAGGATACCGACACTATATTGACAGAAGTTTGTGGACATATGACCATCACACCACCTGTGCTACATGTGCTTAAAGATCCCATTCCAGATTTAGTCCCCCATTTGTTGTTATAATACCCGCCACTCTTCTGGGAAGGCTTTGGAACATGTCTGTAGGGAATTGCCCATTCAGCCATAAGAGCATTATTGAAATCGGGCATGCAGTCAGCAATGGGGTTGAGGTTAGGCCTCTGTTTAGACCTCTCGAGTTCTTCCACACCAACATTGGCAAACCGTGTCTTAATAAATCTCACTTTGTGCACAGGGGCATTGTCATGCTGGAACCGATTTGGGCTTCTTAGTTCCAGTGAAGGGGAATTGTAATGCTACAGCATACAAAGACATCCTAGACAATTTTGTGCTTCCAATTTTTGTGGCTACAGTAAAAGTCAGGTTTGTTTGAAACATCTAACAGGACTCTAGTATATTGCTAATATATTGCTGCATGAATAGTCCTTTGCAATGATCACATATCCTATTATTTTGCATTTTATTTTCTTTATGTTGTCTGCCGACAGTTAATTTTGCGCACAAATTAATGTAGCCATGCGATGCTAAACCAAGGACATGAAATAGTAATGAGTATGTGGGATGTATGATATTTTTTCATGTTTCTCATTTGAACTGTCAAATTAATTTTAAAAAACAGTTTTTGTTCATTTGCATGTTTCTATAAAGAAACCATGCCCAGGGTTGGAAGGACAAGCTGACCAAGCACTCATCTACTATGCTTAGAGCTGTATGAAGTTTCCAGCTCTATGAATTTCAGTCATAATTTTATTCATAAAAAGCGACCCTCAAGATATGCAATATCTCCTATTAAGGTAACGTTTCCTCCAATGTCTGTCTTGTGGGAAAAAAAACCTTTTAGCATACTTTAAAGGGATGATACTATTAATTAATGAATAATGTTGTATTTCTGTATTTAATGTTGGTCTTGAATGGCATTCCACAGTTGTTTTGAGTGTATTGAGTGTACAGGCCAAAATATGCATTCAGCAGGACATTTTGTGATTACATCAAACTGTCAAACGTTGGCGACACGCTCGAGATGATATTGCACAAGAAAAATGAACTTAAATCCAAGTTCAGAATTGGGTACAACTGAGACACACCTCTGTTTTACACAAACTCTGCCAAAGTTTGCAACTTCTGAATAGTGCTTAAGTTCATAATTACAGTTAATTTCTGATTAATGACGTATGCAATTTTAGAATTATATCCTCATATGCGCAAATATGCAAGGAGTCATGTAGGGTCAGTTCTACAACCGGATACATACTGTAATTTATAAGGAAAAGAAAGCTTGACGATGGGTGACTAGTCAGATTCAGTTTAGGGGTAGCGGATAGGGGGTGGGGGGGTATTTAGTGGCAGTGGTACCCCATACAGTGGTCCAGTACTCAATCACAGACACACCCTTCTGCCAAATAAAACAGGGACTTCTTCCCCTGAGAGAATCTATTTAAGGTTAAAACTGTCAATATAAGCCTTAGAGGCAGTTCTTACAGCAAATTACTTATGGCAGCTTTAAATCCGGTCTTGGTGGGCCACAACATTGAGCTTAGCTTCTGTCTTGTTTATCTCATAGTTCATCCCAGGACCAATATGAGATATGACAATTTTGGGCTGGTAGAAAAGGAAAACAGCCTGAATCTCTGAGTTCTAGGCATACACACACACACACACACACACACACACACACACATATATATATATATATATATATATATATTGAAGGCTGATTAATATCCTGTAGAGGGAGCCACAATCTAGCTTTTTAAAAACCATATCCATAACCATACACACACACACACACACACACACACACACACACATGCGCGCGCGCGACTGTAATTCCGATAAAGCCCGGTGATAGCTTACAGTAGAACCTGTCCGCGCCGCCCCCCTCTCCCTCCACCTCCCCACATTCCGCGTGTTCGCTATGATTACACCAACTCCTCCGCACTAAAGCGTCCACACTCACACGTTTCCAAATCGCCTTGCTGGAAGGACAAGCTGCATCCGCATCGCGCGCAGCACATCGGAGTCCCTCACATAAGGCACTGGGTGCAGGTAATGCCAGGTAGGACTCTTTCCATTTCAGTACCAGAGTGGCGCATGGTGCAGTGCAGGTGATGTGCAAACATGATAACACTATCCCTACAGGCTTGTTTAGTCTAGAGAAAGGGGAAGGATCTGGTTTAAAAGGTGCATGTAAATTTTCAGAGTGCATATTATTACGTAATAACTATTTAATTTGAATTTTTTATGTCATGGAGCAGTGTTTTGTAATAAACATACAGCGAGAAGTGTGATTCATAGAGGAAAGATGAGGGGGGTTTACAGCAGCTACTGAACTTGAGTAGATTTAGGACATGTTGGTACTTGTTCATCATCGCTCAGAGAGGTGTAATAACGGCTATTACATGGCCCGTAGACTGGCATGCCTATTTATGCACTTTTTTTTTTTTTGCAGATCCTCGACGATGCCTGGAATCTACATGATAATGGCCATGTTGGCCCACGTCGTCGCCCAAGAAGCGGAGGAACCCGTCACTTACACAGCAAGTGTTTTTTTTTATAAAGTCAATGTTCTTGACTAGACCTATTAAGGAAATCACTGCTTTCCTGCGTTGAGTACAGTAATCATGGTGCAGTAAAATCCGAGGGAAAAATTAACGTGTTATTTGCCTCAGAATTATTATTACACCTTATTTGTGGACAAAGGATTCAAAACAGGTTACAACTTGCCAAATAATAGTATTTTCTTCTTCTCTTACAGTGCACAGATGGCTATGAGTATGATCCTGTCAGACAAGTGTGCAAAGGTATGAGTCCCTAAATCTGGGACAGTCAATTTATTTAGCAGTAGTAGGTCAAGGACTTGTGAGCTAGGCCTAGAGAAGAATTGATTTAAAAAAAAAACCCTAGGATGGTCCTGTCGTCACAGGCGGACAACCAGGGAAGCTGTCCCATACCTGGAAGAGATCAGGGGCAGTAGTACGGGAGTAGTGTAGTTTAGTACAGGATTAATAATATGGATTGCTCTGCTGCATTTTTACGGTAAAAGCTTCCAAGCCCACTGCAAAATTTTGTGACTAATTACAGACATTTTCTCATCTGAAAAGATCTCTGGCTGTGTATTTACTTTCGTTCATGCGAGCTTGCTAAGATGTAGCATAAGTCATGTGCACAAAAAAGAAAAGCAAAAAGACTTACTAAATGTGTAAGCAATATTAAATATTACATTAGACTGTGTTATAGTTTGAGCATGGGTTACAGCTTTTAACATTTTGCACCCTGTGTGTGTGTGTGTGTTTGTGCATGTGGGCAATATGCACAGTGGGCCTGCCCTAGGATAAATGACTTGACACAGATGGGCAACAGCAGTCACTGTGACTTCCTATTAAATAATTCAAAATGATCTAAACCCTTCCTACCTTCAGAGACACCACCAACATTTCACAAACACTCCAGCAGCTCATAGCCCTACACTGCCTCTTCCCTTTTTCAACAGACATCGATGAGTGCGCCATCGTTCCCGATGCCTGCAAAGGGGGTATGAAGTGCTATAACCACTTTGGGGGATACCTCTGTCTGCCACAGAATGCACAAATCTTTGTAAGCAGAGGGGATGAGATGGTGCAGCCGACTGAACCGAGTCCCCCCAACCCTCCGGTCCCTCCAAATGTGAACTCTCAAAATGTCCAACCAGGAAGCCCGTCTGAGCGTCGACTGCCTGTTCCATACAGGCCCGTGCACTGCTCACCTGGTTTCGCCTTGGATGAGCAGAATTACTGCAGAGGTAGGATTGTTCTTCCATTATCCAATCTGCAAAACTAGGGGTTCCTACTAGTTACATCCAGTTTTCATCCAAAAGTGGATGTTAGGATCTGAAATGTGATATAGCCCAAAATAATCCAACATGAAACATTAAAATTTCTCTTATAAACATGAAAGCCATAAAAATCATATTTACATTACAGAGATGCTCTCCAGGGTCACAGATGTGGGTATTATAAATTAGAATCATTACTATAACTTGTATTTTGACCTATAGCCAGTACTGTAAACTGTAGTGACTGCTGTAACCTATAGTCAGTGTTATAACCTATCATCTAAATTGTAGCCTAGATTATCTGAGTGCTATACACTCAGTGGCAACTTTATCAGGAACACCTGTACACCTGCTCATTCTTGCAATTATTCAATCAGCCAATCACATGGCAGTAGCACAATGCATAAAATCATGCAAATACAGGTCAAGAGCTTCAGTTACTGTTCACAGCAAACATTAAAATGGGTAAAAATGGTAAAAATGCAATTTCAGTGACCATGGCGTGGTTGTTGGTGCCAGAAAGGCTGGTCTGAGTATTTCAGAAACTCTCCAGAAAATCTCCTGGGATTTTCATGTGCAACAGTCTCTAGAGTTGAACTGCAGTTCTGTGGGTAAAAATGCCTTGTTGATGAGAGACTCTTTACAACTGTGGTGTGCTGAAAAGTACCTCAGAATACACAACACGTCAAACCTTGAGGCAGATGATTGAAGGTTGTACCAAAGCAGAAGACCACATTGGGTTCCACTCCGGTCAGCCAAGAAAAGGATTCTGAGGCTACAGTGGGCACAGACTCACTGAAACTGGACAGCAGAAAATTGGAAAAACATTGCCTGGTGTGATGAATCTTGATTTCTGCTGCACCATGCAGATGCCAGGGTCAGAATTTAACATCAAATGTATGAATCCATGGACCCAACCTGCCTTGTGTCAAAAGTTCAGGCTGGTGGTGGTGGTGTAATGGTGTGGGGAATGCTTTGTTGGCACACATTGAGCTTCATAATACCGATTGAGCATCGTTTGAATGCCACAGCCAATCTGATTACTGCTAACCATGTGCATCCCTTTATCGCCACAACTTACTCATCTTATAATGGTTATTCCAGAATGATAACTCACCATGTCGCAAAGCACAAGGTGTATCAGACTGGTTGCATGAACATGACAGTGAATCCAGTACTTCAATGGCCTTCCCCGTCACCAGATCTAACTTCAAGAGAGCACCTCTGGGATGTTGTAGAATGGGAGATTCACAGCATGAATGTGCAGACAAATCTGCAGCAATTATGCGATGCAATCATGTCAACACGGACCAGAATCTCAAAGGAATGTTTCCAACACCTTGTGGAATCCACGACATGAAAATTTGAGGCTGCTCTGAGAGCACTGGGGAGTCCTCTCCAGTATTAGAACGGTGTTCCTAATAAAGTGGCTGGTGTCATTTGCAGTTGTAACCAGTAAAAAGCATCTGCAACCTGTAGTGAGTATTGTAATGTACAGTTAGTATTAAAACCTGTGGTCTGTATAGCAACATAGTCAGTACTATAATCTATGGTCAGTAACGTAACCTGTATTCAGTCAGTACAATATTACCTATTATTAGCACTCTTACCTGAAGTGTTTATTATTGTAAGTAGCTTACAGTCTAGTCAATTTTACAGCCTTCAGTCAATACATTATTTGGTACAACTGAAATTGGGTTCTTTGTATGTATACATTTAGTCCATGTGTTAATTTGTCAGCTCCCCCTTCACCCTATCTCTCTATATAAAGAAACCCCAGAGGGCCACTATTGACAGGATGTTATTTAGGTGGGAAATCATTATCAGCACAACAGTGACACTGTCATATGTGTATGTGGTACTGATATTTAATAGGTGCAGCATTGTTCCTAGGTTTTTTGAACACTGTGCTCTTACTGGCCACTTCATAAAAGGGAATCCCAATATAATACATAATTAGTGCTAGGCACACATATATACTCATACCAGGCCCAGTGGTGGTCCTGTGGTGGTCTTTTTCCACCATAATGGACAGGGTAAGAGGGGGCTAACAATTTCCACCAGCAGATGGACTACAGTCAGCAATTATGCATATAGAGTGCACTGTATGTGTGTGTAGGTGTATTGATAAAATACCAAATTAGAGTAGTGACAATGTAGGTGTAACAAATAAAGTGGTCACTGAGTGTACAGTCACTGCTGTAACCTATAGTCAGAATTGTAATCTATAAGGAAGAATCTGTATGTGCTTGATCTAGTGTCTTTACATATACCAGTGTTTAGCTATGAGGTAACCATTTTGGGCCATGTCTCTTGATGTGTTGGCCCCATGAAAAATGCAGCCATTTTAATGGTAGTCGGGGTGAGGTAATTACTTTATAGCTTTGCATAGAGAACCCCATTCAGTCTTCCATGAAACGCACATAAAACCCGAGAAAGACCTTTGAAGCTCAACAGCTTGCTTTAGCAATGTGAAATGGAAGTCAACACATCTAAGCGAAAAGGACAACACAACAAAGTAGAGGATAAAAGCAGCCTAATTTACCCTATTTTCCAGTTTTGCACCAAGGTTCTCTTCCATTGGTTGCCTCAGGTCTAATATTTCTGGCTTGGGTTCAATATCCTTTGATGGGAATGGTGCATGTTCAATATCTACCATGTGTTCTTGGAAAATAATGAAGGCATCAAACATCCTGCGGATGCTGAATCATGCAGCACATGATTTGCTCCGAACAATTCCGCCACAACTAAGGCAAATTACAAAGTCGATAGCAGTGCAGCTCAAATGAGAACTGTGATGGATGATGCAGCTGGCATACTCTTTTTCCTGCTGTGGTCTGTGGTCACCCATTTATGCTTCAACGGTTTATTTTAGTCATAAGTCAGCACCTCACCGGGCATCAAGGCTCTCTTTAATTACATACAGATGAAGAAGCTTTAGAACATAATGGCTCGGTGGCATTGCTCATGGTAATGGGGTTAAAAAGGTGCAGAGGCTGTGTGTGTGTGTGATTTGTGTCCTTCTGAGGGAGGGTCTGGCATCATGGTAGGTACACAAATGGCTTTTTAGTGCCAACCGCAACACCAGGCACGTGGGCAAGCACATCTGTTGCTCTAATGGTATCATTAACAAGCTCGCTTTGTCTGCTACCTTTTATTACAGCCCATTTTACCACATCAAAAAGACAGCATAATGGCAGCTCCTGCATCTCACTTCATTATTCAAACAATGTCTTACAATGAGGGAAGCCTATCAAAATGTTGTCAGAACTGTTTATTAGAAAAGGTAAACAAGAAATGTGAGGGATAGAAACATGGAGACTTGCCGACAGTCTTAAACCCGGGTTTACGCTGTACGGTTTTCAGTTTGCTGTCACAGACAAAAATCGCACATCGTAAATGAATTCTTTGGTCGTGAGTTGAGATTGGCGGTCTTCCAGTGCATAATGTGACGCGCTTACCAGTGCAATTGCAACCAAAGACAACTGGTGACAAAGTTCTGGCAGTGTCAGAAATTTTTGATTAAAATCTCAGAGTGTGACTGCTGCTATGACACTCATCTTTAAGCCACCAATAGAAGGATGGCATGGGATTACGCAAAATTCTCAGGACAGCTACAAATACGGTATTGGCAAACATAAAGAAAACATGCTAATGGACAGTATATCCATATTAACTCAAGTTCACTTTGAATAATGTTTCTGTTTATGCGAGCCCATTTTCTGCAAGAACCTGGATCGTGCTGATTGATGACGTAAGCAGGATGTAGTCATTTTTTTAATCACAGGTCTATCATTAGTGGATCTTTATCGTATAATCTGACATGGAGAACACATATTGTTGCACGGTCTCTTATCGAGTTAATAAGAAGTCATTAGAATTAAGAAGATTTTACAAAACATTACACTGCTTTTAAGATAAATCTTTACCCATGACTTATGCACATTTGAATTATGGCTTGATGAGTATCCAGTCATGGAGAAAATCAGTGTTGGGGCAGCTCATTCCTCCCATTCTGGTTTATAGATGTTGTAAAACATGGATGAATGGATCTTAGGTAGACCAACTACGTGGGGCCACAGGACCTAATTATAGGAGAAATATCAATAAATGACTTTGTGCTCTTTGGCAAGCAGTGTGAGCCTCCTTGAAAAGAAGAACACAAAAAACATATTAGGCAGCTAATAAGGTCACTACATTTTCAGGAACAGCTGTGTTGAGAACTTGTTTTCCTACATTACCTGTTTCATTTCATTCTGTTCTCCATTTACGGCAGGTTGTTAGTTAAAACAGTCACCATGGTTTTACTGTAAAGTTACCCACTGTAATTGGGCTTATATTAAATTACTAAATCATCATTGTTTGTTTGTGTAGTTACATGAATCTACAGAGCATTTCATATTCTGGTGATACTCTGGTGAACTATATTTTTTTAAAGCCATTACATATGGAAAAAACACCCTTTTTTGCTGAAATGGGTTGTGTCTTAGTGAGTCATTACAGAATCATAGAGCCTCGTCTTTGATTTCTCAGGGAATTTGTCTTAATCAGAGGTGTGTTTCTTTTGGAGAGCTTTCTTGTGTGCTATTAGTGCTTAACAAGCTTTATATTGTGCTTACTGTGCCTCTGGAACAGACACCCACTATGCCTGTCTTCATAAATTTCTTAATAAAGAAACCTCTGGATATCGAATAATGCTTATGCCATGCTTACTCATCGGTCTTGGGTGGAAATCCAGGCCAGGCACTGATTCAGGTCAGCGTTAATCAGACACACACGAATATGCACCCATGACTGATTGCTTGAGGTTATAGAAGTCTGTTTATGTTTTATGATGATCAGCCATGCACTGTAAAATCTGAAAGGTTAAGTTTACTCAAATCAATTAAGGAAACTTGAACCTCGCCTTGAACCATTTAAGTTTAAAAATTGATCGCTTTGAGTGTAGCTAAAATAAAGATTTGAGTATCCTTAAGTTATTCTTTGGTATGTATACTTCAATCCAGTAAGTAAAGTTTAAAGAACTGATTAAGTCAATTTTGGAATTTTCTTATGTCTATAAAACTATGTAGAAAATAAAACAGCTCAATCTCTCCCTCCCTGTCAGCAACCACTTTATCCTAGGGGTGATTATCATAGCTGATCCACCTACTGGTTTGGACATGGCAAGAACACGTAAAACTCAAAAACACGTAAAAGCCATTGAGCAATGCACATTTTGTGTTTTGTTAGACAAAATAAAGTTGCCCATGTCTACCATATCTTTTATCTCTATGTGCAGCATTCACATGGTGCTCCTTTCAGCTTCTTATCATGTTTGCTTGTCTCTTTTCTGTTTTATGGCTGACATCTTTGTGACCGTCATGGCGTCTGCCAGGTCACTCATAAGGAACAGTTCATAATCATCATAATCCACTACTTGATCATGCTGAAGGACACACCTGTTTGGGAAGATGGACAGCTGAAGATGGGCATAGCCTGTGAGTTATGGCATCTTTAAGTAAGAGACTGTTTACGGCAGTCTTTGATTGGTTTTTGGTGGGCACAAATCATGTTTCCCAGTGGCCAGTTGAATTCCCCCATTACCCATTGGGTTAATATGGGGTTGGGTGCAATTTATGACCTCCAGCAAGTTGAAGCATTCAACCTAAGCTTACTGAGAATGTAAGTTAGCACACTGTTGATTAAACTTAATGCAGATTGCCCTGAAAAGTCCAGTCTGTGAGCTGGGTACCTGGATGGTGCATAGTTTAATGATTTACTAGCAAAAGCTACTGTGCGGGCAGTGTCATGTTCTTCTGACATGTGAGGAAGCACAGCACCAAGCTCGTTGTAGGAAGCATCTATGGACACCAAGAAGGGTCTAGTAAAGTCTGGGCTTTTTTTAAGAGCCTGAAGGCTTCCATACATTCAGGAGTCTAATCCTTAAAGCATAGTTGTCTTCTTGCAGTCATGTTATTCTGTCTTTTTCAAGCCTAATGTCTGAGTGGACAAAGTCTTGCCAACACTCAGACTTTTTTTTAGGAATTGTTGATAGAAGACCATGTTATTTTAGACTGTCCCACTTTCCATGACATACTTCATCTTTGCTCATATATTGCCCCAAGAATTTAACAGATGTTCTCATGAAGTGGCACTTCTTTTGTGCTAACTTTAAGCTAAGTGCCTGAAGCTTCTGAAACACCATTTTTTAAAGTCTCTAAAGAGCTAGCTGCTCATTTGGAGCAAAGACAAGTATGTGACCACACAGGAAGCTCAAAAAATTATCATTCTAATGAATGATGTTGGCCTGAGGGAATCGATTATACTAATATAATCCAAATGGGGCTATGATGACATGGAGTTTATTTTCCAACTCATGAACCTCTATGTTGCAATAGCACTTAACTTCTTTGTAAAATAAATTGTGGAGAAAAGTACAATATCACCTACGGCGGCTAAAGCATTAGCTTGGTCAGGGCTGCACACAGCCATAGGCCACCACTTTTCTTCCAGATTAGGACAAGGGGTGATGCATAGTCACTGGCTGACTTCCTAATTACATTGTGCACTTTCAAATTGCATGTTCAAATCCCAAAAGAGCAAAATTGGTCATGCTCTATAGGTGGGAGAGATGGTATAATCTCTCTCCCCTGTCAATCACAGTGACATTAGCCAGCCATGGGCCTGTGATCTCATGTATACAGAAGAGGACAGATAGAGCTTTACTCAGAATGTGTTACGCTGCCCTGTGATGCAGCAGGAACAGCAGCTTGAAAATATGTGGTTGGCAGGCTTTGCCTGTCTCAAAGGAAGCACTTGCTAGCCCTCACCCTCCCCAGGTGGTAGCTGTCATGTATTAGCAAATGACCAAATTGGGGGAAAATCTAAAAAAATGTACTGTAGAGGGCTTGGTGTTGCTAAGGTTGATGAGCTGGACAAAATGACTGGCTTTTATGCAGTCTGTAATGAATGATGTGAAAAAAGTCTGCCTCATACTTCCTGCAATTCCACAACATTTCCTTTCCAGTAAGGTGTGAATGGACTAGAATCCGTCAGCACTAATTATGACAAATGAAACTTTTCATAGTTTTTTTTTTTTTAGTTCCTCTATTGACATAGCATAGTGTCATCTGTTTTTGGACGAGAGGTACTGGAAATTAATGGAACACTATTTGTTCCATGTATATTCTTTACCCATGTGGAAATATGACTTAGTTCTCTGCCCAGCTCTATGCCTAAAGCACCTTGGATTAAAGCATTTGCCCAATGAATAACTGATATCCTTCTTTTTTAAGCCTGGCTTGAATAACCATACTCCTGTAGGATTTTTCTCCACAAAGACATCTAAAGAATGCTTAAGGGTTCTAGATAGTACGGTAGCAGAATAATGATATAATATTTATGACCAGTTCCTGTTCAGAATATACAGTATGTTTCTAAAGTAAAGTATCATGCAGTAATTTGTTGTAATGACAGTGTGAGATCTGCCATCACCTTATTGCATGAAACAATTTTTAGTAAAAAGTAAGCAAAACCAAGGTTTCCTTGCTCATACCTTTGGCTTAGATGATCCTGTGCAGAATCATTTTTAAGTGATGTTTAACATTTCTCACCTCTGAAGACAAGTGATCTTGAAGATCTTTGAGCTTCCTGTTGTGTTATTGCCATGACAAATGCAAATTAGCACTTTTTTTTTTAGCACAGAGTACCACACTGTGCTCTTAAGAGAGGCCTATGAGCAACTGGTTATGGAAATTTTTTCCCATTTGCACAAAAGCATGGAAGAAATGAGTCACCACAAAGATAACTATCACATCAATTTATAATCTCAAAGAATGTTGAGGTCATGACCAGAAACAGATTTGGTGGGTAAATATTTGGTGTCTCTCTGCCTTGGCATTGGTTTTGCTGTATCTCCTATAGTGCTTATGGTTATGATTTAACTAGGTCAGCTCTAGATAAACAAAAAGGCAATTTTTCCCTTGGCAGACAATTACTACTTTGATTCATTAGCACTTTCAGACCATGTGGTGGAGTGACTCAATTTCCAAAAGAGGAAGCTAACTGTCTGAAGAAATTCCATCAGATCAGATGTCATCATTGTTTATTTTTCAGAAATGTTTGCTTTGAAGGTGCATTATTATTTACTGAGGAGAAAATACGGGTAGAAAAAAAGCTCATTTATCACTTCCCCTGCAGGGCTGAATACCATATGATGACCACATGCAGCTTATTTTGTCTACATTGGTATATGCAGTGTGGGGAAGTAGCTAGCTACTAGTAGTGATGGTACTAGCTCAATTACATATTTTAACAAGCAATGGTGACAAGCATCATTATTCATATCGCAAAAAAACGCCCTAAGATAGCTATGTTATACTGTTTCCTGTATGCCCATTAATGTTAACTAGCCAGCTATTTCCAGAAACAAACAAATTTATTTATTTATTTTTTTTTGAATGTCCGGAATATCCTATTTAAACAATTGTCTCCATTGTCTGAATTCTGTCCTTGTTCTTTGGCTAATGACAACGTAGCATTGCATATTTTCATGTTCCATGACATGCTAATAATGAATTCTAATAATGGTGGAAAGAAAAGGGCCTAGGAGTTGAATAAGATTCTGTCTGTAAGTGTGCAGTGTTGTTGTTATTATTGGGCTGTGTTTGCCGGACTCCAGCTGCTTCCTGCCCCTGCATGTGAGAAATTGTTGATCTTTCTGTTCCTCAGTGCTGTGCCAGAGTCATCTGGCCAACCAAACCAACAAATCTGGCATTGGGTCAAAAGAACCATCCAGTATGCCCTCCTCTTTCAGGAAGAGCTTCCATGTTGTATGGTCTGGAGTCAAAGGGCCCAGGAACTTTCTAGTAACTGTGCTGGATTGTATTGCATAATGCTGGAGGTATTATTCATTCTCGAAGGCACTACCCACTTGCTGTTAGCATGTTTACTGGTTGTTGGCCTGTGTTATGATCTAATTCAATTTTGAAGGTATTGCAACACAAGTATTTGCAAGAATTTGGAAGGAAAGAACTGCCATTATGGATGGTTGTATTAGTACCTGGGATTACATGAAATGTTAGTGTTACATAAAGGAGAAATGCTATGGTTTAGTCTTCCCATTCGTCATAAGGTCACAAGTTAAAAACTGCACTATCCAATAAACAACTGTTCTACTGTTCTACTCTGAAACACTTTGTGAATACAGCATTCACACTATCCGGTGTCGCCTAGAACTGGATGGGTTTCCTTTTGAGTCTGGTTCCTCTCAAGGTTTCTACATCATGTTGTCTCAGGGAGTTTTTCCTTGCCACTGTTGACTCTGGCTTGCTCATTTGGGATCTAAATTTACATCCTATTTAATTGAATATCTGTTCTCCCATAAGGAACCCAGGATCTTAACTATCACAAACTATAATTTGTGAAGAACAGAAAATTTCTCCTATACTCAAAACAGCAGTCCCTGGAGGTTTTCCTAATCTTTCTCTGAAAATTTTGACAGTTTCTGATATCCTTCGAGTCTGGATTCCTCGAGTTTCTCAGTGTAAATTGATGACCTGGGCTTTCATGCAAGCCTGTGGTGTGTGCACTAGACTGAAATTCTGGGTGTGGTTAAGAAGATGCTAACCTCTGTGACGGCTTAAGGTTTGGTGTGTCATTCATCCGTCTTTGTATGAAGGTTCCACTTGGCTTGTAATTAAATGGCAACAGATTTGTCACATTTTTCGTGAAATAAATTTTCTACCAAATATGATAGAAACAAGATTTTGGAGGTCTTCTGAAAGAAAAAAGTGGGTGTGATACAATTTGAAAATTTTGCCAATAAAATCATCACCAATCACTTGAAGTGAATGCGTTAGTTAATTGTTCTCATATGGATCTCCAGTATCATAGCTATCTGTCTTTCCCAAGGCCCAAATTGAAGTTCCATTTGGTTGATAGAAGGCATTTGTATGTGAACTGCTCATGTAGACCAGTGAAGCATCAAAGCATCCCAAAAATTCCACTGGCCATGAAAAGGTCAACAGACCGTGGATCATTCGGAATGTTAATTCTTCTTGTCCATCTGAGATGCTCTGGACCTGATTTTATTTTAGGTCATGAACTGGAGAGAGGCATTTCTGTAGTGGCGCCAGGGAAAGATTTCTGTTTTCACTTTGAAATTGATCTTCACTGTTCCTTAGTAAAGGCCATGTTTGGGAAGCCTTATCTGTCACTAAAAGCCAAATAAAAGAATTGAAATTCTGAAGAGATCAGATCTCTGGGAGTAGGAAAGAAGACAAATGGTTTCATGATGCAACACAAAATTCTAGTTTCCCCTAATCATGTGTAGCAACTCGACATGTGTCATAAGATATCCTGTTAATACTCCTTTAGGAGCTGTATTTGCTTTGTCATGTAGAGTGCTAACACTTTTAAAGGTGTTTAAGGTTCTTGTGAAGGTATCCCCTCAAGGCTAATACGTGACAGGCACGTAAATTGATGTGAAATGTACAAGATGGTTATACTTCACATATTTTGTCCATGCTTATATTTTTTCCAGGGAATAGTTGCAGTATTCAAGAAATTGTGTAAACAAGATGACTCAAGTCATTTTTTGGACAATATCCCTCTTTCCATTACAATAGCTCAGTGAAAACACAAACCAAATGCCCCCCAGTGTGGTGAATACAGCTAGTTCTATCATGTCAGTGCATATCTGGTGGAAAAAAAGAACATTGCATGGGCGTTGTAGCCAAAAAACAATTGGCATGAGGTTTGAGGTTTCACGGAGAAAAGGACACAGGGCAGCTGGATATCCTCTGAATTCCATTACAGTGTAAACGGATGTGTTTAAAACCATAGGGCAAGGGGGAGCGTCAAAGTGCAGATTGACAGTTATACGGCAAAGGAAGTTACTTATGACTCACCACACTAGGATCATCAGTAAAGACATTTAAACTAGCTTCATCAGAGCTACTGATTTTACTCATTTAAATATTGTAGCATGCCTATTGTAGGTTGGCTTCTTTTTTTTGTCTAGCTGCTGTCTAATACATTACAGACAATCCATTTAACTGAACAGTACTATACACTCACTGGCCACTTTATTAGGAACACCTATACACCTGCTCATTCATGCCGTTCTCTAACATGCCAATCATGTAGCAGCAAAGCAATGTATGAAATCATGCAGATGCAGGTCAAGAGCTTCAGTTAATGTCATCATCAAATCACATCAAACATCAGAATGGGGAAAAAAATGTGATCTCAGTAACTTTGACCGTGGCATTGTTGTTGGTTCCAGATGGGCTGGTGTGGGTATTTCAGAAACTGCTGATCTCCTGGGATTTTCATGCACAACAGTGTCTAAAGGTTTACACAGTATTGTGCAAAAAAACATCCAGTGAGCAGCAGTTCTGCGGGTGGAAATGCCTTATTGATGAGAGCAGTCAGAGAAGGTAACTCAAATAAACACTTGTTACAACCACGGTGAGCAGAAAAGCACCTCAGAATGCGCAACACATCGAATCTTGAGGTACAAACACATCAGGTTCCACTGCTGTCGGCCAAGAACAGGAAACTGAGACCACAGCGGGCACAGGCTCACCGAAACTAGACAGTTGAAAAGTTGTCGAAGATTTTTGCTGCAACATGCATCTGCAGGGTTAGAATTTGGTGTCAACAGCATGAATCCATTGACCCAACCTGCCTTGTATTAACTGTTCTTTTGGCACACATTGGGCCCCTTAATACTCATAGAGCATGGATTGAATGCCACAGCTTATCTGCATTTTGTTGCTGACGATGTACAGCCCTTTATGGCCACAATCTACCCGTCTTATATTGGCTACTTCCTACTGAATCCAGTAGAGTGCCTTTGGGATGTAGTAGAATGGAAGATTCACAGCATGAATGTGCAGCTGACAAATCTGCAACAATTATGTTATGCAATCATGAAGAATTGAGGCTGTTATGAGAGCAAAGCAGGGTCCAACTCAGTATTAGTATGATGTTCCTAATAAAGTGGCATATATTTTGAAAAATGAATTTATATTAGTAGCTGAATGGCTAAGACAAATTAAGACAGAGTAGAATTTATCCATGTCATTTAAACAACTGACTTGATTAACTGAAACATTAGCGCTAGAAAAAAAGGGGAAAGGAACAAATTGGGGGAGAGAGAATACTCTTCACTTTTTCCACAAACATTCACAGGGCTTGCTCACGCTATCCGAGCACTTCCCTCCTCTCTTTTCCTCCTCTCTCCTGGTGGCCGAGTGGGAGGTCAGCCCAGGTTTGGGAGCTTTTGGGAGGCGCAAATGGAACGAGGACCAAGTGGGGCTTTGAGCTCTGTTTACTCAGACTTAAGACTCCAGGTGGGGCCAGTGGCCAAAATATGACATCACTCTCACACGCTGTGTGTGTGTTTGTGTGTGTGTGTGTGTTTGCCATGCTGCTGTGTCCCTTGCCACTGTTAAATGAGATACACAATAGCTGATTTCAGATACAGCCATATGAGTTCTAATAAACCATTTAGGTTTCTGTGCATGTTGTAACATGTGGCATGTAGGGATTGCAAGACTATTAACTTTTTCTAGTCGACTGGTAATCCAAAAGGTAATCAACTAGTCATCTTTTCTATAGCTAAAGCAGAAATATTTAGGGCATTATTAATTTTAGGCTAATTGTGTGCAGGATTAGACCATTTGAAACATTGACCACTGCACAATATAAGTGATATAACATCGATAATCTACATTATATATTATGTAGATTATATATAATCTACATCATATATATATATATATATATATATATATCACACACACACGTCAATCAGCCATAACATTAAAACCACCTGGCTAATATTGTTTAGGTCCCCCTTTTTTCCCCACCAAACAGCTCTGACCCGTCGAGGCATGGACTCTGGTGTCTGGCACCAAGACATTAGCAGCAGATCCTTTAAGTCCTGTAAGTTGTGAGGTGTGGCCTCCATGGATTGAACTTCTTTGTCCAGCACACCCCACGGATGCTTGATCGGACTGAGATCTGGGGAATTTGGAGGCCAAGTCAACACCTTGAACTCTTTGTCATGTTCCTCAAACCATTCCTGAACAATTTTTGCAGTGCAGCAGGGCACATTATCCTGCTGAAAGAGGCCACTGCCATTAGAGAATACCGCTGTCATGAAGGGGTGTACTTGGTCTGCAACAATGTTTAGGTAGGTGGTACATAACATCCCAGCAGAATATTACAGAGAGTATCATATTGCTTCCGTTCTTCCCATAGTGTATCCTGGTGCCATCTCTTCCCCAAGTAAGCAACGCACACACACCCAGCCATCTACATGATGTAAAAGAAAGCATGATTCATCAGACCAAGCCACCTTCTTCCATTGCTCCATGGTCCAGTTCTGATGCTCACATGCCCATTGTAGGCACTTTCGGTGGTGGATGGGGTCAGCATGGGCACTCTGATTGGTCTGCAGCTACGCAGCCCCATACGCAGCAAGCTGCAATGCACTGTGTTCTGACACCTTTCTATTTTACCCAGCATTAACTTTTTCAACAGTTTGTGCTACAGTAGCTCTTCTGTGAGATCGGACCAGACGGGCTATCCTTACTCCCCATACGCATCACTGAGCCTTGGGCGCCCATGACCCTGTCACCAGTTCACCAGTTGTCCTTCCTTGGACCACTTTTGGTAGGTACTAACCACTGCGTAGCGGGAACACCCCACAAGACCTGCCATTTTGGAGATGCTTTGACTCCGTCGCATAGCCATCACAACTTGGACCTTGTCAAAGTCTCTCAGATCCTTATGCTTGCCCATTTTCCCTTCTTCCAACACATCAACTTCGCTTCGAGAACTGACTGACTGAAAAAAAAAAAAAATATATATATATATATATATATATATATATATATATATATATATATATATATATATATATATATATATATATATATATGCACACACACATACACACTCCTAGTCTAGTCTTACATGATGTGCAGTTTACTATAGAATTGTTTCCATCTCTTCTGATATATTTCCAGTCTAATGAAGTACAACTAGCTATGTTTAGCAAAAAATTATCCCATTTCTTAGGTATTTGCTACACAGAGTGGGGGTAACTGCAGATCACCCAAGATCTTGTTGAACATATGAGAAGACTGAATATGGTTAGGGCTGTAAAAATCTCTTTGTATGCAGACGTGGTACAGTTACCTGGTACAAGTCGTTCACATCATAAAAGAAAGACATAGAAGCAAGAGCCAGACTGAAAGACCATATTTTTAAATCTCTTCTTAATTCTTTTTCAGAATCATACATAATTAAACCAAAGTCTCCAGTGATATCAGTGATATAGATCCTATAGTTTAATTTGATTATGCAAGCAACAGCCCGACATGCTTCTCCCAACCCAATATGTTTCTCCAAAATGCCTTTGGAGAAACTAAAAGTGGATAGGCTAGGTACACATTGTCCAATCAACATGTGTGTTTACTGTGCATAATGTAAGATGGTCTCTTCCCGTAAAGGTAGTAGGTTCTTAGCCATATTTGAAGATGAAAAGTGCAAGACTGCTTAATGAAAGCTACTAGGTTATGCTAGATTAGGTTACCATAGCATACATTAGGTTAGGTTACCTTAGGCAAGGTAAAGTAAGGTTAGGTTAGGGTAGGATAAATGAAGTTTTAAATTATGTTCAGGAGGTTTTTCATTATCATTGTGTAAGTTAACTTGGTTACCATTCTGTAATATATGAACACTAACATTATGGAAAATGACAAAGTCACCATTAATCTTTTGCAGTTCATCCTTCTTAATGTAGACTACCAACACCACAATCTTTTTTTTCTATTTAATCTTAAAGTAACTTTTTATGTTGACATCGGAATGCATTTTTTCACTCGTCTCAACAAGTATATCAGCAATTTATCCAGAGCGTTTGGTCTGAGAACCTGAGCGTTTTGGAAGCTCCAGTGTAACATGAGCAGTTTTCATTGCACTTTGAACTCAGGCCAAGGAATGAAGCAGGTGAGTGTGCAGGAATAAAAAACATGAGTTCAGTTTACTTACTGGCATTCATCCTAGTGATATCGATTAGATCTGAATTTTTGGTGTACGGTCTTTTCATCATTATTCATACTTAAGAAGAGCATACATTTACTTTTGTAGAAGTCCCCTCAAGACCCCTTGAGTAGAATTCTAAAGAACCCATAACAAAAAGGATCTCATTGTTGACTTCAGAAAGTGCATGATGTGTAAATGGAAACAGTTACTGGCTTGAGCTTTCTAGGGCTGCAGATTTCTGATGACCTTTGCAAAGCGTACATGGAAAAGACTTCGAAGGATTAGATCCAACTTCCTGTACTGAGTGAAAGTGCACTCACTATGCATCAGATATGTTTCTATTCTGCAAACTGTGAAAATATATTTTGATGGACTAATAAAAAGACTAATAAAAAAGACATTCAAACAAATACAGACTGTCAAGGAGACACACTCTGTACGTCATTATTTATGTAAAACATCTGTTTGCATCACTATTTATTAAATCTTCTTTTTTTCTCTTATTGGCAGTTGAGGAAGTTGATTCAATAATGCTAAAATAAAAAAAACACCCCAATTCATTGTTTCTGGCTCATAAGACTAAATTTGCTGTTGGTTAATCTGCACTGTCAAATGAGTGTGTGTTGACACACACCTTGGGTGATGGTAATTGTTGTGTTTGACTTATTACTTATACTCTTATACTCTTTTCCCCAAGTGAAAAACTTGTTCACTTAAAGTATACTAAACTAGATTATGCTACAGCACACTTTATTGCATTTGCAGCTAGAGGTGTCTGTGGGACTGTATTTAATCCCATTCCCACCCACTTCTAAATTAATTCTGACCAATCCCACCTACTCCCGCAGACACTATTGATTAATCACACCCGCTCCCATAGAATGTTTGACCAGTCCTGCCCTTTACATGAAAGTTAGAGTATACTATGTATCTGGCATAGGTACAGAATCACTGTCACCATTGGAGTCAGCACTCCATATGGGAGCCATAGCAGCAGAGTATGGAATTTTTTTACTGTAGGTGACATGGCAAATTTGGCTGGCTCAAATACAGTTACTGGTGCCTGATGAAACACTCTGTGCCACCTGCTACTAGGACCTGGACAGGTATGTTGTGAACAAGCTCAGGAGGAACCCATTCATCACCTTCTTCTGTTTGAAACATGAAACAGATAGGCGGCAGGTTACCTTTAGGTGTCCTTATCGCACTATTCCCTCAATGTTGGGATTCAGAAATAGCACCAGAGAATGGATGAAACTGTGCCGGGCGCATTGGTGTGGGCCACATTGGTGCCACTGAGCCAGCCCAGAGCACTAAAATGGTTTACTGCCAGATTAGACCATGGCCACATTTTCAAGGCACAGTTCACCAAAATCATATACGAAAATATGGGGTTGACGAGTGGCTCCCCTCTGCTTCTGAAATGCTGGAGCATGATAACATCAGAACAGTGCCTACAATTCACCGCTAAACATGGGGTCCACCCCACAAAGGTATGAGACCCATGCCATCTAGCTGTAGATTAAACTGTTAAATGGTTAACCTGGCTGTTTTTTTAAAGATATCAATTCCAAAAAAGAGAGGTGGAATCATCCCCATTCTAGATCTGAGAAATGTAAATGTCTTTTGCATCGCAGAATACAGAGCCATCTCAATTATGGATGTGGTCATGAAATTCCAAGTGGCCACACATCGCCCATATAGAGTACAGTGTCTGCGTTGGGGGCCAGAGTTCAAACACTGAGGTTGCACCCACCTTTCCTGACAAAGATACTGGCATCTCAGCACATGAATAAACTTACAGTATCAGTTTGTTGATAGATAAGAATGTGCCCAGGTTCCCAAAACCTGGTTCCAATGAGAGCTCTCAAGAGCTATGTCGGGATGATTACCAGCTTGCGAGTCACTGACCAGATATTTGTGTGTTTTAGGGAACACCATAAAGCAGCTCTGCAGTCTAAAGACAGGTTAGCCTACTGAGTAAAGGAAGTGATTGCATAGGCTTACTCGAACAGAGGTAAAGAGGCACCTTCTTCCATTAAATGTTATTTCATGTGTACTATGGCTCACCTCCTGAGTGGAATTAAGTGAAGCCTCACCGTGGCTCACCATCTCACCTTCTACCCTTGACCAAATTTTACAGACTAAATGTTGCTTTATTGCAACCCATGTGCTCTGTGGTGAGCTCTCTATCTTCCTCAATAGAGAGCAGTATCAGCAATTCCTATCTCAATCTCAATTCTCGATCATACCAATACTATTTTTGAGTGTTGTTCATTACTGTCTGGGGGTCACACTATTAGGACGTTATTGTGATATGTCTCTACCAGTTCTAAAATGGAAGTTTCCTTATGTGACTGTGGTTCTCCACTACCTGAGATAGGCTAACTTTGGGAGGTTTTGGTCAGAACCATGGTTACATACATAATCTCACATTTTCGGCCTCAGCCCAGTGTCAAAACTTGTGGAAATTTCTGGTGTTTCCATTTCCATTTTCTGACACAACACTTGTTTTCTTCAAACAAGCAAGAGTTAGCTTCCTAATGTAAACTGAATGTTGTTTGTGTGTTTGCATATAACTCTTTTTAGGTGTATCTATACTGTATGCATGTAAGAACATGTGCATGGACTTGTATCTTGGCCAGCTTTATAGAGAATGAAATTAATCTTCACTGAAGCATGACGGATAACCTCAGGAGCCTCCCCACACAGTCAAGCCACCACTAGGGAGAAATATGATCAGCCTCATTGAACGTCCCACCACACCCTTCTATGGGCTGGAAAACCCTGATCTGCTGTCTGCATGAAAATGGAATCTATTGCAATATGTTGTTAATATATTACAGAATCTGTATAGAATGTACTGTAATAAATTTTCAATATATTACATTTTTAAAGGATGGAGACCTAAGATCCAAGAATTAGCCTACCATTTCCCTTCTTGTATGGCCATAAAAGAGGTACCCCATCCAACATATAGTATGAATTTAAGAAATTCTCACCATAGTTCCTCAAAGATTACACTGTATATAAAAATCTGTACAGATGGTCCAGAATGTTGTACAGTGCTTTGTTCAAACCTCAAGGTGGATATTTAAACACAAGAGGAAGTTTCAGCAGAGATATGTGTAGTGTCTTATGTAATATCCAATAACTATTATCTAATGTATTTTTCCAAACACCTGATATAATAAATGCACTCATTCACTCACTCACTCACTTACTCATTAACTTTCAGTAACTACTTTATCCTGATCAGGGTAATGGTGGATCCATAGCCTATCCTGGGAATACTTGGCATGAGGCAGGAATACAACCTGGATGGGATGCAAATACATACACAATCACACACTCATTCACACACAGGGGCAATGTATTTTAGCCAAGCTACCTACTGACGTGTTTTTGGGAGGAAACGAAGAACTCACAGGGAGAACTTGTATAGAAACCCCACACAGACAGTAACCCGAGCTCGGTACCCTGGAGCTGTGAGGTGGCAATGCGTCCTGTGGCTCCACTGTGATGCCTACTAAATACACCATCTTAAAATTTCTTTTCATGCATGGCTAAATATTATTTAATAAATATTGTGTGTGTGTGTGTGTGTGTGTGTGTGTGCGTGTGTGTGCAGATATAGACGAGTGTAATACAGGAAGACACACATGCAGTGCAGATCAGACCTGCTATAACACTCGAGGATCTTTCCTGTGCCAGTGTCCACCAGGCTACCAGAAGAATGGTGACCAATGTGTGGGTGAGAATCCTGCTTTTGTAAACCATGTTTAGATGGTTTCTCTTTTGGCTCTGTCTCCTTACTGACATTGATTTGTTATCATGATGTGTTCACCTGTTCTTTGTCTCGCCTTGAATAGGTTGTGTATTCCTGCCTTGTCTTTCTGAAGTTTTAATGTTATTAAGCATCAGTTCTGAACCTTATTCCCTAGTTATGTTTTCCAGTGTTCCGCATTCATAGTTTCACATTTCTAGTTTTATGTTTCCTTCTAGTTTTGTGTTTCATGTTTGACTCTTGCTTGCTTTGTCCTGTTTCTTATCCTGCATTAAACTGTTTGCCAGTATTTCGACTCCTGCAATAGACTATGTTAATATGTTTTGGATTTGGTTACACCAAATGTCACCAGATAGGGTAATTAAAAATACACACACCAAAAGTGACCAGATGTTCTAACTAGTGAGCATATGTTAGCTTGCTAGCTTGCTAATGTCAGCTCTTTGTGCTGGTCTTTGTGCAACCTAGCTCGTAACATCGGCTTACAAGTTTGTGTTGAATGTGACGCTGTACACTCTTTCACATAGTTCTGGATAATTGTGAGAGTCATGTTGAAATGATTGTAATGGTGGTAGATAATTATGCCAACAGAGTCATGAACACTTGGTCAGACAACCATACTAATAATTAATAATTCTCACTAATTAATTTGTGCAAGGGAGGTTTGCCCACAATATCAGGCAGTGTACTCCTGTGAGTTGCTTGCAATAACAAATTTCTCCAAATCACATACTTTTGTTTTCGATTTTTAGCTTATTATTCAGTTCTACAGTTTACTACCTACTATCGGTTATTCAGTAACCGTGAAACTACTAGGAAAGGTATAGTCCCCTCCAAAAGTATTGGAACGGCAAAGCTAATTTTTTAGTTTTTGCTATACAATGAAAATTTTGGGCTTGAGATCAAAAGATGAATATGAGAAGATAGATATAGATCAGAATTTCAGTTTTCTTTTCCTGATATTTTCATCTAGATGTGTAAAACAACTTGACATCTTTTTAAAGAACATGACATCTTTTGTTTGAACCCACCCATTTTTCCTGTGATCAAAAATATTAGTACGTGTGACTGACAGGTGTTTCTTGTTACCCAGGTGTGTCCTGTTAGATTGATTCTTTAAATAATTAATAGCTCTGAATGTCTACTCTTGATGTGAGCCCTTGGTTTTGCCTGTGAAGACCGTATGTGTTGTTAAAAAAGGATAAACCAACATGAAGACCAGAGAGCTGTCAATGGGAGAAAAGCAAGCCATTTTGGACTTTCGGAGGGGACTGTATGTAGTTGACAATGAGTCATGTAAATCTCGGACAAAAATACTGCTAGACTACGATTAAGACCCTTACTATATTGTATAATTTTGCATGATAAGTCCAGTAAGGAATAAAACATGAGGGAATGTTGACATGAAGCGGTGTTACTGTTACCACCCTGAGGTTATTTTCCATTAACGGGAGGTCCCAAAGTGATTTGCCAATGATTACAACTTTTAATTTGGTGCTTTTACCATTTACAGTTGCATTTAATTTTGAGGATCATACGAAAAACAAGTTAGTTCCTGTTATCACTTACGTTATAGCCGCTATAAACAGTAGTTCCCTCACCAGTCCTTTTTACTCTCTTGAAGATATTACAATAATAATAATAATAATAATAATAATAATAATAATAATACAAAAATGCAGCTTTCCATATTGCCAATAAAACAGAAAGCGCAAAGTCCAACTTAAAGACTTTACCATGACGGAAAACTTACTGACTGTTACAAAGAACTGACACTGGAGTCTCCGTTCATAAATGCTAAATGAACATCTTTTTACAGAAAGCTTCACCATATCACCAGTTACGTATATGGTTTTCCTTTTTAAATAACAACAGATTAGGCTTAGTTTATGTGATCATCCACCATACAAATCCCAGTGAATTAGCTATTACTATAGAAATGATAAGGTATTAGAACAAGTGAATTAATATAAACCCGCCATTTGAATTACAGCCAGCACTACTGTAAGAGCTGCTCTTATGGAAAATTAATCAACGTCTACTAACCAGGTAGAATCGAGACTTTAACAGTGCTGTAGTATAAAATTATATAATACATACATATATGATATATTTGCTATTTACAGAATAGCGTGTCACAAACACTCAACACTGGATAAATTATTTTTTTGGATAGTCTTTGGGAACACTGTCAACAGAACATGTTTGTGTGTGTTTGTGGTGTGTATCCACAGATAGAGATGAGTGCCTCATGTCACACTATTGCATGCACAGATGTGTGAACGTCCCAGGATCCTACTACTGCGAATGTAATAGTGGCTACCAGCTTGCCAGCAACAACCACAGCTGTGTGGGTGAGTGATTCAATCCAGTGAATCTGATTCTGCACACAAACAGTGTGTTAAGCTAGGGTCAACTTGTAAAAATGTGTGAGGGGAAAAAGAGAGGTAGAGATACGCCTCAAAATTTGCATCATTATCCAAAGAAGACCCAAAGAAGAGACAAAAACAAGAATTTAGGTTTAAAATGTACATATAAATAAAGAAAAATGCACTTCTCTAATATGTAGAAAAGTGTCCCGAGTTTCAGCCAAACCTGCAAAGCCATTTTCAAATGGCCTTTGTTTACACTCTTAGGACATCTGTTAGTAACTCGTGGCCAGGCTTTTTTTTCCCAATCTCTTGCACACTAAGGATGGGAAGAGGAAAAACAGAGGTGTTGAATTGTAATTACTCTTAGAGAGAGAGAGAGAGAGAGAGAGAGAGAGAGAGAGAGAGAGATACTATGTAGACTGGTTTTATTAATCAGGTAAAACCACACAGAAAAAAACTAGTACACTTCTCAGCAGTGACGGCTGGTCATTATGTTAGACAGGAGACCTAAAATCTAATATCTATCAATAGATCAATAGTGAAACTATTAGTGTTGATCAATGCATTATATCACGATGACACAAACAATTAAATATGTGATTTCTAATTTAAAGTGTTTCAAGCTGGATTCATGTCGTGTTTCCTCCAAATACCAAACACAGTAAACAGAAAAGTAGACCCTTGGTTCTAACTAAAAAAAAAGAAACACCTTTGACTTTGTACTTTGATTGTACAATGTGTGCCCAATGGATCTAATTTTAGTTTCTGCTCCAAAGGCATTTTGGATAAAAGAATGATAGAGTTAACAATCCACCTTGTTCATGTTCATTATCAATGCGATTGTATTTTAAATCAATGCTGATGACATGTTACAACTGTCACTGATAGGCTGCATGAATCTACAGTCTGGACTAGAAAGAAATCAGCCCAAGCCTCGCTTCTTCATAGCATTCTGTGTATTTTTCTTAAAACCATTGGTGGTGCTGTTGCACTTGGTTCCATGCCCTACATGTGCTTTATTATAGAAGGATTAATACTGCTGAAACATGCAGAAACATGCCACATTCATGATAATTTGATTATATATTGTATGTATGTATAGTATGTGTATATGTATGTACCAAACTGACTCCAAGGTCATCACAAAAACACATTTTCCATGGAAAAATTCATACTAGAATACTGGCTACTTTATCAGTGCTTTATGTTGTGCGTCAGTGCAGTATTCTACCCATTCTAGTTATTTTTATTTACAGTAATATGAGACCAACAATGTTTTGTTTGATGTTATTTTTAAATATTACAATGATAGTGATGCTGGATGTGTATTTGGAAGGGACATACAATGGATATAAAAGTTTACACACCCCTGTTAAATGGCAGGTTTTTGTGATGTAAAAAAAAAATGAAACTAAGTTAAACCATGTCAGAACATTTTTCACCTTTATTATAAAATTGCAACATATAAAAATCAAGTGACAAACACCCAGAAATGTTTTAGGGGAAAAAAAGAAAAGCAAAAAACTTCCAATACCCAGCTTGCATAAGTGTGCACACCCTTTTAGAACTGGGAATGTGGCAGTGTTCAGAATCAACCAATCACGTTCAAACTCAGGTTTAATACTAATTAGTATACACCTGCCATCAATAAAAGTGACTGATTAACCCCAAGGAAAGTACAGCTGTTCCGTTAGGATCATCTTGGTAACATCTAACTGGAAAAGCCATGGGCCGCAAAGCGCTCACAAAGCAGGTACGGGATCTCATTGTTGAAAAATATCAATCAGGAGAGGGTTACAAAAAAATTTCCAAGGCATTGGATATACCGTGGAACACTGTAAAGACAATAATCAACAAATGAAGAAAATATGTCACGACAATGACATTACTAAGAACAGGACGTCCCTGTAAAACTGATGAGAAGACTAGGAGAAATCAGCTCAGAGAGGCTGCCAAGAGGCCTACAGCAACATTAAAAGAATTGCAGCAATCTCTGGCAAGTACTGGTTGCTTGGTACATGTGACAACAATCTCACAAATTCTCCATATGTCTGGGCTACAGGGTAGGGTGGCAAGACTGAAGCCTTTTTTAACCAAAAAAAAAAAAAAAAAGCCATCCAATCTCCCAAAACCATGTGGAATAATGTGTTATGAGACTAAAGTTGAACTTTTTGGCCATAATAACAAAAGATATGTTTGGCCCAAAAAAAAAAAAAAAAAAACCCAGCACATCACCAAAAGAATACCATCCCCACGGGGAAGCATGGAGGCGGCAGCATCATACTTTGGGGCTGCTTTTCTTCAGCTGGAACTGGGCCTTTAAGCAGCGTGGATGGAATAATAAAAAAGTGGATGAATAGCTCCAAATACCAGTCAGTTTTGGCACAAAACCTTAAGTCTTCTGCTAAAACACTTAAGATGAAGAGGAATTTTACCTTTCAGCATGACAACGACCTTGAAGCAAACCTCTAAATCAACAAAGGAATGGTTTCACCAAAACAAGATCAGGGTTTTGGAATGGCCCAGCCAGAGTCCAGATCTAAATCCAATCACAAATCTGTGGGGTGACCTGAAGAGAGCTGTGCACAGGAAATGCCCAGCCAATTTGACAGAGTGCTTTTAGAATGCTTTTGCAAGGAAGAATGGCAAAATATTGCTGAGTCATGATGTGTCAAACTGACTCTGACCCGAAAAGATTGAATTGTTCATTGAATTGAATTGATTGATTGTTTTTCACTTTAAATTATAGGTTAAAATTTCAAAATAAAGGTAAAAAAAAAGTTCTGAAATGATTTTGACACGATCTTGGTTTCATTTTATTTTTTTGTTCTGGGCTTATTTTTAGGTTGGTTTATAATATTTCTTAATACAGAAGTATGATAAAGATTATTTCTAGATGTTGTTGCTAATTTCAAACAAAAAAGACAATTTCATGCTTTATATACACACACACACACACACACACACACACACATATATATATATTAACTACATTTTACTAGATTCAAGATAATTTTTTTCAAAGCAGGCCACAACAGTCTGAATTTCTCTAAATGATCACAGGATTATTAGCAAGAAAAAAAGTTTAGGATGAACATTTAATATGTTAAAATATTTGGTTGTTCTTACGAGGACTGTTCAGTGAGGTGAAGTATCATACGTTGATTTGTCATTTCCAAGTACTTGTCAAGTACATAGTGTATTACCTGTGAAGTGCACGCATAATAATAATAATAATAATAATAATAATAATAATAATAATATATTACAAACAGAATAATGCCAGGAGTAATCTTACTGTGATTTTGGGGCATCATCACATTTGCAAAGCATTTTTCATATTCATATTAGTTTGTCTTTCTCTCAGCATTATGTCAGTTTGAAGACCACCTGATATGATCTTTGTTTCAGACGTGAATGAGTGTCAGGTGAGTCAGCCATGTGATCATCAGTGCTACAACCTTATGGGGTCCTTTATCTGCCACTGTCGCCAGGGCTATGAGCTGGCACCAGACTCCGTTTCCTGTTTAGGTGGGTCTGACCTCTTACTGTCAATATCATTGGCTCAAAGTGATCCCAGGCTTAGCATTTCATCTTCACGCCTCCACAGCCAGACTAGCAGTCAGAACAAACTGCCTGGCTAGCACCTACTATTTGACACTGTTGTTAGCATTGTTGTTAGCACTGATTGATATATATTGATATATCTGAGACAGACAGGTGATATTGTACGGTAGGGGCCTTGCGCTGGCAGACTTCTGTAACAGATGCTCTGTTGTAGTTTATCACATGCATTTTTTGTGAACTATTTAGCTAAAGGAAGCTCATCAGACCAGAGACGATCTACAGGACTAGAGACATTAGATCAAAAAGTGAAGCGTTTTCACATTTTATTTTACCTTTTATTTACGCCCTTGTCTGATTAGCAAATTGACAACGTGGTTTGATTTTTTTTTTTTTTTTTTTTAAAGTCTACTATGAAAACCAAATCTTTAAATACAACTGGACAAAGAAGTATAGAAAGTAAGTAAATTTTATTTCTAGAGCACATTTAATATGACCTTTGTACAGTACTTTGGTCAATGTAAGCTATGTCTTACACTGACCAAAGTACTGTACAAAGGTCATATTATAAAAAAAAAATTATAAAAGAACTATAAATAAATAAATAAATAAATAAATAAATAAATAAAACTCCATAGAGAGACACATACCAACGAAACTGACACATACAAACAGCAACCATGACTAGCAAACAGCAGGGGACGAGCACAGAGTTACAGACATAACAGATTGAAAGATTAGTGGGCCGCGAAGGCCAGAGAATAAAAATGTATCTTTAGCCTAGATTTAAAAGCATAAATGGAAGGAGCACTTTTAATGTCAAGTTGCAACTGGTTCCAGAGGCGTGGAGCAGTGACTGCAAAGGCTCTGTCACCTTTTATAGTTTGAGATGTGACCATGGGACATGTAAGAGAACTTACATGGCAGATCTAAGAGACCTAGGAACTGAATGCAAACATATAAGGTCTGTGATATAAGATGGGGCCTGATCATTAAGAGCCTTAAAAACAATCAGCAGAATCTTAAACTGAATTCTAAAATGGACAGGGAGCCAGTGAAGGGAGGCCGGAGCTGGGGTAATGTGATCACGCTTTTTAGTACCAGTCAACAGTTTTGCAGCTGCGTTCTGGACCATCTGCAAGCGTGTTAGTAAGGACTGGAGAAGACCTAGGTATAGAGAATTGCAATAGTTCAGTTGTGATGTAATAAAGGCGTGGATGACTTTTTCCAGATCATGGAAAGACAGAAATGATTTGAGTTTGGAAATAATTCTTGACTGGTAGTAGCTATTTTTAACGATAGAACTGATTTGTTTGTCAAGGCTCAGAATCAAGGCTTGTCAAGGCTCAGAGCTCAGAATCAAGGATAACACCAAGGTTAGCTTTTTAACACCCAAGTATGCTTTAGTCTTCACTTCAAATTCAAAACTGTTCAGAATCCTTGGCGCTAGTCAAAAGGTAATGTGAAGCACCACTATAAAACAAAACATAACCACTTCAAATTGTCTTTTTTGTAGCCATAAACTGATCATTTATAGTTAAACCTTAAAAGGTAACTCTTGTCCAATTTAGTCATGTTAGTCACTTATCCAGATTTTTGTAAGCAAGGAATTGGGGGTGCAATGGATGTATGATGGGCTGCCATCATTTGATGTTGCATTGTATGAGAATTAAAAATAATTTATTAAAGAAATTAATACTTTTGATTGCTGAGCACATAATGGCAAAGATATAACCACTGCAGGACACTCAATGGCACCATAGTAAAATAATAATAATAATAATAATAATAATAATAATAATAATAGTAAAGCTTTTACCTGGATATCTGCCAGAAAACTTCTTATATGCACTCAGATAATGTTTTGTAAATGTGTTGCCCCATTTTCAGACTGACATTTAACTTTTTAAATGTCTTATTCATGTTGGCCCTGTATAGTTAACTTTCTTGGAAAACATGAAATACATGTTGATAGGATGCATAGTATTATGGAGAAAAAGGGACTACAGTCATTGATGGGTTGATGGAAATCATCCTGGCATCCTTGAGGATCATTTATTTGAAAGCTTTGCAGAAGCAAACTCAAGTCAATGGCTGAGGCAAATTCTACTTCAGAGATTCATATTCCAATATTTGGAAAATGTGTTACAGTAGATGGATATTGTCTAAACGATATCTTATTGATGCTGCTGCTGGAGCATTTGATGCCCTTATATGTATATAACCAATATGTGATGTAATGAAGTTGTACTACATGTAGCCTAGGCTATGTCGTGTCCGTCTTATGCTGCCTCTTTCACCCCCTGTTCAGAAATGATATTCTCACTAACACTCAGGCAAACGCTGTGCCTGTTCTAAACGGCTTCCTTTTCTCGTTTTGCTTCCAGACATTGACGAGTGTGCCTTCTCCCGCTACATGTGCCAATACGCCTGCGTTAACAGCCCTGGAGAATATTCCTGCACTTGCCCTGAAGGATATGAGCTCCAGGGAACAAGAACGTGTCAAGGTACTTGGCCTCTGCTTCTCTTTGGGAGTGAAATATGATTATCTCTCCAACCTCCGTGCCCATTTCGGATCCGTATCAAAATTGGACATGTCAGCGCCGAAGGAGATATATAACGGAATATGGGCTCGGTACTCTCAACCAGACTGTCATGGAAAGAATGCGAAAGCTCGGGGTGCGCACAAACAAGGCGTTAGTGTTTCAGCCCCCAAAAGGGAGATTTATGTCTGTGGGGTATTTTTTTCTAAGAGTTTCAAATGAGGAACAGTGTTATTTTTTCCTCTCCCACGGGTTAGGTGAATAGGTTGGAGAGTGAGTAAGAGTCTCTTGATGAATCTCTGCTGCTGTGTCAGAAATAGTTCCCTTCGTTTCCGAGGGTACTTTGATGGTGCAGAACTGTTTGATGTGTGTGTGTGTGAGTGTGTGTGTGTGTGCGTACCTGAATAAACTTCAGACTTGTCTGAGCTGTAAGGTTAGGGATAGCCCATGTATTCCAATATCCCCCTTTACTGTAACAGCGAGACCAGGGGTTTAGTAAGTAAGACTCTGTGGGCTGGTGTGCCAGGCAGAGATTAAGCCTAAGCCTTGATTTAAAGGAGACACACACTAAAAGTTAAAATCCTGGGAAACTGGCATGTATGAAATTTGTTTAGCAATAGTTTTGGATTTTTACATACTGGTACTACAGATATGTTTATACCACAGTGAATTCTCAAATCTGATTCAGAAGGTGTTGATTATTCTCTATAACAGTACGACTCTGACGGTAGTGCTGGGTGCAAAACAAATCACAGGTTTATATTAATTTGTTCATTCTAATACCTTATTGTTTCTATAGCAACAGCTAATAGTCACAGATACTTCTATGGCAGACACTCTAAGGCTAACTATAAATGCATTTTAAAAAATGTGTTGTTTATTTAACAAAGAATAATCGTTGATATGGTGACGCTTTTTGTAAGGAAATGTCTGTTTAATAAATTAATAAATTAAAAAATTGTAATTATTGGCAATTTGTTGTGGTATAAGAAGAATAAAACACTTTGGGACATGCTATTAATGGAAAATAATCAACTTCTGAGAAGTAACAGTAACTCCACTACGCGAAGACTTTAACTACTGGAATAAAAGAGTTTATGTCGTTTCTGTAATATATGAATATTTTTCCTCTCCGTTTGATCTCAGACATTAATGAGTGTGAAACAGGCCACAAATGCAGCGAGGATGAGATGTGCTGGAACTACTACGGAGGCTTCCGGTGTTACCCGAAAAACCCCTGTCAAGAGCCTTATGTGCGCACGTCAGAAAAGTAAGTTCATCTGGAAGCATTCTCATGGCCAAATTTTACAGTTTGCTCACAAGTATTTATGCTCATTTTTATTGACCTCACTTGCTGATACTGCTTTGCTTGCCCTCATGATCTCTGTTAAAGATACTGTGTAAATGCCAAAACATCTTAAACACAGAAACTCAGGACAAGGAGGTCATTGCTAGCAGCACATGGCAGAAATCAACCTAAACAGAACTAAATAACATGTTCCATGAGGCCAGAAAACCTGTACTGGGTCTGAAAAAAATGGCATCGCTGCAGCCCTTATATTGCATATTGCGTATTGTGTGAATTATGTTCTTTGTTTTGACTCCAGCACGAAGACAAATTCCGTGTACATTTGTGCTATAAAATACTCTGATTCTACTTATATCATACCTTGGATAGTTGTATAGGTCTGGTGGTTAGAGTTTTCTTTTTCTTTCCAGCCGGTGTGTCTGTTCATCCATGAGTGCATGCCGTGGCTTGCCACAGTCCATTGTCTACAAGTACATGAACATTCATTCTGACCGTACCGTACCGGCAGACATCTTCCAGATCCAAGCCACCAACATCTATAGTAATACGCATAACACCTTCAGGATCAGAGCCGGCAATGAGGGAGGAGAATTC
>CM040481.1:7970739-7981232 GCA_022758105.1 Pangasianodon gigas
ACAAAAATGTTTTTTATTTATTCTTGCTTGCTCAGTTTTTTTTTTTTTTTTTGTACCTGCCCATAATATTTTCTAATAAATTTAGCTGGTACTATTTCCCAAAATATAAACAAACTAGTAGTGCAATTTAAACCACCACAACCCTGACCAGGCGGTTACTAAGGATGCATGATGTAAATGCATCACTTTAAGTACATTATTCATAATCACATTAATAAATGTGGTCTTTCTTTGTCTGACTGCTCACCCACCTGAAAGTAAAAACCTCTTGCATGCATTACTATTTTATTGTGTCCTGTGAGATCCCAATCCTCGTGTATACCTCTAGTCTTGAACAGATCAGTCTAAAAAATTTTTTTACAGAAATAAATAATTAAAAACACAAATAGTGCACCTCCTATTCATATCTGTATTTGTGTCTGTTTAGAACACATTATTTGTTCAACCCAAATAATGTATTTTTTTGTTTGCTTATATTCCTAATAACCAGTTTGTACATTTTTCTTCAGTGCATGGGTAATATGTAATATCATACAGCAACTGATCACATTTCCCTGTTTATAGCGTTCCAGCAATGTCAGTGCAATGTTGGTGTTGACCAAGTCCCTAGAGGGCCCTCTTGAGATAATCATCGATCTAGAGATGATCACCCACCACACTGTCACAAACTATCGCACCAGCTCCTTATTACGGCTTACCATCATCGTGGGACCGTTCCCCTTCTAATGGCTGCTGTACTGCCTCTTCACATGTTTAAACATATCCAATATGCTACAATCTAGCTCCCTACCATCACAGTGCCAAGAATTTATGAACTGTGCAAGTTGAGTCTTTCTTTTTATTCTTTATGTTCTGTATAGTTGATCCTGCTCTTCTTTTGGAACGTCTGATATTAATAATGAATTGATATAAAAGGGGTCCACTAGCAGTTATTTGCAGAGATACAGTATATGTGGCTTTACCTAACCAGAGACTTGTATTGACAACGAAAGTGTGTGTTTAACAGGATATATTGTGACATTGAGGCAAAGTAAGTCCCAGAGAGACAGGGATTGATGCTAGGTGCTAGTGATAAAAGGTATAGCAGTATAACAGTATAATGTCTTCTTTTTCATTCGAATTTCTCATATCGGGTGGATGCCCATGTTGTTCATGACCCAGATCACTACATAATTCTTATTCAGATATAAGCACCAAGTGGTGAGTGTGTGACCTTGTTATCCTGTGTGAGTTGGACACAAATTAAACTGAAGTCCTCAGCAATTTTTTTTCTTTCTTGAACCCTGTCCAGTGGCTCTGTCCCAATATTGACTAAAATGTTCTCAGGCAACACAATTAATGAAGTGAAATCATTTTCAATCTTGGGGACAAAACATTATGTTCTAGGGTATTTTGAACTGCACTTGAGTGTTTGCAGCATCTGTTGATGAGAGAGTTAGGCACTGTTTATGTGGTTGGATGATGCCACTTTAATAAATCTAGATTCATTTCCTTTTCATTTATGAATGTTGCTTTGTAGCTAGTCTCAGTGGCAACATGGCTCTTGAACAATAAATAGCCAGGAAATGATGGCAATGCCACAGTATGGCAGAGCTTTTGAGTGTTTCCCACAAATGGATTAAATGGACTAATGCAGTGGAAAGCACTTGGCCATCTATATTAGTTCCAGTGAGGTTACCCTGGGGGAAAAAAAAAATCTCTGTTCCCAGTCCAAGCTATCAATC
This sequence comes from Pangasianodon gigas, assembly GCA_022758105.1. NCBI lineage: Eukaryota > Metazoa > Chordata > Actinopteri > Siluriformes > Pangasiidae > Pangasianodon > Pangasianodon gigas. The sequence goes on from CM040481.1 coordinate 7,972,464, forward strand.
AGCCAAATATTGTGTGTACTTTGAAGATTTGTATGGATGAATGCAGTATGTAGTCATGATCCATGTAAAAGCACGAAAGTTGTTGTCTTGTAGCCATGTTACCACCCATTCTATGTGCAGCACTGATGAAGTTGGAATAACCTACTTCAAGTTACCTATGTCAAGCCTTAAGGTATTTTGTCTTTAATTGTAACCTTTGTAGAATATGTAGTTCAATCTCCAAAGTCTACCATGCAGTGCCTTATATATGAATACAGTAATAATTGCAATAGCCAACTATATTTGTATATTCAGTGCCATTCACAGTTTTAAAAAGATAAAGCTCTATGCAGTTGGGAATCTTTTCTTTATTTAAAACTGATTTAATACATAATCATGAATGTTTTTTTGTACTCTGAAGCAGAAGAGAATTGTTTTAAGAAATAAAGGTTATATTTAAGATTCATGCTGAGTATTCTTTATTTTTTATTCTATCGTTGTTTTTAGCATCTGCTATACATCTGTCTAACAAGATGTTTTTAGCATCTGCTATATATCTGTCTAACAATAAATGGAAAGGTGTTATAAATTTTAAAAGGTGTTATTTAAGGAAAATATATGAATCTTATAATGATATGATGTAATCAATATGGTGAAACTATCTGCATGCTTTTATTTCATATTTATGGGAGGAGGCTCCAGTGTCAGCGCTTTATAATGGTCAGGGTTTTTTTTTTTTTTTTTTTTTTGTATTATTAATAACTTTATATGTAATTGGTTAAAATAACAATGTGTCATTGATATAATCACTGGTAGACTGCTGTGGTGTAAGAGGATTAGAATACTTCATGGCATGCTGTTATTGGAAAATAATCAAACAATCGCAACACGCCACCCTGATATTGATTAATTACCTATAACAGCACACCCCTAAATGTTTTATTCCTTACTTTTTCTTGAATATATTGAAATAAGCTAAACGATTTGTCATAACTGAGTAGCATGCTTGAACCATTAATGCCCTACAAGACTCCTGAAAACATGTTTTGGCATGCTATTGCACTGGCAGTCATCTACAAGCAAAATTAAGGTACTTCAGGAGAGTTTTTCTCCAGACAGATACAGATATACAGGATATAGATGGATAGATGGATCCCCAAAGAAAGATTATGGGGAATTTATGTATTAGTCTGGCAGGTTTAACTAAACAGAACCATCTTCAAGTAATAAACAGCTTTTTTTGTGGATCCTAAGGGTTTAGATGTTGGAGGCTAGCAGTGTTAGTCACCATTTCCCATCTGTGAACTGGCTGCAGAACAAATCTAATTTCATGTTGACTCATTATACAAGGTGTAGCTTGAGTGATAGTGGATTGTATGACATAGCCCACTCTTAAGCTGACTTCACACTCTTCATGGAAAATACACCACTGTGATTTGCCACACACACTTGGAACTCTCTTCTTATGCAGACATAAGTATAATTTGTGATTACAATGCTGACATCTTGCCAGGTTTGATGGGCACAAGCCACAGTCTGTTTGCACTCAATTGCTATTTTCGTGGTTTGAAGTTAAAAAAAAAAAAAAGACAGTGTCACCACACCTCTTGATAATGTATTATTAGTTATAACTACAGGGTGTCCCAAAAGTATCCATGCATAGGGGAAATTAACACTTTTTAGCAAAATGTATTCCAAAATTTTCATACTTAGTTTTTTTTTTCAGATAGCCTTTAAGAATGACAAAAGAAGAATGTATTGAAATCATTCTCACAGCTGAATCAGGAAGCTGTCGCAAGGTTGCGATGGACTTTCACAGGAAACATGGCAAGCACATCACACACGACACTGTTGCCAAACATATTAACAAATTCAAAAAGACTGGAAGTGTTGCAGCCCAACCGAGAAGTGGACGTCCACGAACATCCACTGACGAAGACACAACCGACGTGGTGCTGACATACCTAGTCCCCTATGGATGGAGACTTTTGGGACACCCTGTATTTTTAACCTCACCAGGTTATCACCTGCACCAATGGGTACACGAATAAAGAGAATATATAACGCTCCTGCCTCATTTTTGCGCTTGCACCATGTTCCCCATGAGACAAGTGGAAGAACAAATAAAATTCCTTCCCTCCATCCACCTCTGTGGCCATAAATACCATTCCATAAAACCAGCTTATGAAATTAAAAGTAATAAAATCTGTTTAAATGTGTGGGGATTTTTAGATCACTAGAAAGTTTATTCAGAATTATTTTTGACCAAACTAATCTTTCAGCATGTAATCTAAGATTCAGACATAGCAGTAGTAGTATTAGTGTCTCCAATAAATGGGCAGAATCTGGAATATATATGGAGGATGAAACTTCCTGTTATTTTGTCTTGATAGCATTCCCATTGCCCCCACATCGTCATTTCATTTACTGGGAAAAAGTGTTGTTTATTAGTTGTTATCTAATATTAGCTAATCATTAGGATATCGCTGTATTCATTAGCACAATATCTTCCAAATCTTTAATAGAACTGAAGCAGGTGGTGAAAATGTATTAGCTGTAATTCATTATAACACAAACTGTAATTCCAATTTCAAGACTTTTTTCCTTGGACACAAGGAATTTTATGTAGTCAGCTGCCTTACTTCCAGGTTTGGTATGAGAAACCGGGGCTGTCAGAAAGCTCCCAAAATTGTGACTCATGATTCCCAATTGGAGGAGCTTTTCCCAGTCGGAAGGTGGGAATTACTGTGTTTCCCATATGATGTGAATGCAGCAACTACCCTAGAGAGGTTTGTATTTTCTTTCTTTGTACATGCCAAACTCAGACTGTGGAGGCCTTATTCACGGCATTATCTGATGAGATGAATTGGGTGTATGAAATGCTTACATAAGAGAATGCTAAACTCTGCATCCTGTGGATGTTCTGGAGTCTAACTAGCTGCTAAGTTAACAGGGAAATCATCTACAGTACAGTGAATAACTTAAATGCTTGCTTTGGACCCCCAGTATTTTCTGGTTTAAACAAGTCTATACTTGTTTAATACTTAAAAGACCATTTATAGTTAACATAGAAGGGAAATTCTGGGCCACATATGTTTGGCATCAGATGTCAAAGTTGCAATATGCAGTTAAATACTATTGTTAAAGTGTCAAGGACGACCTATAAGAGACAACTAAATTAGTCCCACCAGGAAAGTTTAGTAGACCTAGCAATGAACTCAGGGGTCAAGCCACCTCACAGCTACAGGACCCTAACCAGGTTAATGTGATTGATGAATATCAATGAAAAAAATAAATAAATAATGCCATCTCATGAAGTAAATCAGTGTGCAAGTGGCTAAAATGTTCTCTTTTTACAAGAAGAACAAGACTTGAAAAGAATTGCTCTTCAAATAGTGTGCCACTGTGTCCATCATCCACTTGTGTGACACCAATTGCAAGTCAACACGCACTTGGTTTGTTGATGTGAAACAGATTTTGCTCAGGTTTTGATGATAAATATCTCAATGTCATGATGATAAATATCTCACTGGTCTATGTCTAACTCATGGACATCTGTTGGGTCCAGGCAATCTTACTCATAGTCATGGCAAAGAGAGTAATATCAGGAAGGGCCAATCTCAGTTGGGTGCAGCTCCTTAGGACACTGTTTCACAGTTAAACCAAGCCAGCTTGCACTCAGTCATGCAGGGTGCGGTTACCATCTCTCTTGTGTTTTTCGAGATGTGATCAGTCACTGTCATCTCAGTTCCATTCTCTGGTTCTGCAGGCCAAGAGTTCTCTGGTTCTCCTGAGACTTGCCTTCTGCAACACTGGGTTGCAGGAGAGAGGAAGAGTTCTTTCTTCTGAATCACCTCCTGCCTGTCTTTATTTATCCAAGATAGGTCAGATTCTCATGGCCATAAATTATGGGTATGAGCGAATGGTTGGTTTAAGCAAAGGAATTAGTGATATGCTGGAAGCAGACTTCACCATCCAGGCAAAGGACATGATGGAGTCAACTCATACCTCCAACAGCTGATTTGCAACTGGATTAAGGCTTTATGTAACAATAATGAAACACATGGAACCCTGTTTTTCAAAGGGTTCTTTGGATGGTTAAACCTTCTTAGCTTCCTAAACGGATTCTGCTTAGAATCCCCTCTGTTCTTGGTTTCTATATATGGGATATAGAACCTTTGTCTTAGAACCTTTGTCTAAACCCAGTTAGCAGAGGTTGGGGTAAGATGAGTCACCAAAAGTATTTAAGCTAGCATATAAAAAAACAAATCTTTTGAAAGTATCTCCAGGAGGAAATAACAAGTTTTATTCAGTCTGTGGTGAGAAGACCACAAGGATAATGTGGAAAGTGATTTATATCCAAAAATTTGACTTTTCTCCTTCCAAGTACATTCTGTTGATGTGCAGGATTACGATGAAGTAGAGGCATTTTCAGATTTAATTGGTTCTCTCATAAGGTATGATGTGAGAGCTGAAGAAAAACATAGAATTAGCCTTATCTGATGTGTAATGCAAATTTGTCAAAAATAGTGGTGAGATAAGATGAGCCAGCAGGCCAGCAGCTTACATTCTTTCATATACAGTAGATGCTAATGAATTAATTAAATAATTCCTGTCCTGAAATCATTTTAAAATATTGAAAAGATGGTTTAAGAAGGAATGAACAGTAGTAGGGAATAATAATTTATGAAACCTTTCCAAATTATTTGTATAATCAGCTTAGGATAAGTGCAGCAAAGTTACAGTTTGATGTTTTACCATGCAAGTTTGGATTGAGTTTGGATTTTTTTTTTTTAGAAAAATTAATTTTTATTTATTTGTAAAATGTAGTTTTGTATGAAAGGTATGATTTGTTGGCATTGGTTTGGTGGTTTTGTGTACTGGATCAACTTCTCTCATTGGCTCAATTGCTTATCAAAATTTAAAAAAAAAGAAAAAAAGAAAAAAAGAAGCTATTATCTGTTTCCTCCTTATTCTTCTGTACTCTTAACAAAGAGCTGTACTGTATCAGAGTAACCATGTTAAGCAATATATTAACATATCTCTACTACACAAGGTTGGCAGTAACAAAATCTTAAAAACTTAACATTAATGGGGTCCATTTAACAGAGCATCTACGAACCAAAGCTCACATTACAGATCTATAGTTCTGACCCATTTTAATGTGCTAGAGTGCAAATTAGGACACTTAGTAGATCATTCAAGACTGGCATATCACTGCTTACTAGGGTTGTAACAGTTACAGTGCCACTATCTGTATCTGTATCTTTTTAGTGTTCTAAATATCATCTCTGCATATGTATTTGGAATTAAATCCAAAGAGGGTTTGGCCTAAAACTTTTTTTTCCTTTTGTATGAACCTTGCACATTTTTCTTTATACCTGCCTGTAATATGTTCAAATTTAGTTGGTTCTATTTTCCAAAATATAAAAAAATAGTGGCCTAAATTAAACCACCATAACCCTGACCAGGCAGTTACTAAGGATGAATGAATGAACACTGTACATTCATGTAATTTAACATGGTCTTCATTTGTCCCACATGAAAATAAAAACCTGCTGCTTGCGTGACCTTTTGTTGCATCCCACTGGATCCCAGTGCCCTGTGAACCGTTCTTAGAAAAAAATGGAATAGTGTACCTCTTATTCATATCTGTATTCATATCTGTTTAGAGAACTTTATCTGTTCTTTTCGAATAATGTATTCCTATTTAATTACGTCCATACTGCTTACTGATATTCAAGTATATATATATTCTGGCACTGGCATTTGAAATAAACAAGCCAAAACATTATATTTGTGAACTTATGAATGAACTCAGAATGTCTTCCTAGAGTTAGCTGAGTAAATCCCAGGAGAAAGGTAAAAATCTGGAGCCTTATTGGATGGTATTAGAAACCGGAAAAGAAAAATTAGATTAGGTCACTCTTAGCTTTTGGCAGAGACTTACAAGTGGCACACAGAGAAACCCACTCAACCAACCACATTCACACACACACATACACACACACACACACACACTGACATCTACTCACACTAAATGAGGTAAAGGGCCTATTTATCAAACCCTGTTGTGTCAGTTGCCAGTTTGTACTCCCTTGTGGACTGACACCATATTACGTTGCTAGCTTGACATACTGGTTACACTGTACATAAAATAGCAGATGAAAATGAGCCAGATAATGAACACTAAGTGCCTGGCACTTACACCAGTGGCATTTGAATCAAGCCAAGCCAAGGGGGAAAAGAACTAATTAACACTGAAATCACAAGTCTTAACAGATCAGTTTTTATCACTCATCACTCCTCATGCATGACTGCAGGAGCTGTTTATTATCCTGCAAAAGATACAATCAGTTGCACATCAGGGAAACCATAAGAAGATTAGCTGAACATTTTGTAGACCACGAATGAAGGATTTGTCCTTTCTAGTGGTAAGAAACTTCAACAGCAATAGACATAACATCAGTGATATCTCTGTTTGCATTGCCAGCTGTTGCTATGGCAGGAATGAATTTAGGCAGCTTAAGACTTTCGGAACTCTCGGAACTTTGGAACCACATAGAATGAATGTCATGTCTTGGCAACAACTATCACATCATCAACCATTTCAAATATCACGCAGTTTCACCTCCTACAGCCTCAGAAGAACTTTGCTTTGGAAAAAATGTTTAGAGATGTATTAAAAGATGGGTGGACCACCTTTTCTCCCAGAACAGCCTCAGGTCTTTGTGGCATGAATCCCACAAGGTGTTGGAAACATTCCTTTGAGATTCTGGTCCATGTTGACCTGATTGCATCACATCATTGCTGCAGATTAATCTGTTGTACATTCATGCCGTGAATCCCTCATTCTAACATATCCCAAAGGTGCTCTATTTTTTCAGATCTGGTGACTGGGGAGGCCTTTGAAGTACACTGAACTCATTGCTATGTTCATGGAACCAGTTTAAGTCAGCTTTCTGACATTATCCTGCTGGAAGGTAGCCATTATAAGATGGATAAATTGTGGCCATAAAAGGATGCATTTGGTCAGCAGCAATATTCGGATAGGCTGTGGCATTCAATGATGCCCCCCACACCATTACACCACCACCACAAGCCTGAACTGAAAACACAGTTCAGGTGGGTTAGGCCCATGGAGTCATGGTGTTGACCCCAAATTGTGTTGACCCTACAATTTTCATATCACAACAGAAATTGAGAGTCGTCAGACCAAGTGACATTTTTCCAATCTTCAACTGTCCAGAATCAGTGAGTCTGTGCCAACTGAACCCAGGAGTGACAGACTGTCAATGCCACTTCTGGCGCAATTCTCCCATCACTGGTTATTCACTTTAGTCATATGTTTTTCAGGCACTGCTGCCTGGCACTGTAATAGTGGGATCAGTTTATCTATGATTAAATACCACTCTCGCCCTGACTCTCACCTATCTTGCCTTCCAAAGATGTTCGGCATACCAGCGGGTTTTATTGACTTGTTGGAGCAAACAGAATGTGCAAGCTCTGCCTTGTAAAGCATGCTTTGCTCACATTCAACAACTGCTATTAAGCAGTCTGGGTGGTGTAAGGGCTATAATGGGTCTGTTTGGTTTGTCTGATCACCTTTTCCATTCAAGTGGAAGTGAGTATGGTAGCAAAATAGGGCCTGGTACAATTAACTCCAGAATTACTGGCAACCTTCAAGAGAATAGGTCAAACATTATTGTATCATTTATCATTTCAGAAATATCAAAACAAAAAATATTCATATCAAGATGTGATAGTGTAGTGTGAAAGTGTAGACTTTCAGCTTTAATTCAAGGGGTTTAACATAAATATTGCTTTAACCATTTAGGAATTACAGCAATTTTTACAGAGTTCCTCCATTTTCACAGGCTTAAAAGTAATTGGACAATAGGCTGATAAGGAGTTTCATGGCCAGGTGTGGATGTTTCCTCATTATTTCATGAAAAATTAAGGAGATAAAAGGTCTGGAGTTGATTCCAAGCGTTGAATTTGCATTTGGTAGCTGTTTATGGTAACTCTCAATATGCGATCCAAAGAGGTGTCGATGCAAGTGAAGGAGGCCATCATTAGCCTGAAATCTCTTTTAATTAACAGATGAGGACAGTGAGGATAATAATTGGTCAGAGGGGACATGAAGAACCCAAAAGATCAGAGTTTCAGAATTTCAGGGTTGGTTGTTGAGGTTGTTATTTTTCAAAATCAGCTATAAAGATGCCACATGCAATTTGTTTGGAAGCTTTGCTTCACCAAGCAGAACTGGAACTACCATTAGACTCATTTATAAGACACACCTAATATGCACTGGTATAAAATATTCAAATCCATGGGAAGGACAGTGGCCGAGCAGGTAGCATTGCCATCTCACAGCTATGGGGTCCTGCATTTAGTCCTGAAGTCCAGTCAGTGTGGTAGCTTCATATGTTCACCTCCAGGATCTCTAGTTTAAGCCCATTGTCCAAAAAAGATGTTGGTATGTTGCCTCTAGGTGGGGTTGGGTGAATACTGTGTGTGTGTGTGTGTGTGTGTGTGTGTGTGTGCATGCGTGCGTGTGTGCGTGCATGTGTGCGTGCATGTGTGCTGCCTTAGAATGGACTGGTGTCCCATCCAGGGTGCACCCAGTGTTTCCAGATCCACCACAACCCTGATCAGGATTGTGGATAGTGAAGATCAACAACACAGAAATGTTTGTAGGAACAAAATTAATGTTTTACAATGACCATTTTAGTCTCCAGATCTGAACCAAGTTGGTCTAAATTGGAGAGGGCAGTTCACGTGTGCAAA
>CM040481.1:7985864-8011856 GCA_022758105.1 Pangasianodon gigas
GCAGCAGGACCTGGCCAGCTCACCATCATAGAATCCACTATGAATTCTACATTGTATCAGAAGGTGCTTGAGGAACATGTGAGACCATCTGTCAAAAAATTGAAGCTGAAGCGGAACTGGACCTTGCAACATGACAATGACCCAAAACATACCAGTAAATCCACCAAGGACTGGCTGAAAAGTAAAAAATGGAGAGTTCGTTTCTCATTTCTCAGGTTATTTCAGCCAAAGGGGGAAACACTAGCTATTAGGGCATAGGGTGTCCTAATTTTTTCCTCAGTTGAAATACTCATTTTTGTTGATTTCTTTTGTTAAATAAGTGAAAACAAAGTGATTTTTTGTTGTTTACATGCAATTACATCACTTTCATCTACAGGTACAAATTAAAACAAGATCAGAAATTGACATGTTGACATTTCTTAATAAAGAACTGAATATTTAATGGGGTGTCCTAATTTTTTCACATGACTGTATATGTATATATATATATATATACACAGTGTTGTGCAAAAGTCTTAGGCACATGCAAAGAAATGCTATAGGGAAAAGATTTCTTAAAAAATAATGAAATTAAATGTTTCTACATTAAAAAATACTATAAAGAGCAATAAACAGTAATGAAATGAAATGAAACAAAGTCAGTATTTGGTGTGATGACCCTTTTCTTTAAAAAAAAAAAAAAAAGTAGTCTCAGGTACAATTTGTGCAGTTTTATAAGGAAATGAACTGTAAGTGTTACTGAGCATCTTGCAGAAGCAGCCACAGTTCTTCTGGAGACTTTGACTGTCACACTTGCTTCTTATGTTTGCAGCAAAATCCAGCAGCCATCATTATGTTTTTTTGTCTGAAAAGTGGTCTCTTATGTAATATACTGCTTTCTTTACTGACATACAAGCATTTTTCTGTAACATTTAATTTTGTGCTGGAAAACTAATGTTTGGAAATCTAAAATGTTTTTGTACTGAATCAATAATGTACTGTATGTATGTATGTAAGTGTGTATGTATATATATACATATAAAACTGAACACTTTCTCTCAAAACAGCCTCAATTCTTGGATTCCACAAGATGTTGGAAACATTCCTTTGAGATTCTGGTCCATGTCGACATGATTGCATCATGCAATTCCTGCAGATTTTTTAGGTGCACTTTCATGTTGCGAGTCTCCTGTTCTACCACATCCCATTGGGGTGGGGTGCCCACTGCAGCCTCAGCTTTCTGTTTTTGGCTGACAGAAGTGGAACCCAGCATGGCCTTCTGCAGCCCATCTGCCTCAAGGTTCGACATGTGCATTCTGAAATGCTTTTCTGCTCAACACAATTGTACAGTTGGGTTGTTATCTGAGTTACTGTAGCCTTTCTGTCAGCTCAGACCAGTCTGGCCATTCTATGGCCATTCTCTCTCATCAACAAGGTGTTTCCATCCGCAGAACTGCTGATGACTGGATGTTTTTTCTTTATTGCACCATTCTGAGTAAACTCTAGAGACTGTTGTGAGTGAAAATTCCAGGAGATCAGCAGTTATAGAAATACTCAAACCAGCCCTTCTGGCACCAACAATCGTGCCACAGTCGAAATCACTGAGATCACATTTTGAACATTACCTGAAGCTGCTGGACAGTATCTGCATGATTTTATGCATTGCACTGCTGCCACATGATTGGCTGATTATATAATTGCATGAATGAGTAGATCCATATATAAATGGATCGTATTTGTTTGTCAAGCAGATCCCACAGATGCCCGATTGGATTGAGATCTGGGGAATTTGGAGACCAAGTCAACACCTTGAACTCTTTGTCATGTTCCTCAACCATTCCTGAACAATTTGTGCAGTGTAGCAGGGAGGAAGACCGTTGCCATGAAAGGGTGTACTTGGTCTGCAACAATGTTTAGGTAACTGGTATGTATCAAATTAACATCCACATGAATGCCAGGACCCAACGTTTCCCAGCAGAACATTGCCCAGAGCAGTGTTTTCCAGGTAAGCATTGTAGGCGGTTTTGGTGGTGGACAGGGGCCAGAATGGGCACTTTTTCAGCAATCTGTGCTACAGTAGCTCTTCTGTGGGATCAGACCAGATGGGCTAGCCTTCACTCCCTACACGCATCAATGAGACTTGGGTGCCCATGACCCTGTCACCAGTTCACCAGTTGACCACTTTTGGTAGGTACTCACCACTGCATACCAGTAACACTCCACTAGTCCTGCCATTACAATTTGGCCCTTGTCAGAGTCACTCGGATCCTTATGCTTTCCCATTTTTCCTTCTTCCAACACATCAGCTTCGAGAACCAACTGTTCACTGGCTGCATGTTGGTGCACTTTCTCAGGTTAAGAAAGAGAGCATAGCCTTTGACCATGTGCTGAGCTTGGTGACTGTATATAAGGGTAAATGTCATAACAAGGGTTTAAAAGTGAAGCCAAAATGTCTCTGAGGCCCTCTAGTGGCTGGCTGCAGTACAATTTTTAACCCCAACCAATTCCCATGTTAGTGAAAGTGACACAAGCCAAACTTAGACTGATATCTCTCCCAATATTTTTCTTTACAATAAATGTGTTTTATAAGAGTTATTTGATAATTATAATGGCATGGTTGATGTAATTCAAGGTTTTGGACATGAGAGTTGAGCCTCATGAACATGAACGCACTGTCCAACGCACCTGAAGCTCTTAACACTTCAGCTGCAAACCCATGTTTTGCTGTAATCTCTTGTAACAGACCCTCAGCTGGGAGTTCTTTCCAGTTTTCCAGTATGTTGCTCATATTGATGTCTAAACTAGCTCATGGTATTTATATTATAACTAGCAAACTGACATGAGTGAAGTGATGGCATAAACCAAAGCAGCTAACACTAGCTAAATTTCATAACAATTTACTGTTAAATGTATGACCTTAGCTAACACTCGACGTAGCTTGGTAAGGTTATCCAGTTAGCCTTTTTAAACAAACTCCACTGAGAGAATGAGCGGAGCATAAAAGAGCACTTCTCTATTTACACGGGTAACTTGCTTCAGGTGTCAGAGCTAGATGAAAATCATGGATCAGAGATTTGTTTCCTCAAAAATAAATTGTGTTGAGTGTAAATGTTGACTGATGTTTTCCAGTATATTTTCAGTTGGTACATTACATTAGCTACTTATATTTACATCACTTTGATTAACATGATGGATTAGCCAATGTCCTCTAGCTAGCAAATAGTAGCTCAGTCAGTCATGACTCTAAGCTCTGTAAGTATCTGTAAAATACTTGTGCAAATTATACAACTATAATATAGCATTTTATATAATTAATTAATAACAGCGACTGGCTAGCTCAGTTGATAGAGATCTCATGATTATCATGATTTTCCCTTTGTGTACAAGAAGCCTATATAAGTGAATTTCACTGTTTCTAGCTTGCTAATTTTCTGACCAGTGATTTTGTTGTTAAGACCATTAAAAGCTTAATTTTTTGTCATTTTTGGCTTTTTTTTTTTTGCCCAGGAGTGTATGTAGTGCACATATGCCCAATAGAACAGAATCATTATGTAAAAGTACTAACTTTAACTATATCTTGATATTATTAAGCCCTATTTGGACTGGATTTGTTTTACATGAGGAGGTGGGGTAATGTAACTATTACGGGTGCAGGCCTATTTCTGGAATTTTAGTCAGAATCCTTCATATCACATTAAACCGTCTTTTAACAATTGGGGAAATAAGAGACATTTAGAATGAAAGTTTATCTGATTTTACATGGTGCACTTGTTTTAACCTTCACCATCTCAATAGCTGGGTGGCACGGTAGCTTTGCAGTTAGTGCTGCTGCCTCGCACCTCTGGGGTTGGGGGTTCAAATCTTGCCTCCGCCCTGTGTGCAGAGCTTGCATGTTCTCCTCGTGCCTCGGAGGCTTCCTCAGGGTACTCCAGTTTCCTCCCCCAGTCTAAATACATGTGTCGTAGGCTGACTGGCATTTCCAAATTGTGAGTGTGTGTGCGAGCGAGTGTGAGTGTGCCCTGTGATAGGCTGGCACCCCATCCAGGGTGTCCCCCGCCTTGTGCCCTGAGTCCCCTGGGATAGGCTTCAGGCTCCCTGTGTAGGCTAAATGGTACAGAGAATGGATGGTTGGATGGATGGGACCTCAATACCTGCGTTCCCTCTGGTGCGCATGCGTTTGGAGGCGCGAGCGCACTGAGTGCCTGCAGCTATATCATACTTCCGGTAGGTGGCAGAAGTCAATCTCCCTCGTGCACTGAGTGTTCATGCTATAATTACTTCAACATAGGGAGTCTATGTAGGGCGCACGGATACATTTGGTATACAGCTCTCGCATCCATCCGGTTGGCCGCTGCACACACATGAGCCAGGAAGGCTGATGGAGTAGCAGCAGAGCATCTTTATTCACGCGAGCTCGTTTTCCTCTGGGATGACCATTTCTGGAGCTTGGACTTCCGGAAGTTCGTTTGGACACCGCTATGGGTTTTTCTCATTGTGTCGCGCGCGCCGTGTGACAGGCCGTTAGAGATGTAGCGTCCAGCGGGGACTGATAAACGCGTTAGCTTGAGCCGGCCTCACAACTCAAACATGTCTACCCGGGTGCCTTTACCCACTGTAAACGAGCGAGAGACTGAAAATGTAAGTATTGAAGAACATATGTGAGCAAATATTTCATCTTTTCGTGTGTGTTTGAGGTGTTTATTCGCGTTCGTGTTAGATAGAGCCTTTGCTGTGTCACCGCTGGTTTGTTTCAAAACACAAAAATGACGAAACACCCCAGTCCTTTGTAACACACCTGGTCTAAACGTCATTCTAAATTGTTATTCTAGTTAAACAGTTAATAAGACATTACTGTTATGTGACATTATTAGTGGTACACCTGAGTTTATGGAGTGCAGGTGCCACTTCATTCCTATTGACATGAATTCACGTTCACCTCATGTTGTTAATGAGGTGCTCGCGCGCATCCTTCATTGTTCTGGAATTAACGCGTATTATAACGCTTATAACCGCTAATGAAGCTCTTCATATTACTCTCTTCTCGGGAGTCCCATACTGACTTCCTTGTTGGAGACCAAACGTTGTGCTGAGTAATGACTGCTGTCGGTTCATTAGTGGTGGTCCTAGAGGTTTAGGCTACAGGTGTTATAAAGGGGAAAAAAAAAAATCACAGTATGACAACTGAACTATTCAGTATCACCATTGGACTATTTTTCAGTTCACTTACATTTTATTTGTAACAATAGACATTGTCAAAAAGTAGTTTTACAGAAATCTAGATCCCTAATGAGCAACTCAACGGCAAGGAAAAACTCCCTGAGACTACATGAGGAAAAAAAAAAAAGACTCAGAAGGGAGCTCATCCTCTTCTGGGTGACTCCGGATTGTAGAATTATAAATCATTACTCTTCTACTACTGCATACTATATACTCATACAGTACTAAGTATTAAAATCAGTATTTAACAGTACTAAGAATGTTTAATATGAATGCATTTGGAATAAGAGTCTTGGGATGAGCATGGGACAGTCTTTATGATTACAGCAGCAGTTCTTTGTTAAAAGTCTACAGTTATCTAAGTGGGATTATTATCCACTGAAGAAAGAATGAGACTTGGGCATAAACTGGAAGTGCAATTACTGTTTGCTTACAACATTATTGGTTAGGAAAACTGCTAGATAAAACAGGCTTCCTAAAAAGCATCATTCTCAGTAGTTGATCAAAATGATATAGAAATACTATCTTCTCTGATGCTGTTTTTAAAACGTAGGTTACCATGTAACTTGAAATTCTAGGCACGTTTTAAGCGATAGCTAGACATAATGCTACCTAAACTAGTACATCATAACATTAACCGATTTACTAATCTGGAATCAGTTTTCTGAAAGTATCATCAAGTTAATTTAATTTTAACTGGTAGAGAGAGAGAGAGTTTAGTGTGATGCTAACTCTAATATTTATCAGTCGTAATTGCAGCAGTGCTTTTGGGAAGTATCTCAGAATCCCAGATCTGATCCAGTACCAGTTAAATGTTTGTATATGTTAGATTCATCTATGTTTTAAGGTACATCTCTACATCTCTGTTTTCAGTCATATTAATAAATATCAAAAAAAAAAAAAAATAACATGCCAACTAACATGCGAATAATGGCACAAGTAACCTGAAATTTAAGGTTTACTCAGAGCTATAGAGCTAAAAAAAAAAAAAGTTAGAATTGCAATCTAGAATATACAAATAAATCATTCATTAATTTGTGTTCAGTAACCACTTTATCCTAGACAAGAGCCTTTCCCAATAACCGAGGGCACCTGGCGGGAATACGCCCAGTCCACTGCAGGGCACCATGCACACACATTCACATCTAGGGACAATTTTAGAGTAGTCAGTCCACCATGTACCAGCAAGTTTTTGGGAGGTGGGAGGAAACTCGTGAACACAGGGAGAACATGCATGAGGAGAACATCATGCTTACTGAGAAATAAACCAGAAATATTCAACTCTGAAATAAGAGAACCAGATAGCATACAATTCAGGGCCAAATATGAATGAGCTTAGACACACAAGAGTCACCTATGGCAATAAAAAGACACTTGATTTTTATGGTGTTGTGGGTCAAAGTCACTTTTGGCGTTGTGGGACAAACGTGGCCCAAATATAAAATCTGGGCCTGTGACTGCTTTTTAGTTCAGTAAATGTTGGTGTTGTAGGCACACAATATGCACATGTCTGAATAAATAGGGATTTTCCACCATTTACATACTCTTTGCTAGAATTTTTCTCTTATGATGTAAAGTGGCTAATCCTAATCTTGGGTAAACTTTGCGTAAGCTTTACCCTCACCAATCACAATGCCGATAAATTTAAATGTATCCCTTATGGATGTATCTAATGGATTTTAGCATTAATTGTTGTCCATGGTCCTGTACACTACTAGTTCTACTCGATCGTAGAACCCAATCACATATGGAACCATCCATTCTGCTTCCTTCATTGCAAACTGCCAGGGTGGTTTTCTTCGGAACTAGCGAAGGCCATATTATCAAAGTCATCACAAGGGTTTGTAACACTATCTGATGGCACCCCCTGCCAGACAATGACAGACAGCACTCAGCGGTAGTACTGATACCATACTGAGAATGAGAATCACTCAAGTGTTGATACTGCTCCCTATGTTGATTCAGCTCCCAACTGAGGTTGGGAATCACTCAAGTGTTGACACTGCTCACCACTGAGGATGAGAATTACTAAAGTGTTGATACTGGTCCATACTGAGGGTGAGAATCACTCAGGAGTTGACACTTGTTACTGTTGAGGGTGAGAATCACACAAATGTTGATACTGCTCACTACTGAGGGTGAGAATCACTCAAATGGTGATTCAGCACCCTGTTGAGGGTGAGAATCACTCAAGTGTTGACACTGCTCCATACTGATGGTGAGAATCACTCAAGTGTAGATACTGCTACCTATTGATGGTGAGAATCACTCAAGTGCTCAAGTACTAATACTGTTCTAAGCATGCTTGCGTGTTCAGGTATTCTTCCTTTACCGATTGGGCTAACCTGGGACCGTTGTTTTGCGTGAAGGTACCAGTGGCAAAACATCAATCAGTCCCTGTTGTGCAGACAGTGCTGCCACATGCATTTTTAGGGTGGATCCAGAAAGAGAAGATCCAGAGTCTAGCCACCTCTGCAAAGATATCGTGCGTTCTCTTGCTTGACCTCAATTTTGTCAACTATTTTGTCATGGTTCATACTGGATGCCTATTGTTTCTGTCTCATGTTTTTTTGTTTCTGAACGGTTGTGGTCGGTTTACCTGCCTACCGTTGGTGGACTATAATGTTTTGGTACATGCCAGAACAACTCTGTAGCTTCTGTTTCCATTCCTGCCTGGACTCTGCTACCTATATGCTATGCCAGTCATTTGCCATTACTCGCTGTCCTCTATACATCCACCTCTTCTCAAAATCTTGGCTTACCGTTCACTGCTCTTCAGACTCTGCAATGCCTGCCATCTGGACTAATGGACGGAAGTGAATATGTGCCTCTTCCAATAACTGGGTGATTAACTATGATGTCCTTAGCCCTCTGCCTTACTCCACCTCCCCACCCACTTAGTTCTTGTTATGTAACGAGAAATCGTTCCCAAAGGTTTAATATTAAGCGACCTTATTGTCCAGAGCAATCTCAGCATGTTTTTTTTCACTGAGACTTGGCAACAACCTGGGGACTATCTCCATCTAAATTTGATGTCATCAAGTGGCTATAGCTATATAGCTAAACCCAGGCTTCCACAATATCTCCTTCCGCAATATTAAGGCTCTGGATCCTCACACCCTTTCTGCTCTTATTCAGTCCTCTCCCACTTTCTCTTTTTAAGCTCTCTTGTCCTTGTAACATTCTGTCTCTTTATAATGACGTAACCACTGATGTCCTCAGTATCCTTCTTCTCCTAGATTTAAGTCATGCATTTGATACTGTAAATCATGACACACTCATTTCCCATCTATCTGCTATTGGCATTACCAGCTTGGCTCTTAATTGGGTCATCTTGTATATTACTGATAGATCTCAGTTTGTCACCCTTGGGAAGTATAAATTTTCCACTGACACTATTTCTTATGGTGTTTCCCAGGGATTGGTCCTTGGCCCCCTTCTCGTCCTGATTTACATGTTGCCCACCATGGTCATTTCATGCTCGTGTTTCACTTATACTGTTACTCTGATGATACTCAGATTTATGTTAGCACCAAAACTACTTCCACCCTGCCATTCCCTACCTTAATATCATGTGTTTGTGATATCAAACATTGAATGCATTCTAACCTTCTAAAACCGAATCCCAGTAAAACTGAATTTCTACTCATTGGCCCAAAATCCATTGTATCAAAATTGTCTACCTTTTCACTTGACATTGATGGGGTGACTGTTAAACCTTCCTCAGCATTTCATAACTTGGAAGTAATCTTTGATCCATCTCTCTCTTTTTAGCCCAACATTAGGTAATTGGAAAAAATCTCTTCTTTTTTCTCCGAAACATTGCATGTCTTAATGCTTAATAAGACAGATACAGAAACTCTGGTCCCTGCCTTCATATCCCAGCTTGACTATTGTAACTCTATTGGATTTCCTGAAAAACCCTGCATCCACTACAATACATTAAAAACTCTTCAGCTAGAATTTTATCTCATTCTAAAAAATCTCCTCATATCACCCCAGTCCTGGCAACACCGGCTACCTGTTTCACTGTGCATCCAATTTAAAGTTCTTCTACTAACATATAAAGCCCTACATGGCTTAGCTCCACTAAATCCAAATGATTTTTGGTGCGTGTTTTCAGTGACCTTCGGTATGAGAAAGGCGCTATATGAATTAAACTTATTATTATTATTAAAACACCACTGTGGTGCTGTCAGTCTGCACTAGTATGTGAGGTCCCCCTAGGGATTCCTGAAAATATTGTAGCGCTAGCCACCATGTCTTCATTTCAGTTCTTTTAACCTCGAGTTTTTCCATACTCCCAACCAGTCTTGCTGTCATTACAATTCCCCTCTTTGCAAGGAGAAAACCAGTGCCTTAGGGAATGCGCAGACTACGACTGACACCTGCCTTTGTAATATGGATGACAGACACTAAGTATTCAGCCAACATCGTTCACCAAATCCAGTTTTACTACTACAGCTGGAAGTAATAGTGTCCCAGCCTGCATATGGGCGATGTGTGGTGACTTGCAGTTTCATGACTGCATTTGTAAGTGAGATGTCTTCCACCAAGAATGTTCGCGTGGCATGTGAGTTGAGCCTCCTGCCATTGAACAGTCTGGTAAGGAGTCAAATGACCTTTTTCCTTATTAACTTTAGTCTCAGTACTTCCACATGCAAGATCAGGACATTTGTCTGGCTCAAAACTTGCTGTTGGGAATGTACATTGCAGGGGCTCTGTGGCGATTCACACATACTTTGTGAAATCTGGGTGCCAAAGCTAACCCAAGAGGGATGAGACGTCACTCCACTGACACTGACGTCACACCACTGACAGCAGTTGGAATGTGGAAATGCATCTTTCAGTTCTGTGGTCACAGCCAATCCATAATATGGGATGGAGCAAATTCTGCCTCCTTTTTTTGATCAGAAATTTTCTTGAAAGGAATTCGGCCAGGTTTTTGAAATCTCAATTACTTGATGCTGTAGTAGCGAGGTGCGGCATTTCTGCAGTCACTGTAGGCAGTTGGCATGGGTCTTGTGGAGCAGACCCTTGTGTTTGGTCAACAGTGAAGTGTAAGTTACTATGTATTTTCACATACAATGCTGAGATGCCTCAGCGCTTCTAATTAACCACATCCTGGAAGCATGGTCATGTTCCTATCTGACAAGAAACATGCATTTTTTTTATTGTTCTGGGTTGTGTGGTGGCACCATGGTGGCCCCTGCTGTATCCTGCGTAACTCTATCCATCTGATGTTGCAGTTTCTGAATCCCAGCTTAGCGGGAATAGTGTGTTGGCTATATATGTTCTGTTTTCAAACGACACTGTATTTTTTTCCCCGTATGTCTTCCCTACATGGTCACTTGCCAATTCTTCCACCCACTGGCCAGCTCTCCCCATCATACGAAAACTGCCACATGAGGAGGTTGAAGGCTAACACATGCTCCCTCCCAGACATGTGAAGCCAACCAACCTCATCTTTTTCGAACTGTTGCACTTGCTACATTACAGGGCAGCATAACACACTTGGAGGAAAGCTCTAACTGCTCTCTTCTGGATACATGAGCTCACAAATGCCCACGATTGGCTAGTATTGTTGTGATTGACAGGGGAGAGAGAGTATGCTGTCCCTTCCACACAGAGAGCACAGCCAAATTTGTTCTTTTGGCTCCCAGTCATGGATGGCTGTGCCATTGTTGGTATTTGAACTCACTCTCCTCCTCTCCTGACAGTACTCTCTTTTTTAACTCAAGAACAGATTTAGGACTTAGGAACTTTGGTGATGACAGCCAAGGGTGCTTAAAGGTAGCTTGCTGCCTGAAAATGTCTAGGACAGAAGGAGGTGATAATGTAGTGCCTCCCAGGCCTATGCGCAGGGACATGCCAGGATGTACAAGCAAGATTTCATCATCCTCAGTGTGCTTTTAAGTGTGTATAAGGGCTCTTTAATGCAGTTGATACAGCGTGGGAGTCGCTTTGGCGACTATACCACAAATTGGGTTAGGCATTCAGTCCGATTCAGTTTCACTAAGGCAGCTTTAGTATCAGAGCGCATTTGCTGCTTCTGAGCCACACTCCTGCATTACACTCTGCTCATGAGACAAACAGATGGCTGACTAACTGAGGTGTTTGGCAGCCACTGAAACTTTAGGATCTGTGTCTGTACATGAACACTCCTGTGCAATTCATTTGCACTATTGCATTGCCACTAACAGCTCTTGTGTTTAGCCCAGGCCTGCTGCTAGGTCCTCTACTCTGGGTTTCAGCAAAGGCACTTGCTCTTCTCCTTCCAAGGGGGTGCTCACCCGAGTCTTCTGCCCATTTCTGTTCCTGTCGATGAAGTGTGATTAGGGAGTTTACTTACCTTTCATCCCATCAAGTGCTGCAGGCGTATCTGCTGCTCACTTCACACAGAATCAGAGGAAGGTAATGAATAGCCAGCAGTATTTCCCTGGCCTGCGAGGAAGCTTGCCATCCTGCTCTGGAAATCCAAGAGGTTGATAAAGTAACTACAACATATTATGAAGGTTACACTGCATCCGCAGCACCCATTCTGCCATACGCTGAGAAACAATAGACCACAGGTCTATTCCAGTGACATGAATAAGCATGATGAAAATAGTAATAAGTCAAACACAAGAATTGTTGTCATCCATGGTGCACAGCAACACACACTCGTTTGACAGTGCAGATTTAACAGTAACAAAATTAAGCTTGTTAGCACGAAAGAAAGGATTAGAGCACCAAACTCAACATCTTTGAATCCACTTACTAAACATTTTGAAAGGACAAGAATCGAAAAAGAGGATGAGCGTGACATAACAGGAATCTTTTATATGCTCCTCACGTGGGGTCATTGTGACAAGGTCATTACTCTGCTATAGGTACTTGGTCAGAGAAGAAAGCAAGTGGGAATACTCCACTAGTTCTGAAGGAAACACCCTAGTGATTTGGACCAAAAGGAGGTAGAAACTACGTTAAGTGTGTTCTAGAAAAAAATAAACATTATTTAGAACAATAAAGTTTGATTATCTTAAGGTGTGTGTCTTTTTTTTTTTTAATATATGAACAAAAGACCATGTGAAAAGGTTAGGCAGTTGTTGTGCTATGAATATTTAATATTTGCACATACATGATTAGGACAGAGCAAGGAGATGACATCCAAAGTTTATAAACACACACACACTCATCTGGGTGTTCTTGGAGGAAACAGTGAGTTCTTTTCATTTTGGAAACTGGTGTTTTATCTGTGCAGCATCAAGGGCTCACAGGAAAAAAATCCTGCTGAGCCTGTGAAGCTTTCGACCTGTGAGGTCTCGATCAAATAGCAAAGATAAAAGTGAAGAGCCCCTGCTTTTGCTCACTTTTTTGTTGGTGGTAATTCAGTGTTTGTGTGTGAGCTCATTTGCCTTCATAGCACTGGGTTTCTGAAATTTTGTAAAGATGGGTAGCAACAGTAGAGTACAGTAGAACAGAATAAAAACAGTAAATTTGTTTTCAGTGTCTGCAACTTGCCTACCTTCTTCCAGTACTAGGTATAGATCATGATTATCTTAATCATAGTGCAGCCACTCATTGTCATTCTTTTCATCATTTAAAAGCACATAAGATACAGTGAGGAGAAATAAGTATTCAGACACTTTTCTGTTTTTGTTATTTAATATACTTTTTAGTGCACATATCAACGACTTTTGTCTTTTGACTTTGTACTTATAAATGATGAACAAAAAATTGCGTATTTATAAGCATACACCAAGATGTGTTTCAAAAATAAAAATGATAGGGACATCACAAATTACCAACATTAGTACTTTGTTGCAAAGCTGTTATGGAGGTTACAACTTTGAGATGTCTCAGGTTTGTGCAGCACTGTGGTTCAATTTTGGCTCATTCCAATTGGCAAATCATCTTCAATTCCCCAAGGTTACTAGGGTCGCTCTGATTTACTCCCAATTGTAAAATCCTCCATAAATTTTCAGTAGTATTCAAGTCAAGAGATTAATTATTAAATTATTTTGGCTGTATATTTGGAATTGTTGTCTCATTGAACCGTCCATCTTCTCCCTATGTTCAGTTTCTTGGAAGATGAGATTAAATTCTCCTCTGATATGTTCCTGAACATCACCCCATTCATGTTTCCTTTGATGACATGTAATACTGTTTGCAGAGACGCAGCCCCATATCATGATGCTCCCACCTCCGTACTTCACTGTGGGTATGGTGTTCTTGGGATCATATGTGTAATTTGTCTTTTTCCAAACATGATGAGCTGAATTATTGCCAGAGAGTTCTATTTTTGTCTCCTCTGACGAGTATATTGTTCCAAAAGAGTTCTGATTTGTCTAAATGCTTTTAGACATGAATTTCTGTGTGAGGTGTAGGAATGGAGATGAATGTGGTGCAGTTCACTGCTTATTGTTCTCTTTATAACTTGTTTCTGCTGCTTTCAGGTTGTTCTGCAATCTTGTCGAGTGACTGCTGGCTTCTCTCTTAGCCTGAGAGACTGTTGTGAAAGCTCGCATGGCAAACATGTCCGATGATTAGTTGTGGTTCCATGAATGTTCCACTTGCATATTATCAAACAAGTTATACTGACAGTTTAATGTTTAATGTCTTTGCTATGGCTCTGTAGCTTTTTCCTTTTAAGTGTTGTTTAACAAGGTTGTCCCTGAGATCTTCAGGAAGCTTCTTCAACTTCACCGTGATTGCTACTTGTTGCTTGAAATCATCTCAACCAGTAGCAGCAGAAAAAAAGAAATTCAGAAATAACTTTAGAGAGGCTCTAAACAGTCTCAGAACAAGCTTACCTGTTTGAGATTTACTGACGTTGGAGGTCATCGTGCTTCTTTTCAGGCTTTATGCACTTTTTTTGATAATTGCAGTACATAAATGTGTATACATAGATATAAGTGATTGTACAATGACTGCGATCATTTAAGCTAATTTAGATCTGTTCAACAATAATTGCCATGTTGTTGTTAATTAACAGTAACGTAATTACATCAATAATAAATTAATTAACCAAGGTTAATTAAGCTATCAGAGACAACCTGCCGAATCCTTCAATTCCTTTAAATGAGCTAATTTGAGATTGCACTATTATTGTTTCAGTTCTTCAGGGTTTTTTTTTTGTTAGGTTTTCTCAGTGTTTAGCCTAAAATCTTTAGTTTTCATTACTCCAGTAGCAGAAAACGTAAGCTGTAAAGGCACTAATGTTGCAGGTAGCCATGTACAAAAATCAAAGTATCAGTGCTCATGTACGTGCAATTTGTCTTTTTTCATGATAAATTGATGACAACATGATGAGCTGACATCCAATTAGGTTTGTAGGTTTGTGTGTGTGTGAGTGTGTGTATATATATATATATATGTATGTATAATGTATATGTATATCATCCATAACATTAACATTGTTTTTTAATACTTGCATCATTGTTGGCATATTTAACAGGTTAGTGATTTGTTGATTGGTAAATGTAAATGTGGTGCCCCAACACCGAAAACCCCCCACAGAATTTCAGGTGTTTTTAGTTGCTTAACTGGAGCTCCTGTGGTTTTAGCAGATTGTTGTGGCTAGTCGGCTCTGCAGGTCCACTCTCAAGGACGCTATTCCACCAGGAGATCATAGACATATTCGTTCATGAGTCATCCTACCAGAGGTCCTGCTGGCTCTACTGCACAGTAGCGACATCAATGATGAGCTCAGTGGCTCTGGGCACACATGTGATTTATTTATTTATTTGTTTGTTTGTTTGTTTGCTTAATGTAGCCAAAAAATGCTAATGCTGTCAAAAATGAATGCAACCTAGTAGGGTCCACTTAGCATGGTGCGAATGAGATCATGCCATCTGGTCACTGTTAGCTTTCATTCACTGCTAGTGATGGTCATGGCATTTATTAATTTCCTGCACTTCTAGGTTCTTAGACAATTGCAGTAGTTAAAGACTATTGAGGCAGAAGGAAGCTTGCAGATGAATGCATACAAAGCTAAAAAAAGACTTAGTAGAGAGGAAAATACGGCTTAGATATAAACAGAAAAATGGGTCATGCAGAGCTTTCCACCATGTGAGTGCATAACATCCCAATCAATAGGACATGAGAAGTAGAACAGGACAACCATGCGCTCTGATTTCAGTCAAAATTTCTGTCATTATTTAATCAGAAATTTCTGTCACTGCCAGAACGTTGTCGCCTCATGTCTTCAGTCACAATGGCACTAAATCGTCCACTGGTTAATCAGCATTCTAAAGTCCTACTTGGATTTGATCAGTTTATCAGGGGGACACTGGTAATAAATTTTTACACGTCTTCTCAGTGATAAAACTCTCGCATCCAGACAGCAATAAAATTACCATAGGAGGAGCAAGTTTCTAGCAGTCATATAATCACACTCCATTCACAACATGGTGTCCAAGAAGTCAAAGAGGCACTGGAGTAGAGGATACACTGGCTCTTATTTCAGTTTGGGGTGAATCAAAGTTCGGATAAAGACCGCTGATCTCAACTCACGACCAAAGCATTCTTTTATGATGTGTGATTTTTGTTGTCCACAGCAAAATTGAGCTGAAAAGCCTGCAGCGAAAACCTGCCTTCAGTCATAGACACTTACTGAAGTGTGAGCATACATTTAAAAGCTTCTTTTTTATTTTTGGATTCATTAGTTCAATCAGAGTGACAATAAAAGTAAAAAACAGAGGCTGGTGAAGGAATGACTGCTTATACATGATATTATATCAGTGATAACAGGAGCTTACTTAACCTGTGGTATATGAAAAAATAAAACACTTCAGGTGTTCTGTTACAGGAAAATAATCAACTTCAGAATGGTAACAGTAACTTTGCTTTACGTCAGAGAGCATCACATCACCCTTTTGTTGAGGAAAGGGTTTCATGCTGAATGCAGTCGAATTGTACCATGAAAACAGCTGCAAACAGCTTAGCTGTCATCTGACCCTAAGTGACTTAATCAAATCCTCAGTGGGTCAGTGGAGGACAAACTGGAATGTAACTCAAAGACAATAAAGTGTGTTATATACTAATGAGATGCATTATCCTTGCTGCACTACACAGGCCTGAATCTCCCCTATCCACTCAATAATAAGCCAGCAGAGGGTGTAGAATAAAATCAACACATATTGTATACCCAGTCAGTCATCAGATGGAACCTCAGAAAGTACTAAGAGACTGCTGGACCTCTATATTCAAGCAAAACAATATTAAGAAATAAAAGGCAAAAAACAGTCATTGTTGGTCGATGTTGGAATCCCAAATGATGGTACAGCCGAAGGGAGGAATATGAGACGCAGGAGAAAAGAGTGCTGGAGAAAATGAAGGTTAACACCAAGACACCCGGGGCTGTGTCACCTGAGCTGGAAGAGTGGAAGAGAGGAAGTAAAAATCCAAGGAGCAGTGAAAATACTGAACCGCCCCCTCAGTCTCTGAAGCTGGTGTATCATATGAATGACTCAGCTTGTAGTGTAGTGCCTTTAAAACCTTTTATACCACACCCCTGTTGAATTCGCGAATCTGACTGGACAGAAGGTGTTGATTCAGTCTCCATAACAGAACAGTGAACAGTGACAGTATATCTAAAAATATACATGTACACACACTAACACACTGAAAGATGTAATGACTGATACTAGTTTGGCCCATCAGCGTCAGAATATTAGCATTAGACATTGACTGTGCTGATCTACAGGGACTTCCCTGCATTAAATCCTCTCTCTTTCTCTCTCTCTCTCTATTGTCAGGGGCTATTAATGCACCCAAAGGAAACTGTGGATTCTCACATTTCACTGTCATCACAGACAGCCTGTGCCTTTCTTGCCTCTCTGTCTCTCTTTAGCTCACACACACACTCACAAACACGGCAGTGGCATGCACGCCTGTCTACAACACACACATACCTGAACAGTGAAGTGTGTAGGGGTGCGTCAACAATACAGTATAATACAAAAGATTATATTGAATACATACAGTATTGTTATTAATTACAATGCTGTTAATATTCTGCATTTAGATGGTGGTTGGTCTTTTTTTATTGAGAACCTGGCCAATATTTTAGTATTTTGAGAGCATCATGGAAGACACAATTTGTCATTTAACTTCCTATGATTATTTCACTTGTTAATCATTTAAGGTGGTCTTCTAATTTATTGTAAATTATTTAAAATACAATATGATATTATGAAAACAGATATTACTAAGAATTTATCTTTAAAGGTGTTAATTTTTAAAATACAGTGATACTTTTATAAACCTATTATAAAATGCTGAACTTTGCACTTCAGTAATATGCAGTGTAGCATTACAGCGTAACAGGAGTGTGATGGCGGCCATGTAACCCGAGCCATATTTTGTTCTCAAGGCCAAAGACATACAGAAACAGCTGCCCGGGCATTCCTGGTGGCACCGGAGCAACTTATTCGAACCATTCTTGTTCCACAAGTAGTTTTCCATAGTTTGTCAGGCCTGCACGACCTAGCCAGCGACTAACTGGGGGGGGAAATCAGCCCAGGAATTTGCTCTGAAGTGGCCCCCTACATTTGTAAAAGTGCATCAACTTGAATTACAACCTCAGGCTACATCAGGTCTAGTGTATAATGGCACATAAATAACATATTTTGGATTCATTGTAATTATTGCAATTCAATCAATAATTCATGAGCAGTACAGCCTGAACATAACTATATGGCCAAATGTATGTGGACACCTGACCATTACACCCACATATGCATGTTGAACATCCCATTCCATAACAATGAGAATTAATATGGAGTTGGTCTACCCAGCTATAAAAACCTCCACTCTTCTAGGAAGGCTTTTCAATAGATTTTGGAGTGTGGCTGTGGGGATTTGCACATTCAGCCACAAGAGTGAGTTCAGGCACTGATGTTGGGCGAGGAGGCCTGGGGTGCAGTCAGCGTTCCAGTTCATCCCAAAGGTGTTCAGTGGGGTTGAGATCAGGCCACTTGAGTTGTTCTACTCCAGCCTTGGCAAACAAAGACATCCTATACAATTGTGTGCCTCCAACATTGTGGCAACATGGGTGTGATGGTCAGGTTTCCACATACTTTTGGCCATACAGTGTATCATGGCTATTTGGTCTATTATGCTATAAGTAATGAATAAAACATGACAACTCATGCCTTTATAGGAAAAATAATTAACAACAGGGCATGGTGAACCGTTACCACCCTGAAGTTATTTTCCTATAACAGCAAATCCTGAAGTGTTTTATTCCTTCTATACTAAAGGAATTTGCCAGTGATTACACTTTGTATGTATTAAAGAATTAGGGGTTATGTGCAACTTAGAAATGTACGATTCATATTGTGGAAATCAGCATTCTATTAATTATGCATCTAATGCAATTCAGTTGCATTTTTTGAGAACTTATAAATTTATTTATTTATTTTTAAGATATGGTGAACTTGTAGTAAATTTTGTTTATGATATTAAACCTCTGTTCGTTGCAATTTTTGATTTATTTAGTTTTACACAGACTTGCACACTCTTGGATTGTTTATGATTCAGAAGTAAAAAGGGAGTCTTTTCAGTCATAAATTTTCTTCATTAAAATTTTGTTTAAAAAATATTCTAAGAATTGAATTTAATCGAAAAGTGGCTGCATCGTGTATCGATGTATCGTGAATCAAATCAAATCATGACCGCAGTGTATTGTTACACTCCTATATAGAATGAAATACTTTTTATCAGTTCATAGTTACATTTAATGTTGTGGGATGTCCATGAAACGTGTTCCCATCATATGAGCTATAAAAAATAATTCCCTCACTTCCTCTTGAAGTTAATAAGACAAAATGCAGCTTGTTATTGAGAAACTGCAAAACAAAAAGTTCTCTATCCTGAAAGCATTCCCTTGGCAAAAAATGTAAACCTACATCTATCTCTGACAAAGCGCTGACACTGGAGACTACTTCTATAAATGCTTAATAAATATCTCCATATCAACAATTTGTGAAATAACAATGGAGCGTCCACCATATTGTGTAAATTGTTACTATAGAAACACTAATGTATTAGAATGAGTGCATAAATATCAACGTGTTATTTGCAGCTGGAAATACTGTCAGAGCTGCCATTACAGAAAATTAATAAACACCCTCTGACCAATCAGAATCGAGAACAGGATAGTTACGAGGTAGTTACGCTGCCCTTTGATGCAGCATGAGGAGCAATTTGAAAAGGTGGTAGCTGGCTACTTGGAGGAAGCATGTTGTGGGATTTTTTTTGCATAGTAGACTGGTTGTACATCAACTGGCCTAATTCTTCGGTTAGAAAGATTTGCAGCTATTCCAGGATGAAGTTTGAAGTCCAAATATTTATTATGGAATAAGCAATATGAAGAGTATTGTAGATAGTTTTGATTTTGTGTGGATATGGTTTCTGTAAGGAGAACAAAATTAAATTTAATAAATATCTGTCAGTACTAGTACAACATAGCAACAAATAAACACTGTTAATGACTGATTATATTGACTAAATATACTGATTATAAGTTTAAACCTGTATGACACAAGAGTAAACAAGAGCATATATTGCAACCTATGAGAGCTGAATACAACCATATTAAAGCGAGCAAGTCTGCTGCTAAATAAACGCCTTTGATGGCAAAGGCTGGTAGATTCGTCAAGTATGTGAGTATTTCGGCCGCCCCACAAATTTACACAGGAAGTTTGTAAATCCACAAATGTCCTAGCTGAACTACTGGTGCTATGAACTAATCTTTAGGCATTTCAGGTAGTACAATAAGTTTGGCAACTGGACGGACGTATGTATTGCCCTTGATGTCTACTTCAGTAGCTCTTATTCCACCATCGTCGCTTGGCAGGACTCTGGTTACACTACCGTCTGGCCATTGGGCTCTGGGAAGTTGAGACTCCACAATCATACAACCTAATCAATGGCTAGATTTCGTGTGATGTTCTGCCACTTCTGTCAAAGCTGAAGACTGGGTAGGTAGGGAGGCATCCCGCCACCCCATAAGCAACAAATTGGGAGTAATAAGGTCTAGATCTGCTATATCAGATGATACATAACCCTGAATTTAGGATGCCTGCCACTTCAATCTACACTGTGGTAAGGACATCCTCCACGACGTTGTGATTCTTCAGAACAACTTGGAGAGCAGTCTTAATGGATTTAATTTCCCTCCCCCATACTCCACCAAAGTGAGGTGCATGAGGAGGATTGAATTTGAAGGAATTTTTTTGTTTAGCCAGTTGATCTTGGAGGGGTGGCTCCATTTCGGCAAAAGCTTCAGTGTGCTCAACCTCTCCCCTTTGAAGTTAGTGCCTCTATCACAGATGAGCTTGAAAGGCTTGCCTCGTCTTGCTACAAAACTGAGGGCCAATAAAAATGAATCGGCATCCATGCTGCATAACAAGTCAAGATGAACACACCTGGTAGTGAGGCATTTAAATATTATGCCCCATCTCTTTTCTTGCCCTTTGCCAATTTTGACTGCATAGGGGCCAAAACAATCAACCCCTGTGGACCAGAATGGAGGCTGGTTCATCCTCAGATGGCAGGTCCATCCTCAGCCATCCTGGTTCACTCCATCCTGGTTCATCCTCAGCAGGCAGGTCTGCCATTTTGGGTACAACAGGTTTGCCATGCCATTTCCTGCATTCAGCACATTGTCTTTGGTGCTTTTTGACAACCTGATGCCCTTGGAGAACCCAATAGGGTTGTCTTATCTCTGCAAAGACCCTCTCAGGTCCTGCACGCATCAGGTGGTTATCAAGGTCTTGAATGAAGAGTTTTGTAATGGGGTGTTCTGGTGCCAATATAGTAGGGTGAATTGCATCCTCTGGTAGTGCAGCTTTGCGTAATCTACCACCCACTCTAATCAGATCAAGATCATGATCTACTTTTGGAGCAAGGGTACTTAATCGACTATTTGAATGCACAGATTTATTGGCTTTAAGGACATGCACTTTGTCAGGAAAGCTTTCAATCTGTGCATGTTTGAGAACAGCCATGTCAGTCTCTATGCGTGACTGATATGTGATCATGATGAGGTCGTCTCATGATTTGCAGTCATCTACATTAGGTAAAGGGGTGTGACTGACTGAGACATTACCATAGAATGAAGATTTGTGGACTTCCTCTGGATCATCAATTTGTGCTGAAAGGTGGATTGGCCAGTGATCCGAAGGTTTGTGCGGAAATGCTGGATCTTGATTCCATCTGCAGGGGTGGGACAGATCTATGAGAGTCTTACACTGGGTGATATCATCAGCAGGGTTGTTATCTGAGTCTACATATTTCCAATTATCGTATCCAATGAGGTCTTGAATCTCTGCGACTCACGTGCCCACAAACACTTTGTAATTACATGACTCGGATTATATCCAGTGTAGTACAGTTGTTGAGTCTGACCACATGATTGTCTGTCTGATATTAAGAGTGAACTCAGTGTTCAGGGTTTTGGCAGGCTGAGCTCCAGACAATGCGGCACAGAGTTCAAGGCGTGGCATGGAGAGCTGCTTTTTTGGTGCCACACGAGACCTAGCCATGATGAATGCAACTTGGATTTCATCACCCTTTTCCACCCGTAAATAGGCCACAGAGCCATATGCCTTCTCCGAAGCATCACAGAAGACATGCATATCAATTATGGAGGATGTTTCGTGTGGGCGTGTAACACCTAGGCAATGTTATTCTCATAGGTGAGGAAGCTCTCCTTCCCATGTCTGCCATTCTGAGATGAGGTCAGCTGGTGTAGGTTCATCCCAACCTCCAGCCCTTTTCCATAGTGTTTGCACCATACTTTTGGCCCTTGTGGTGAAAGGGATTATGAAGCAAAGTGGAACATACTGGCTTGCCAGAATGTGATAGACATTCCTTATTGAAAGTTCTCCATTCGTTGATACAGGTCAGTATTTATAGCCTAAAATGTCTTGTGAACAGTGCCACATTAGGCCAAGTGTTGACTCTTGTGAATCAGTTTTATTTGATGACAACCACAGTTCACACCCTTCTGATTTTGCTTCTGCTGGTAGATATGCAGTCACGTCTGGAATATTGCTAGCCCATTGCCGTATATCAAAGCCACCAGCCGCTAATAATGATCTCATTTTGTGAGTGATCTTCTTAGCATGATGCTGAGACTGTAGAGACTGTAAGCAATTGTCCAGACAGAAAAGCTCCTGGACAGACTCGGCTACAGCTTCATTGCCCACAATGTTGTCTCTGATGCGTCTCTGGAGGGCATATGTAGCGCAGCATGGACTACAGTTGGTCCTGAATGTTGGTACTTGCCATTCATAGATATCAGGGGTGTGTTACCTTTCCATGTCTCTCCAGAGAAAGCGGAGCAGTGGCTGGTCTTCGGGAAGCAGCCTGATCTGGTGAAACATGATTCAGGTTCATTTGTTTGCGGTTGGAAGAGCAGTTAAACACCACCCGGTCTTTGCCATTGTGATACACAGTGTGGTGAGGAACATACCATGATTCTGCTTCCACACTGGTTATCTGTACTGTGTAACCTGCGTTCTTGAGTTTGTGTATTTCTTTGTTATACACGTTTGCCAGATCAGGATTATTAATCAGGTGACGTTCCGCAGCTCTTAAATGAGCCATGACAGCGTTTGATGGTGTCTGAAATTTAGCTGCATCTCCCTTTCACAGTAGTGGGGTAGCATAGCGATTCACACCATCAGCTGTAACACGTACCGTTTTCTCTTCCAAGATGGCAAGTGCAACCTTATCTTGTCTGAAGCGGACTACTTCTTTCTCAGTTCTGTGTAGCAATATGTCCAGCTGCCACAACCGCTCAACATGCTGAAATAATTTTTGCATAGGAGAAAGGAATGTGGTGTGGAGGCACGAGCTTACATTTGAAGGTTGGTGGAGAAAGGTTGTGGGCCTTTGAACAGTCCAGCCCAGTTGTGTGTGTACCACTATAGGGCTACCAAGAGGACCCACACGGATGGGACAGTTTGGTGTGATCAGCTGCAGATAATCTGATTGTATGTGTAGCAAAGGGTGTACTTTAGTGAACCCTTTTAATGTCCCTTAAGTGTCCATATCTCCTTTTCAGCGAGTCCACAGGGCAAGACTGCTCAGCAAGATTGAGTTCTTCTGCTGTAAAAGCTTTTTGAAGGTGGTGTTTTACACTTGGGTGTGACAGAGCTGATACCACAAAGGAGACTGTGGTTCCTCTTAGCTGAGCAAGGTCTTGTCTTATTGTTCTGAGACTCAAAATTTCCTAAGATCCTTTCAAACCAAGATGCTTGACTGCTGCTGGTAGTGTGATTGTTCATTCTGAACCATCATCTAATACTGCATGCGTGTCCATGAATCTTTTATCACTGTGGAGTCTCACTTGGACAACTTTCAGCATCACCCTATCTCAAGTTTATCTCTCAGTAAACTTGAGTAGCAGTTGTGCTCACTGTGAGTATGCTTTGGTTCTCCACAGCAACTGCAACCTCATGCAGAACAGGCAGGTGGAGTCCCCCCACAGCGTGCTGTCTTGTTTGTGACCTCGACCACACCTCCAGCATTTATTGTGCTGTTTAATCCAGCTTCCTCTTTGAGTGTGGCTCAACTTGCAGAACGCTGCACAAGCATTGAGATAATATTCATGGTTGTTCCAGTAGGGTCAAAAGGGCTTAAAGCGATCCCGCTTTTTAGCTGTAGCTGCCACTTTAGTATCTGTGGGGGAACTAATCGTCAGACCGGTGGCTCTAGGTTGTTCACTGTTGGTGACGATTGTTGCAGCCTTGGCTTTTGAATAAGAAAAGATTTTCTGCTCTCTTCGAAGGGGCTCTGCATGTACTGGCCCTGTTGCATGCCTAGATATTTGAATGGCCCGAGCCTTTCGTTCCAGCCATTCAGCAAACTCTGGCAAAGTGTAAGTTCTGGAATTGCCACTTGCAATGATGTGCTGATTGAAACAGTACTCTATGAATGAGTCTTTATAGCTGACAGGTAGTTTGGTCAGTAAGGTGTCCACATGGGATCCACACTGCAGTTTGTATGTAGAAGGCCCATCCATAGTGTTCAGCATGCCCACCAGTGTGTTGACGGCAGCCGCAAAGTCCTCAAATCCTTGAGCATCGCCTGACAGTATGGCTGGTGCATTCAGAATAGATCTCAGCTCATTCTGAATTAGCAGTCTTGGTTGACCATACCTCTGCTGTAGAGCCTGCATACAGGGTTGCACCTGAGGATGGGCAGGCTGTACAGCAGCTGGTTGAGGCTGTGGCCATGAGCCTGAACTTGGGAGTTTAGCAAACTGTCTCTGAAGCTGTGGCCCTGGCAGGGAAACTACACAAGCTATATTAGGTGGCTGCCTACATAGTTGCAGCCGCTGTTGCATAGGGGGCTCATGATAAAGTGCTTCCTCATAGTGTGGCAATGACGCTATGGTCACAGGGGCTTCTAATTCAGTGTTATGGAGTTCAGTGTGAGGAAGGCTCTGGTAGTGCCCATAAACAGGAGATCTAGATTCAGAGGATGCCTGTCTAGCACTATTCATTCTGACTTGAAGTTGTCTCATCTCACTGTTTAAATCTCTCCATCATGCCTCCAAGTCTCTGTCCCCAGGAGCATGAGTGATATAGCCCTTATGAGGATCCTGGCTTGTATGGGATATTCCTGGAGTGGCGTCTGCTGTTGAAGACTGGAAATGATGTGGAGGTGGATAGCCAAGAACAAAATCCTCCAAGTAGGTGGGTACCCGCCGGGTACGACTTGGATGAGGATCTGGCACTTGTTCTCCCTCGTGGAAATCTCTGGATGTAACCATAGTGCAGCTGATGTCCCAGATCTAGCTCGAAGGACCAGTTTGTGGGATATTTTGTATGTAGTGGACTGGTTGTACATCAACTGGCCTAATTCTTTGATTAGAAAGAATTGCAGCTATCCCAGGGTGAAGTTTGAAATCCAAATGTTTATTATGGAATAGCAATATGAAGAGTAGACAGTTCTGATTTTGTGTGGATGTGGAAGTGGTTTCTGTAAGAAGAACAAAATTAAATATTATACATACATATATATATATATATATATATATATATATATGTATGTATGTATATATGTGTGTGTGTGTCAATACTAGTACAACATAGCAACAAATAAACACTATTAATGACTGATTATATTGGCTAAATATACTGATTATAAGTTCAAACCCAGTAATACAACAGTAAACAAGAGCATATTTTGCAACCTAAGAGAGCTGTATACAGCCACATTAAAGCGAGCAAGTCTGCCGCTGCTGCTACTGACGAGCGGTGTCAGGTTACATGCTCGGTATAATAGTTGCTCATGTGCCAATCAAGCACTAAATAACTGTTTCCTTTAACAAGTTATGAAGAACAATATACAAATGGAGATAAATAAACACTGTTGATGGCAAAAGCTGGTAGATTCGTCAGGTATGTGAGTACAGTCAGGTCCATAAGTATTTGGACAGTGACACAGTTTTGGTAATTTTGCCTCTGGACACCACCACAATGGATTTGAAATGAAGCAATCAAGATGTGACTGAAGTGTAGACTTTCAGCTTTAATTCAAAGGCTTCAAGAAAAATACTGCATTAACCGTTTAGGAATTACAGCCATTTTGTGGAGTCCCTCCATTTTCACAGGCTCAAAAGTAATTGGACAATTGACTGATAAGCAGTTTCATGGCCAGCTGTGGCCTGTTTCCTCCTTATATCATGATAAATTAAGGAGATAAAAGGTCTGGAGGTGATTCCAAGTGTTGAATTTGCATTTGGTAGCTGTTCATGGGAACTCTCAATATGCCGTCCAAAGAGGTGTTGAT
>CM040481.1:8011956-8025965 GCA_022758105.1 Pangasianodon gigas
AGTTTGTCCAATTACTTTTGAGCCTGTGAAAATGGAGGAACTCTGTAAAAAATGGCTGTAATTCCTAAACGGTTAATGCAATATTTTTGTTAAACCCCTTGAATTAAAGCTGAAAGTCTACGCTTCAGTCACATCTTGACTGCTTCATTTCAAATCCACTGTGGTGGTGTACAGAGGCAAAATTACCAAAATTGTGTCAGTGTCCAAATACTTACGGACCTGACTGTATGTGCTAAACTAGATGGACTGCTTTGAATGGGCACGCGTGAAGCAGGGAATTTTGTACACATATGCTAGCATATGCTTGGGCTCTGTTTTCATCATGGTGTATATTTCATGACCATCAGTGCAGGTGCTAAAGTGGTTCCGAGTTTAAGGGTGAATCCATGTTTTTGAAATTCAATTCATATTCAACACTCAGATAAAATACTTGGTTCCCAAATCAGACTTTGAAAACTAGGATCAATGCACGTGTCCTGTCTATACTTCCTCTGTTTACTTCATTTACTGCCCAGATAGGCCAGGTTTCTCTCCCTGTAGTGTTTTAAATTTGGGCGAGCCAGCACTTGAGCTCTCAGGTGGCCATTATTAGAGATCACTGGAGCCACAGAGCACTTAGTAGCATCCACTGCAGCGTACAGGCTCTCAGATTCAGCTTACACACCGTCTCTTTGTGATGCAGTCTAACTCACTTGTGCTGTTGTATCAAATAGCAGTCCATATTTCAGGCAGGATGGACAACATAAATTGTTCTGAGAAAGTCTGTTTAGCTTTTAATGCCTTCCTAATGTACATTTCTTTCATAGCTTTAGCTTTAGTTCCAGAAAGGACAGCGCTAATAAGCATTTCGTTGTAAAGCTCATGTGCTATGCAAAGCATGCAGATTTTTTTTTTAATCAAAGGAAAAATGTTGTATTGTATACAACTAAAAAGTATGAGTCCACTTACTAGAGTGCCTTACCAAAATCCAAAGTCTATCCATCATCTCTTGATTGGGCTGCTTTGCCATAGAATATCCTGTATGTATGGTTAGACATTAAGCCATACTACATAGCACAAGCAATATTATTAATTTCAAGTTGTTTATACAACTACAATTATCCAGCCTGAAAACCTGCACAGCTTGCACAGCGTGTTAGAAGTTATTATGTATGACGATGCTGATGATGCTAACCAATGTGATTTTTCTCCAGCACACATCCCTGGATGGCTTTTCTACCAAACTGGCGAGCCGCCAGAACCTGCCTCGCTGCAGGAACTCACTGAGCACCAGCGTGGACGAGCAGCCGCATATCGGCAACTACCGCCTACTCAAGACCATCGGCAAAGGGAACTTCGCCAAGGTCAAACTGGCGCGGCATGTGCTCACTGGACGAGAGGTAAGGGTCTTGAGAGAGTGCTGCTTACAAGTTATGTTCATGTTGTCAAAGCAGTGTCAGATTTCATGATTAATTTTGTTGTTAATTTATTAATTTTGCAACTCAGAAGTATTCTCTCTTTTTGTGCGAGACTTCTGGTTCAGTTCTGCACTTGCTTGTAAATGTAGTAAAGTAACTGTGAGATATTGCTGTTTATCGTTATAATGAAGCATTTATTTATTTGTTTATTTTTCTGTTAAGAAAGGTGTGGGAAAAGAGATGAACAGCTAACTCATGTGTGCAGTCACTCAGTTTCCCTTAATAAAAATTCTCATAGAAAACTTCTACTTTTATTCAGGTACAAGATTTTTTTTCGTTTTGTTAGCTGCTAGTTCTGAACTATAGCATAGCTATTTGACTCTGCAAGCCACTGTTATGTACAGACGTCGCTAACGTTAGCTTGCTAGCTATCCACTCTCACGTTTTTATCAGTGAACAAACAAACTACTGAAATAACTTAATCCTTGTCTAGCTAATCTCAGTAACATTTAACTTCATTCAAATGCAGTTTAACTTACATTTATGTGTTGATGTCCTCCTGATGAGACGCTGCCTCAGAGTGTTCACTGGAGCACCAGAGCCTGGGTGGAGGCAGGTGCAGATCCTATGGCGTCTCGCCTCCACATTCAGCTCTGGTGCCCGTTTTATAGTCAAAACAACACCTGCTGTCAGAAACCTTTTCATTTGTGCCAGTTATTATGGCAACACCTAACTGCACAAACAAGGCCAGTTTTACATGAATCCATAACTATTCACGTTAAATGTGATATGGTAAATAACAGTCTCGATAAATGCTGTGATGAATACAAATGAATCAGCTAAAATAACTGGAAATCTAACCAGAAGTTTTATGCAAAAACCTTCAAAAAAAAGCCGAGTCCATCAGAAAACAAGGTGGAGAAAGGCTTCAAAGGACTTAAAAAATTCATCAAAATTTGTAACTGATGAAGCTCCATTAATGAACAGTGAACATCTTACACACCTCTACTGTCTTTCCTGACCTGCCAAACGTTACACATTGTACTTTTCTAGTGTCTACATCTTAACACAGACAAGTGGCAACAATTACAGGTGCAATTACCCATCTAGAGAAACACTCTAGTGAAAATTGAAGTACTGCTTCAAATTCTTCACTCAAGTTATTGTAGACCAGTATAAACACTTAAATTTCCTTAAAGTATGAAAGTAAGTGTACAAGAAAGACCTCTGCCTCAAATCACACACCAATTTTAGTTTCTGATGGTAAATCGAGCCCCTTTCACAAAGGAGTGAAGGGACGCGGGAAAACATTAGCTACGGCTAAATAACAAAAGCTTTATTCGTTATCATTCAAATGTTAGCATGAAAGCTCTGATAATACAGAATAGTTGAACTGGCTTGATAAATACAAAGTGCGTGTAGCAACTGATGGGTTATGGTGATGGTTATTAGGTTTCATTCTTGCTGTCACGTCTGTTAAGGTTTAGGGTAGTTAGGAATTTAGGTCAACTCCTTGAAGCTGTGCGATGTTAAAAAGTCAGCACATGACTTAGCAAATACATCTTTATAGAGAAATGTAGTAATGTAGTGTCTGAAAATGTAGTGGAAAAACTCTACAGAATACATAAAATCAAGACTTGTTACTTTCCACCACTGTTGTAAACAATGCCTTTAAATGCCATTAATATGTGGGAGGCCTTTTCCGTACATCAGCATGCACTAGCATGAGTTTACTGAACTGTTCATGATGTTTATCTCTTTTTGACCTCTCACACGCCCCTGAGATTCATGAATGAATGGGGACGCGTAAATAAAGTGTAATGCCAGGAGCACACACTGCAGAATTTTCAAGGTCCCCTTGATGCTTTTCATGGTTCTTACTAGCATAGTTACTTCTAAGGGAATAAGCAGACCATGGAGCTGTACAGGCTTCCTTGTTTATTACTGCCAGAGAGTACCAAAATTCTAAAAGTAGAGACACAGGAAGTCATATTTTAAAACTGAAAGTCCACAGAGAGGAGATTGTGGTTGATTAATGAGCATATGTTTTTTTAATAACATGCAACATATTACTTCCTTTTCCCTCATATTTTGCTAAGCCATACTGCACTTTTCTCTGGAAGTATCAGCACACACACCACGTGTGCCTGCCTCCATGAATAATGCACCACAATGCACATGATGCCCTTCTGTCCAGTGAAGGTTAAATTATTTACTGCAAAACATATGAACTCCAGTGGACATGGACAAACAACTGCATCAGATGAAACCGCACATTGAACATAAGAAAAAAAAAGGCTAAATATTAATTAAAATATGTGTATTCTAGGGGAATTAGAAAGATACATGTTTTTTATTTTTGTGTCTCTGTTATTGGCACCATCGGAAATGTAACTGAAGCATGCTCTCATTTATTTTTTACTTTTATAGTTCATGATTTCCTGTTTCACAGGGGTATAAATATGAGGACAAATTCTCTTAGTCATCAATATGGGGATAAGACAAAGTCTGTTGACTTTCTTAAATCAGGCAAAGGCTACAAAAATAGCTACATACCTGAAAATGCACATATCTGCTGTAATAACTGCAATAAAATAAAATACATGCAATAATGTATTTTACCCCCACACACAGTAAGGAGAATAGATAGAGGCAAAATTTTCTCCAGAGATTACAGTTGGAGAATTTAGACTCTACCTCATCCCAACAAACTGTTTGAAAGGCGTGCATGAGGAAAAACTTTTCTTTCATTTAACCACAAATGTAAGCACCTTGAGTTCACCAGATGTAAACTTTGGCTGAAACGTGGTTATATGGTCAAATAAGACAAAAATAGAGATAATTGTTAAAAAAAAACACTCAAGGTAGTTTAGATATAAAAAGAAGCATACACAGAAAAGGACCTAATCCCCGCTGTTAAGTATGATGTAGGATCTGTGGTGATGTGGAGCTGTTTTTCTTGTTACAATGAGTGGCATCAGGGACTGCATGAAGTACAAGGAGATTTTAAATGAAATTCTGGCTGCCTCTGCCAAGAAGTTACAACTGGGTCATGGTTGCCTTTCAGAGGCGCGATCTTTCAGAAAGGCAGTGATCCAAATCCACAGAAAAATGGTTTAATTGGCTGCTTGCACTCAGGGCTAAGACTCATTTCCATTTTGAAAAGGTGCAGTTCTAGAGTTTACATTATTCGGTACTGTTTGTCCTTCATAATGCGATCGAAATGAGCGTTTGCTGTAAGGAATTTAAGACAGAATTTTTCAAAGACAAATAACATCATGAGCACTGGTACATTCTTCTCTCAGGAGACGAAAGCAAACCTATGTCACAACCATTTCACCATTTCCACCAAAAACAAGGGTCTATAGCAGACATTTGACACCAGATTAGCTTGCTGCACTGAAACCACTGAAACCAGAGGGTCGGTGACGACCGTCAAAAGAGCAGAGCTGTAACTCTTCAAATGGAATGGCTACAGAATTCAAACACCACGGCCCAGTGGGTGGGACAGGACTTTTACATGCTAATAATATATTTACCTTTATAGCCTGTGGGTTATTTTTGTAAAAGACAGACTGACATGATAAATTGTCAAAGAAAATCACACATAATAATAAAAAAGGTATGTGCCTAGAAACTAATGTCATGGGAGGTTTCCAGTTTCAACTGAACACATCCTGTTAGCATAGGCACAAGCTACTTTGCAGTGAATTGCATGAGGTAACATTAGCTTGGGTGTTCTGTCAATAGGTATTTTCTTACCTTCATATAAGGTAAGAAAATACAAGAAAAAATATATAAGAATGTCATCGCGGGGAGCTCCTGACTGTAAAATACCACAATTACGAGTATAGTGAATGAAACTGAAACGGAGGAACTGTGGTAAATTTAATGCAGATGTGTCTTTGCAAGTATCCCATAACCACAGAATCAAGCTCCAGTCCTCTGACCTAAACTTCATTTAAAACCTGAACTGAAGAGGAGAGTCCACAAGAGAGGACCTCAGACCCTGAGAGATTATCTATTGAGGTGGTCTCAGATTCCTTTCTCTGTGTTCTCCAATCACATCAAGCGATATAGGAGAAAACTGTGGCATCATGTTGGACGAGAGGGGTTAGCTCATATTTTCAGTGTGATATTAAGTTAACTAACCACAGACATTTTTATATATCCTTTACAGAGGGTGCCAATATTTGCTGAGATGTCTGTATTACAGTCTGGGGAGGAAGGAGAGGCTTACCCATACTCCTTTAGGTCCAGGGCAGTGATTTGTGAGCAGTGAGAGAGATTGTGATCTGAAGTGGCGTGCGGACATTACTGTAATGAGCTCAGCTCGTTATGAACCGCAGAAAGGATGTGTGCGCCGTCTGCTCACCTACCCACCCTAGAGGAGCCGAAAATAGAAGCCACCTGCGCACATCGTGCCTCTCTCTGCTTTACTTTCCCTTTCTTTCACACACAGCCTCTCTTTCTCACTCTCTCTCTCTTTCTCCCACACTCACATAGACTGAGTTGCCATTGAACAACACAAGACCAACCTGGCATCATATTCCTGTCTCCATATACCATATTGGAAAAACATTCAGAATGGGGACTAAAACAAATTAAATTATTGACACTAATTGTCAATAATGGAGGTGCACTACTGTCCCAGATGTGAACACTGACTGTAGTAAAGCTTGCTTCTGCCATGAGTGTCTAGAATGCACATTATTTATCACCATATGCAATTAGAAGCATTTAAGGCCACTATGGAATGTACAGCTGAGAGCAGAACTACTTTTTCCCAGCCATTGTATTATTTTAAAACATTTAAAAGCATTAATTGAATTTTATTGATGAATGATCAGTGATGGTCCTTGATGACAAGAGATAACACTTTATTGATCCCAAGAGGAAATTAGAGTGCTCCATCAGCATACATAAAAGAAAAGGCACAAAATACGCATAAGAAACAAACAATAAAATAAAGATTGAATAAAATCAGTAAAATAAATATTGAATATATTGAAAAATACAATAAAATTTAACTGTAAAAATGTATGCATAGCATAGATATACACCGATCAGCCATAACATTAAAACCATCTGCCTAATATTGTGTAGGTCCCCCTTGTGCTGCCAAAACAGCTCTGACCCATTCGAGGCATGGACTCCACAATACCTCTGAAGGTGGTCTGTGGTATCTGGCACGAAGACGTTAGCAGCAGATCCTTTAAGTCCTGTAAGTTGTGAGGTGGGGCCTCCATGGATCAGATTTGTTTGTCCAGCACATCCCACAGATGCCCGATCAGATTGAGAGCTGGGGAATTTGGAGGCCAAGTTAACACCTTGAACTCTTTGTCATATTCCTCAAACCATTCCTGAACAATTTATGCAGTGTGGCAGGGCGCATTGTCCTGCTGAAAGAGGCCACTGCCATTAGGGAATACTGTTGCCATGAAGGGGTGTACTTGGTCTGCAACAATGTTTAGATAGGTGGTACGTGTCAAAGTAACATGTACATGAATGCCAGGACCCAAAGTTTCCCAGCAGAACATTGCCCAGAGCATCACACTGCCTCTGCTTGCCTTCTTCCCATAGTTCATCCTGGTGCCATCTCTTCCCCAGGTAAGTGACGCACACGCACCTCGCCGTCCACATGATGACCAGACCACCTTCTTCCATTGCTCCCTGGTCCAGTTCTGATGCTCACATGCCCATTGTAGGCTCTTTTGTCAGAGGACAGGTCAGCATGGGCACTCTGACTGGTCTGCGGCCACGCAGCCCCATATGCAGCAAGCTGCAATGCACTGTGTTCTGACACCTTTCTATCATAGCCAGCATTAACTTTTTCAGCAATTAGTGCTATAATAGCTCTTCTCTGGGATCGGACCAGACGGACTAGCTTTCGCTCGCCACCTGCATCAGTGAGCCTTGGGCGCCCATGACCCTGTCACCGGTTCACCAGTTGTCCTTCCTTGGACCACTTTTGGTAGGTACTAACCACTGCATACCAGGAACACCCAACAAGACCTGCTGTTTTGGAGATGCTCTGACCCAGTTGTCTAACCTTCACAATTTGGCCCTTGTCAAAGTCGAAATCAGTGTAATAACATTTTCCTCAACAAACAAAAATCAGATGGAAATATCGGAAGCAGTCAAGGGGATAAAGTGTTTTTTTTTTTTCATTTTGCACTCACTGATTAAAGGAATTATTTAGGATACACTGGACGCCACTTGCTACACGCTTGGAATCAGTGTAGTCAGGGGTAGTTGATATAAATGGGCTAGGAGGGATAAGCCCTGGTATTCCA
Organism: Pangasianodon gigas; assembly: GCA_022758105.1. NCBI lineage: Eukaryota > Metazoa > Chordata > Actinopteri > Siluriformes > Pangasiidae > Pangasianodon > Pangasianodon gigas. The sequence continues at coordinate 8,019,650 of CM040481.1, forward strand.
CACCAGATTATTTGCCATTAACAAATGCCCTAGGGTGTCTTCACGCTTGCTCTGAACACTCAATCTGCAATCAGGACTGATTCTAGGCTTGTTTGTGGGCAGAGCTCATAATTGCCTTCAAATTCAGAATTCCTTCCAAACCATGGCAAATTCATATGTGACCTTTATGCATGCAGATTTGCAAAATGGTAGGCACTAGGTTCATCCGTTTGTTATTTTTTAAAATTATTTTCCTCAAGTAGATCTCTGGACCACTCCTGGGCTCAAAAATAGTGTTCTCCAACAGCCTCAAGTCCAGAAAAAAATTACCTTAAAGGGGATTATTTTGGATTTTTGTGGGACTAAGCGCAACAGCACTGCCAGTGGTTGTAGGGAAAAAATACACAGAATGGTATGATGAAGTGTGGCTGAGGCTGATTTCTTTCTAGCCCAGGCTATAGATTCATGATTCCTGAAATTTTACAGCCTATGTTGCTGACACATCTATAACACGTCATCAGCAGTGATGGAGAAAGTGTATTTAAAATACAGTTGTGGGTGTTATTAATACAAACCAGGTGGATTATTTAATTGATCATCATTTTCCTTCCAAAATGCACACATTGTATAATCACTGTCCATTGTACATTGTCGATTGTACAAATAACACAAAAGGACAGATAACAGAACTGTAAATTTAGTATTTTTGTACAGACAGGTCAAGAAGTAACAGAAAACTGGGCAGCACATTATAGATTTTGCATGAAAGATGGGCTAGCTGTTGAATTTATTTGCCCACCTCTGCATCTGATTTGATTAAAAATGTCAAATCTCCTGTAGCAGTAGGATAACTTGCTTTTATAAAATTCCATTAGGGGCTATTAATCTCAAAATAACCACACTATGGCAAACCTTTGTGAAATTGTGAGCAATATGACTCATGCTCATGATTTCTGTTTTATTATTATATTGTATTATTATTTTTAAAACTCTCCTAGTTTTATTCACAGAGATAATAACCTGATAACCATCTTTCTTAGATTGATCCTTTCTCATTATATCACAATAAAACACAGTATTAAAACCTGAAATAGAGTAAAGAAAATGTTTCTTTTTTACAGGAGTGTGCAATGTGCAATGGGAATTGGGTTCATATATATATATGTATATATATATATACATATGTATATATATGAGATATGTAGAGTATGTAAAATGTTCTTAACTGCTGTGTAACTTTTTCCACACAGGTGGCTGTCAAAATAATAGACAAAACCCAGCTGAACCCCACAAGTCTACAAAAGGTAAGTTCCTTAAAACATTTAAACCAAAGTATAATGCTTCTTTCTGCTCATTAGAAACATCTGCTCATCATATGCCATTAGAATTAAATGAACAATAGCAAGACAGTTAAACCCTTTTAATAATTGGGACCATTAAAACCAGTCCTCTCTGATACATGATCACTTTCTCCATGCTGAGCTTCCTTGCTTCCTGCATGACAGAGCAGTCAAATATTCCTCTGTGCCGATTTAGAAGGCTCAGTCTGGTCTCCCTTCTGTCCCGTTTTTTACATATTTATCACAGTCCACATTGAAAATGGTGTATTTACTTTTGTGCATTTTATTCTGCAGTTGCTTTTAGTTTGTTGCATTGCATCTGGAGAGATCCCATAGGCCAGTATCAGCCTTACTTACATTACTGTCCCTTACGTTTCACATTTGCTTATTCATGGAAGGCAATGATGAATGCAAAAATGGAGGTGCTTCTGTGCCTTAGACTGTTCTGTGTAATGACACTTTTGTGGAATCGCCACTAAAAATCCTGCTTGTGTCTTTCACTATCATAGTGGGTGATTATAAACAGGTAGCACATACACAGTGCACTAGTGTCACATCTCTGCCAGCACTGATCTCTGCTGAAATCCGGAACTACAATTCCCATATACCCCGCCTTACCAACAAACTACGAGGACGATCACATGACCATGACCATCTCAAGAAGCCTATCCCTGTTCACAGTCCCCTGATTATTAAGGCACCCTGTTCACAGTCACACCCAGTCCTTTAAATAACCTGGACTTTCAAACGTTCAGTGCGAAGTCTCACTCATGCATCTGCCAGTAATGTAACAAAGCCTTTCTCTCATCTTCTCCAGTTTCAGTTTGTTTTTTTAATTTACTGATTATTGTCCTTGCCTAGGGTGTCCTTCAACACACAGTTTATACCACTAAATCAGTTACACGTAGCTCCATTCAGGGGTGTTGAGGCTATCATTTTTTCATTTACAGTTGCCTGCTGGACAACAGGTTCAGTAGACTGTTGATGTCACTTTTTCATTTCTAGGGTTTTACTTAAGGTTGAGGCTGCTAAAAATAGCCAAGCTATACCTTCAGATACTAAGTCTGCTTATTATGAGCAATGATAGAAAACTAAAGTGATGGAAAGGACATTTTTCTTTTTTTTTTTTCATTTTTGATCTCTGAAATGGACACTGCACAATGTTCAAAATCTCAGAATCACTGAACTGCTCGCACAACATAACTTAAATCTCTTGCGATCCTTTGTTTTTTGGACCCGATATTTTGCCAGCTGTGTAGTATTCTGTGTGACTATTAATCACGTGTCCACATTGATGCACTGCTTATACATGTTAACAGAATTCATTAGGAATATCTTTCCTTTCCCTGTCATATAATGCCATGATCTCATAATAATAATTATCTTTTCACGTGTCGTGCGTCCTTTGTTAATAAATGAGTCTGTGAACATTATCACTGAAAGCATGGTTTAAGAAGGAACCAGGAAGTCAGCTTGGCCATGATTGTAGGATTGCTGTGCACTATGGACAGGTTTTTTTTTTTTTTTTTTTTTTTAAATGAAAGACATTTATTTTTAGAATAGAAACACAACCACAGACAGTGGTAAGCAACATCAGATGGTGGTTTCTCAACAGCATGGGTGAAATACAAGCGGTCTATGTTGACTTTAGTGATGCGATTGATTTTTCAGTTGTGCAGACCCTCATATAATATGATATCTCGTTATACCTGCTAATGTCAATAAAGATGTGAATCATAGCAAACTGAAGAGCATCTAAATGATCGGAGCTGTCTTATCTTCGCTTCTAATCTCTCATATAAAGTTGTGAATCTTGTGAAAGGAATGAGGTGAAGCTGAAAAGTCAAGGATGTCGCAAACAATTCGTAATGCTGCGTAAGACTCAGTAGATATGGCAAGACAAGGCTTATCATTCTCACTCCAGGATGCCATGTTGTCTGCATGTGAGTCATAGCTGGGCATTGAATATTGTTCTCTTGTCTTCTAGGCCCACACTTGTTCTTCCTTATCCTACTGTTCTCTGAGTCACGAGAGGCGAGATGAGCTCACGATTGAGTCTCTATAACCACAATTCCATTGCAGACTATTCCAGACTACCGAATACTTGTCTAAGGCACATGACATATTGGTGCTGGTATTGTTTCCCCCCAGGACTTATGATTTGGTTCAACTGCAGTGGAAAGATGAGAGACAATAAGACAGAATGTGAATGAACAATAAGAGAGAATGTGAACAGAAACACAATTTCCCTGCGTTCACACTAGCAAGCGACAAGCCGCTCATGTCATCTGTCTCTCGTGGAGAGACGGAGACGGTTGTGCACCGTCCTGCTTTTTTTTTTTTTTTTACACTGATGAGAAATGGTAGTTGCTGAAATGTATAGCATACAACACACTATGCCATACACATTATGCTGGTTTTTGATTTATGCATAATGTGCTAGGCTTTGCACTAGCTTCATTGGCAGATTAGAGAAGCAAGCTAACTGTACTAGCTATGTACACTCACTAGAGGCACCAACGATCTCTGCTACTTCCTTCCAAGCTTTATTTTTTCATTGAAATATCTCTATGCCCTTACAGGTTAAACAGTAAATGGGAACTAATTGCAGGTAGGAACCGAAGTTGTGAGCAGGGAACCGAAGAAACGTCGGATCACACACTCTCCACAGAATTGGTCCGAGGAATCATTCGAGCCAGTTGTCTGGATTTGTCTTTTTAGCATGGCATACCTAATTAACATAGAATTTAAACATTGTACGTGTACAGTAACTTATTTATTATTAACATTTTACAATGTTAGCTAGTAAAAAAACCATATTCCTATTTTGTGAATATTCTATTAATATATCTATTAAATGGCTAAATTATCTGGACATCCCAGATTTTTTTAATGTATTGCTAATTTTGAAATTGAATTTTAAACACAGAAAATACAGTGTCCCTTTAATTGGAGTTCAGTACTGTATACTGCATATCCAGTGTACAGGTCTAATTCATTTCCTACTAGTTACTGTAACCCTGTTGATAAAACAATTTACACACCACATACAGCTGTGCCTCCTCTTCAGACTTCAGACTCTTCAGGCACTTACGCCATGATAGCTAAAATGGAGACATCCAGACGGTAATGCATCGCTCCGTTTTCCATCTGCCCTTGACTCACTTATTGATTTTCTATAACTTAAAACCCAGCAGTCTCTCATGTGCTACATTAAGATCCCTGCATTTCCTTACCAGCTCAGTAAGCAAAATGTGCTAGCATATTACAAGATACCACGAATTAGCCACAAAATATTTCATAGCTTCAGTTAGCCACTTTAAAATTCCAATGATGGTCCCTAAACAGACATATCTAGCAAAAGCTCAGCTTTTAAAAAGGCTGCTGAATCATGGCTCATGGATTAACTTTGAGGTGAAAGTGGTAGTTAAATGGGGGTAGGGAAGATATTGAGCTTTGTGGTTGTGTGAGGGCATAAAGAAGGTGATTTTCACTTTTGAGTGAGACTTGTATTGACAGGCCCATCGCATATAGGATTGATAGTGCTACTGGTAATATATGTGTGTGTTCAAGAGGTGTTGTGTGGCATTTTCTAAATGTAATCTTCACAGTTTCAGTATTTTAGATTATATATATTGTGTTTGTGTGTGTGTGTGTGTGTGTGTGGGCTTGGCTTGTGCAATATAATAATTTAATCCCAGTACAGTCTGACAATGCCACAATATCCTGTGACATTTACTATGATTATATTGTATTACCATTCACATTTTGCACAGGAGCTCTGCAGTTTACCATCAGATTACACTAATTAGACTTATCACACAAAATATGCCAAAAGAGCAGTATTCTTTCCCAAATAAAATGGGAGATGAGCCAATCATGCAGATGTTTTGAACTCTCTGATATTAATTAACACTGCCTGGAAAAATGCCCCACCAGCATGTATACAAAGAGCTTACGAACCATGTATAGGATCTTGCTGTCAAAAGGAATCGATCAGGAGAGGGGTACAAAATAATTTGTGGAGAAAATGGGGCACCGCAGTTACATTAGCAAGAACAGGACATCCCTTCAAAACTGAAGAAAGGTCAAGAAGAAAACTTATCAGGGATGCTGCTGAAAGACCTACGGCAACATTAAAGGACCTGCAGGAATATCTGACAAGTACTGGTCACAGTATGTTATGTGCAAAAACAAGACAGCTTATATTATACATATGGTGAAGCACAGTGGTGGCAGCGCCATGCTTCTCTTCAGCTGGGACTGGGGCTCTATTCAAGATTGAGGGAATCATGGATAGGGAAGGCTTTCCAGTGCTTTTTGGAGCGTGAGTATGGGGATTTACCCATTTAGCCACAAGAACATTAGTGAGATCAGCCACTTATTTTGGGGAGGAGGCCTCGCACCCAGTCGGCGATCCAATTCATCCCAAAGGTGTTCAGTGGGTTGAGGTCAGGGCTCTGTGCAGGCTGCTCGAGTTCTTCCACGCCAGGGGCATTGTCATGCTGGAACAGGTTTGGGCCTCTTACTTACAGTGAAGGGAAATTGTAATGCTACAGCATACGAAGACATTCTAGACAATTGTGTGTTTCCAACTTTGTGGCAACATTTTGGGGAAGAACCACATATGGATGTGATAGTCAGGTGTCCACAAACCTTGGCCATATAGTGTATCTGACAGTTGGGGGCATTTGGCTAGCCCCACAGGGAAAACTGCTTTTTTGCAATAGAAAAGTGCTAAGAGGTTTCCTTTTACGTTACTGAGGTTAAGGTTAGGTTTATATGTAGGTAAAGGCAGAGCATTAATTGGCTTCTTTAATAATTATGTTAATGGAATTTTCTCACAAGACTAGAAAGGTGTGTGTGTGTGTAGTCATTTGAAACCCTGGGCCTCCCATCTGGCCCCTCTGGGCACCACGCATAGCACCTGGCATAAGATCATTTACCACTGCACACTAGAGACCTGTGTTAGGCCACCAGCTGGATAAAGCTTTCAC
>CM040481.1:8033740-8075075 GCA_022758105.1 Pangasianodon gigas
CTCTGTATCTATCAGAGTTAGTAGCATCCAAACATCATGAGGCCACAGAACATTAAAGCATTATAAACACATACTGTAATAATGCATACGTTGCATTCAGTATTGAAATCATTTATTATTTTTAGCCTTAATGTTCTTCTTATTCTGCTGTGTAGGATTTTTTAAAACTCTCATTTGTCTCAATGTCATCTTCTAAGCTTTTCTCCAAATCAGATTATCCGGAAAGAGATGATGTGTGTACATTAATCACTAGAGTAGACCACATTGTGCACCAGTGTTACACAATAATGTGTGTGTCTGTGTGTGTATATTTAGTAGCAGTGATGGATTCTGTAAGGAATTGTAACTACACTGTTTATCTGTGTAACAAGTGTGTAATTTCAGGGTTCTGTGTGTTCTGTTAATAATCCCATGTTGATGATGAGTCGAGCCTCCTGATTTGATTTCAGGTTTCGGATCTCCACATTACAGCTTTACTTAACCTTGGCTTCCTTCCTTACTTTTAGCTCATTTTGGGCCAAACCCTGTTAGCACTTTGTCGCCTCACTGTAAGGGACATGTGTTGCCTAAACAAGCAGAAATGCATCCTGTGAGAACTGATTATGCATCTTGTAGATTTTGTATTTTGAGATGTTGTATTTTGTATATTGTATGTTGTTTGTATTTTTATCATTAGTTGGAATTAAAGTTGGTGCGTTACCAGTTTCAGTGTTCAAACTGAGATAAATGAAAATTATCAGTGTGTTTTTAACAGATATACGAGAGATAAGCAGTCCAAGTCTTGCATTTTGTAATGCAAATAAAATCAGTATTTAGAGGTGCCCTGTGCAATATTTAAATCAAACAAGTGAATTAATTCACTGTTAATGATACCCTAGGAGATATACAGTATACTGACCCAAATGTCATCTTGATTAACGTGAGCCGTACAGCTGATCACCTCTTTTTCTGAAAGCGCATCAGTATTTTCATCCAGTGCAAATTAATTAAAGTTCACCAGTTACCTCGATCTGACAGGACTGCACGGTAAACTCATGTCGGCATAATTACAGTGCCCTTTACAATTATTGGCACCATTTATGAAAGTGATTATATATAATACATATTATGAAAATTAATATATATATAGAAATAGCAAATTTTTTAAGTAGTGCATTTTTCTACAAAACAAAATTGTAGTTGTGGTTTCAAAATGATCAGGACCCCTACAATTAATATTTTGTGATTATTTTGTGATTTTGAGAATAGCAGTCTAACCAGATTGGAGGCTTGTAGAGGGATCTTGGTCCACTTTGTGCAGAATATTTCAAGCTCCCCTATATACTTACATTTCCCTCTTCAATTCAAACCACAGGTTTTCAGTAAAGTTTGAATCCACAGACAGAGGTGGTCACTGCAAAACACTGAATTTTTTTTTCTTTAACCATTTACTGTGTTGATTTGGAAGCATGTTTGGCTCATCATCTTATTAAAAGCTCTATCTATGGCCAAGGCTGAAACTGCTGGCAAATGCAACCCCATTTTTGGCTGAAATATCCAGGCGCCATCAAGAGCTTGTGAACCACCAGCCACAAACCAGCCCCAAAGCATCACTGATCCACCACCATGGGATATCAGGGGCTTTTCTATATCTGCAGTTCCCATTTGTTGCTAAACATGCTGATGGTGTGCATGACCAAAATGTAGCTCTAATGATGTTGGATGAAGTACAGGCACTGCATTTTGGGAGATTCTCTCAGGAAGGGTTTTTTTTTTTTTTTTTTTTTACAACCCTTCCAAACAGCTTGTTGTTGTGAATGTTGCATATTAGTTATTTTTTTCAGCCACAAGAGTCAACTGAACTGTGTAATTCCAAAACTGTCTCTAAGCTCTTGTTTCCCTTCTTCACCAACCTCCTCTCTGTGTGGTGGGACATTGTGCTCATGGGTCCAATTCCTAGCAAATTTCCAATTGTTTTAGATGAAGAAACTTTTTGTTATGGCCGTAATTGTGCTTAATGGCATTTTATCTACTTATGGATTGTTTTATATTCATTGCCTGATTTGTGAAGGTCAACAACCGTCTGGCTTTTATGTTAAACATTATGCAGTTTTCCCCATATTAATGGACGATAAAGGGATTTTAAATGTGTAAAACCACATATTTATACCCCAGGAAAACAGGACATGGTTCAGATTTTTTAAGACAGACAGTTTGTTTGCATTTATTTAAAATATTCCTTATGGGTTGTGCCAATAATTTTGGAACATATATTTTTGGGAGAAAATACTCTTATGTAAAAAAAAAAAAAAGGTAGGTCTAATGAGAATGATCGTTTGTTAGAACAAGATAGTTTCTCCTATTGTTTGAGTGGAAATTTTGAATTATTATGTGTAATGGTTTTTCCACAATGTTTTGTATGATGAGTGCCAATACTTATGCAGTGCACACTTATTTAGTTTTACACTTAGAAGGTCAGCTTCTGGGGCTCCATAGTGTGCTAAGCCCTGATTTAGATGAATTATTAATGTGAAGCAGAATTACTTCTTCAGTCCAGGTATAACGTGCAGTGAGAAGCAGGACGCAAGTGCATAAACTCAGCATGTACTTAATTAGGGCAAATCCAAGAATCATAGTCATAGTCTGTAGTGGGGTCAGATAACAGGAAGGCAACATCAGACAAGGATAATCCATAATCGGAAACCAGGAAACACAAGCGAGGATTGAAATGAGGAAACACGGAAACTAGAACAAGGCTTAGAACTTAACAAAACTAAATGCATGATAAGACTTTGTGTCGAAACAGTGAAACACCAGGGCTTAAATACACAAACTAATCAAGGAACTGAAAACAGGTGAGAATGATCATGACACAATAGGAAGATAAACCAGTGACATGACAGCGGTGGAGAAAAGACATGAATCAAAACAAACTGCACATGGTGATGTAAACAAAAGAGGGGGAATTACAGCAATGACAGCAGTAGTAATATTTCTTTTTTTTTTTTAACAGCTCTTTAGGGAAGTCCGAATAATGAAGATCTTGAATCATCCAAATATAGGTATGTATATGTGTGATAAACATTATTAAAGCATATAATACATATTTCATTACCCCATCAATATTTTGATTGTTTTAAACATTTTATAGGCTGCAGATAGTTTTGTATTTGACATGATTTTATATATAATGTATATTTTTTCAATTTTCAGTGAAGTTATTTGAAGTAATTGAGACTGAGAAGACACTTTATTTAATAATGGAATATGCCAGTGGAGGTGAGTTTTCAATTCATACTGTGTGTGTTTCACCAGTATTGCAGTATTATACTCTCACCTCACCAGCTACTTTAATAGGAACACATGTACACCTGCTCATTCATGCATTTATTCAGTCTCCTGAGAATTGCATACAAGGGTCTCTAGAGTTTAGACAGAATGGTGCAAAAACAAACAAACAGAAAAAACATCCATTGAGAAACAGTTCTGTGAATGGAAATGCCTTGTTGATGAGAGCGGTCAGAAGAGAACGGCTAGACTGGTTCAAGCTGACAAGAAGTCTATAGTAACTCAAATAACCACTCTTTACAACCACGGTGAGCAGAAAAGCATCTCAGAATGCACATATCCCTGTCCATCAGGTTTGCAAGTCAAACTGTAAATTGTTTAGCAAATTTCATGCACAGGGATGTTAAACCACATGAACTCTGTCTCTCTTTAAACCTTTGCACTGTTATCGTGATTGTTGTCATGAGCTGCATCTCAAATGAAAAACTACGACGTTACATTCAAAAGTACTTATTAATCTAGATGTTCCAGAAGACTGCTATGCGAAACATTTCAGTTGCTTTGAAGGCTGCATGAGATGTTTTTAAAATTCAAATGCTAGCTGTAACAGGAGAACTAGTTAATGTTTGTATAACATTAGTTTGTTTAGTCAGTTGTGGACACTGTTTCACATGTTGCTATACTGCCCCCACTTTATGTTGGTATTGCACCACATGGACATGTAGGGCTAATTACTGAGGAAGTGCACAAATCTTGCATGCACATATGTGTAGTGTATGTATAATGCAAATATAATCCAGGCTTAAGACACCTGTTAAGTATGTAACTTGAGCATGTTTTGGAGAACAATCACATGCAGTAACGGCAACCGTTACCTTCTACAAGGCAAAAATAGTTAAATAGTTTTTGAAAAATAGTTTTTTCAAAAAGATTTGATTATTTTGAGTTGACGTTGAAAGCGAATGGACTGGAAATTGGGACAGGGTCGGTGAGACTGACCCAATAAAAGCTGTGTTTTTTTGTTGCGTTTATCTGATTTCAAAAACTGTGCTCACTAAATGGTGAAAAAACACATAAAATCTAATTTGATGAGTTGCATGTCCTATAATGTGATTTTTAATGTTATTTGAAACCAGATTCTAATGTGGCTCAAAAGTGGCCTATCAAATCAGCTGTACAAAAAAATCAGATCCGTGCTGCTTGTCTGAACATGGATTGTGTCACAGCACTGCTTGTAAAGTTGGCTTCTAAAGGAATAATCACATTCATGCCATGTGATCGGTGGCTTGAGGGTTTCTGAGAAGGTAAAGGGGAGTGATGGCTCAGTGGTTAAGGCGTTGGGCTACTGTTTGGTTGTGAGTTCAAAACCCAGCACCGCCAACTCCTTGAGCAATATTCTTAACACTAACCTCAATTGTATGTTGCTTTGGATTAATGCAAAGTAAAGAAGAATGTTAACTGGAGAAGATGCCACAGCAAACTCAATTGAATTGGAAGATAGGGTTGCAGACTTCATTCTCCCAAACTGGTAGTACTGTGTGCTGTTGTGGAGTGATTTATACTTACACATTAATCAGAGTTAACTTAATTAGAAGAAACATCACTATACCTGACAGCCCTCTGCTTTTTCATTACAGGTGAGGTGTTTGATTATTTGGTGGCTCATGGCAGGATGAAAGAGAAGGAAGCCAGGGCAAAGTTTCGTCAGGTAAACTACAGCCAAGCAACCATTATTTCACTTAACCCCATCAATCCCACGAATCCACTCTCCTCACTCATTCTCTGTCCAGATTTACAAACAGCAACGTGTAATCATGTAGAGGTCCTAGTGTGAATGTGCACTAAAATGGCAACTAGAGATATAATTGTTGTTATTTGTCTTTAGCCCACCTTTATTAATACAGTGTTAGTTTCTTTTTTTGCTGTTTCATGACAGCTGGGTATATCATGAATCAGAGGAAACATGAGTCACCAGCAGTGAATTGCATTTTGGTCTGATTCGCTTCAATAAGGACGGTGAATCAGAGGGCTGGGGGTTAAGTGTGTGTGTGTGTGTGTGTGTGTGTGTACTTGCAGCCTCCCTCATTCTCATGCTGTACATCTGCAGCACTGGTGCAGACCAGTAGCTGATCTGACCTTTTCAAAGCAATTCACCCTGCTTTAGGTTTTGCATACTAATAAACCGTTGCCGTACCTCCATCCAGCCTGTGACGCTACACTGGCATTGCTATTTAGTGTCAAAGCATGAAGCTGCAAGCAGGGGCACAGAAAGACATTCTGAGTTTGGGTGCTGAACTTTTAAGTAGCATACACGTGATATACAATGACATCTTACTAAATTCTATGCCAAACTTATTTTGTTTGTTTTGCGATTGTTAATGAAATTACTTTAATTCAGAGACAATAATACACTGCTAAGCACGACACACATTCAGCACAACACACCAAAAATGGACTTTAAGTATGTGCACTACATCACTACACAAGATTTAAACACAAGAATGATCTATAAAAAAAAAAAAAAACGCACAAAAATTTTTTTTTCCCCAATTTGGTCACCTGGCATTTCCCACCCACCAGCCAGCTCTCTCCTATCATGACAGCTACCAGCTGGGGAGGGTATAGGGTATAGGCTAACACATGCTTCCTCAGAGACACGTCAGGCTGGCCAACAGCATCTATTTATCCAACTGCTGCTCATGCTGCGTCACAGTGCAGTGTAACACATCTACCCTCTTCCACATACATGAGCTCACAGATACCCACAATTGGCTAGTGTCGCTGTGATTGACAGAGAGAGTAAAAGCTATCATTCACACTCAGAGGGTATGGCCAGTTTTGCTCCCTTGGCTCCCAGCCACAGATGGGTGTGGCAACAGTCTCCTGATGATAGAGAACTTTTTTTTTTTTTCCAAGACAAGCAGCCTGTATAAATCCATGGGAACAATGCACAGTGGCAGCAACTAAAAATCATCTTATGTAGACTGTAGTATGGTAGTTTCTTGTAAAATGCTGAAATTCTTGTTAAGTACATCATAAAACCAGTATGTAAGGAATAAAACATGAGGGGACATACTGTTATAGGAAAATAAACATTGACGGTGTTTTGTGATGCTGTCCGACATCAAGTGCTGACCATCCCAACGTTAATTTCCAATAACAGCACACCCCGAAGTGTTTTATTCCTCTTACACCACAGCATTTTGTTAAGACTAACATTTTTTATTTATTACAGCATGACATGTTGTATTTTTTACCCATTTATATTTGCATTTAATGCTGTGGAATGTCCATTGAACAAATTTCTGTTATCACTTATGTTATAACAGCAATAAATAGGTGTTGCCTCATCAGCATGAATAAAAACTTGTGACTTGAAATACAGTTGTAACTACTGTCAGGGCCACTGTTTTAGAAAATTAATCACCACCTTCTGACCAATCTGAGTGGAGAATTCAACAGCACTGTGGTATAAAGGCTAATGACTACAGGCTGATAATGTTAACCTGGACAGTAACACGCAGGTTGCAGGCACTGAGAGTGGGAATTTGTGATCGTGATAAGCTAATACTTTATTTTAAGTTATTTAATTCAGTTTTTTTTAAGCACTTGCAGCTGAGGTCAGACAGTCCTGAAATGAGGACCACGTAAACAGATACCCTGATATGATACCTTGGATGTCCTTTTCGATGCTACATGCATGTTATTGGTGTGTTTCAGATTGTGTCTGCAGTGCAGTACTGCCATCAAAAGAGAATAGTACATAGAGATCTTAAGGTAAGTATTAGTTGTAGAAAATGAGCATTTCAGTACATACTACCTGAAATTTAAGCCACGCATAATTATCCTAGACAGGTCTGATGTTCTTTCTTAAAATTCTGCTACTAATAGTAATACAAGATCTGCTAACTTTGAATTCATAACTATCACCTCTTTGTTCCAAACCCAAGGCTGAAAACTTATTGCTGGATGCCGACATGAATATCAAGATTGCCGACTTTGGCTTCAGCAATGAGTTCACGGTGGGAAATAAGTTGGACACGTTCTGCGGCAGTCCTCCCTACGCCGCCCCTGAACTCTTCCAGGGCAAAAAATATGATGGGCCTGAAGTAGACGTCTGGAGTCTCGGGGTCATCCTGTATACGCTCGTCAGCGGATCACTACCTTTCGACGGCCAAAACCTTAAGGTTTCCTTTATATTATGCTATAGCTGTATCAGAGAATGTGAGATAATTATACAGCTATATACAGTATTTATGTCTACATTTAGATGTGTTAATATAATTTTACATATCATGCATTTGCATATGCACGATAATTTTTAAATGTAGGGCTGGTGTAGAAAAACACGCCAAACAATGTTAAATTTACACATCTAAATGAAGACATAAATCTATCGCTGTATAATTATATGCAAATTATATTATATTGAATATAGTCTTTCTACACCAGAAAAAAAATTATAAGTAAATTATAATACATAAAAATATATTGTATTTATTTATCTATTTTTTTCCAGCATATTAATGTATTATTTATATTATGTAAGGAATAATACACAACAGACCATGCTGTTATATAAAAATAATGCATGTTGGGGTGGTGTGATGCTACAACGGTTTAGAGATAGATTAATGTTAAGTTAGTTGTTGTTCTCACCTGCAATGAACAGACATTCCCTCACCAGCCTTGCTCTTCTTTCTTTCTGTCTGTCTGTCTCTCTCTCTCTCTCTCTCTCTCTCTCAAAAACCATAGCTTGTCATTTTATCGAGAATACGGACAGTATGAACTACAGTACTGAAGACTTTCCTGCGCTGATAAACTTTGCAAAGCCCCGTGACTGTTACAAAGTGCTTACAACCGAGACTCCTGTCATAAATGTTAAATAAATATTAACTAACAAAAAAAAAAAAACGTCACCACATCAATGATTATAGGTTTTGCTTTGTTAAACAATCCATTATTTAAAAAAAAATCCATTTATTATTAGTCTTAGATTATGTGGCGGGATCGCCATACAAGTCCCTGTGTATGAGCTGTTACTATAGAAACAATAACATATTAGAGTGAGCGCATTAATATTAACCTGTCCTTCATGTTACAGCCGGAACCACTTTCCGAGCCGCACTGTTATACAAAAATATTGCACACCTTCTGACCAATCAGATTGTTATTATTATTATTATTATTGTTATTATTATTGTTATTATTATATAAGCATGTGTTCTTACTGTTTTGTTATACTGTTGTCTATTAGGAGCTGAGAGAGAGAGTGTTGAGAGGAAAGTACCGCATCCCCTTCTACATGTCCACAGACTGTGAGAACTTGCTTAAAAGGCTATTAGTGTTGAACCCCATCAAACGGGGCAGTTTAGAGGTAACATTCCTGTTTTTCTTTGTTTCTTTTTTTAACAAATCTACATTACTATTTGTTTACTGTTTGTGGTTGGTATGATTTTTTTTTTTTAGCAAATCATGAAGGATAAATGGATGAACGTGGGCCATGATGATGAGGAGCTGCAGCCGTATACTGAACCAGAGCCTGATTTCAGTGACAGTAAAAGGATCGGTAAATGCCTCCTACAACACTCAAACACTACAGAGTAACCAGGATGTTATACTGTAGGTCAGGACAGTGATGTAGACAGATTTTTTTTTTCCAGATTACTCTGTCCCAGATGTTATAATTCATATATTACTGCTACTACTCGACCACAGTACTCCTGCACATTTTAGTGTTTTCCCTGCTCTAACACACCCACTTCAACTGTTAAATAGCTGATTAATTGAATCAGGTGTGTTGGGAGCAGAAAAAACACTAAAATGTATAGGACTAGATCATCTCACAATATCTTAAGAAATATCTTATATGCTAGAATCCATTCTCAATAGACGTTGACAGTCATTATTTTCACGTGTTCACACACAATAGCTTCAGTGGCTAAAGGACTGTTAGTTTTCAATTAAATTGAATTTTATTTGAATAGGTCTTTAGACTTGGTCACAAAGCAGATTTACAGAAATCCAGATGTAGATTTAGATCCCTAATGAGTTTACAGTATCCAGGTCAGATTATCCACTGAATCAAGGGAGAGCCTTGGGCATAAACTGTATTAGGGAAGTGCAAATCTCACATGGAGTAGCTATGTGAGACCATCCACAACAGCAGAAGGTGAGTTACAAGTGCAGAAAGCTCTAAGAAGAAGTAATGCAGATAAATCAGGCAGTAGAAGTGTGTCAGGATCAGACACTAGCATCATTCATCATCCCTCTTTTGGAGTACACGTACAGCTTAATAGAGAGAGAGCTTCTGCAAATATAATGGATCAGTTTTAAAAAAGAAACATCTGCAAGAAGAGAAATGTTTGCAAATATAACATTCAAATCATCAAGTAATGGAATAATGTATTATTATATTTACTGTCCTTGTGTCAGGTTTAGGGTTTTATTTAGGCATAATGTAGGACATAATACAACTTATGACATTCTTATTTCTGATTCACTACTTGTGTACACACTCCCAAACCACATATTACTGAAAATTCTGATAAACACTGTGGTTTGGGATAAACCAATCAAAAGCACAAAGGAAACAGTCTGCACATTTAAAAATCCCCATTAATAAGTGCTACTTCAGTTACGCGAAAATTTGGTGCGTTAAGATTTCTGTGGTTGCGTGACTATTGAATTACAGAGTTCACATGGATTTCATAAAACCTCAATTATTATTGAATTACATACTTATTGAATTAGAGACCTGGCAGATTGTATGATTTCAGAAGCATTTCTGTTGTTTTTAATAGTCAAAGTGTGTGGTGTGTTTACGCCATCTCCTGGTGATCCATCATAATCATCTGTTCACATGGCGTGAGATGAATTGTAGTGTTTCTCTGGGAATGCTTAATATTTAACCATAGTTATAGAAAATGACAATCTAGGAGACACTAAGTAGCTTCATTATTCAAACTCTTTGCTTTCATCATTACCTGTATTAGTATTTTAGGTTCCTAAGTGCTCCTTTCATTGTGAATTTGTATAGAAATAGCTGATACAGAGCTCAACTCTGCTCTTTGTGTTCTTCAGAGCTGATGGTGACTATGGGATTCCCAAAGGATGAAATCACGGAGGCTCTCAAGGGACAGAAATATGATGAAGTCATGGCTACTTATCTCTTATTGGGAAGAAAACCTCCAGAGGTTAGAACAATCCAGGGGAAGGAGCTCAGCATGTGTATTACAGCACTGATAAGAGTGTCACAGTTTCACAGTAAATACAGTGGATTAATTAATTGTTGTTATTGATTAATAATCTTTTGACACAAAGGGCAAAAAAGCAGATTTCTATAATACAGCAATAGACACAGCATACCAAAAAAGTTGGCTATTATTTCAAGTTTGAACAAGATTAGCATTTAAGAATTTTATCTATAACACAGCTGTCTAACCCTCATAATTACAGAAAGCTGTGATAACAGACAGGTTGTGTTTTTGCTGTCCATCATGCTCACTGAGCTGATACAGTAGAGTAGTGATGGCAGAGGTGTGCTGAAATGTGCTATTGATTTTTCCCATTAAGTTAGTCCTTGGAGAGCCAAAGCTACTCTGTGCAGATGCCTGTGTGGCAAAGTGAAGGGTTTTTACAGAGGAGTCATCCTTTTAATGCATAATGCAGATGAATGCATGAAAGAAGGGATGGATGGATGAACTGCAATTCCAAGTATAAGGGTCATTCCTTCAAAACAATAGACAATATTTAAAAAAAAAAAAACAGCCTAGTCTCCTACTTAAGACAGCTTTGATTAATTCCAATTTTCCATTAATTTGATTTAATTTTTTTAAATCACTATAGCCCAGGACAAGCAGATTTCATTACTGGGTTTTTAATCAGAAGGAGGCTCAACAACCAGAAAATAAAAGGTGATGCTGTAACTACAGCACGTGTTTCCGAATCCCGCCGCCTGCTGCACTACGCACATTGGCTGAGGCATGGACTGGCTGATGGCAGAACTTTTTATTAGTCACATTAATAGAGTGTAGACAGTTTTTTTCAGATGAAACACTTTGGTCTTGAAGTGGGGAGAATAAAAAAGCATAGGCTGTTTCTCTGTCAATTCGTCTTTAAACATTCTGTTTTAGTCATTGAATTTTCTTTTTTTATATAAAAAAAATCTAAAAAATAAAAAAATCCTACAAAAGTCTGTAACATTCAGCCCTTTCTGTGCAGATGTCTCTAGCACTGTAGTTAGTTTCGGATCAGTCGTAAATAATTTAACATAAATGCATATGATTAGAGAAACCACGATAGAAGATCTGCTACAGAAGGCGAGCTGGTTCAAGTGTGGAGTCACTGAACTACAGACAGTACTTTCATTGGTTTTACTACAGCATTAGTTAAAGTACTCAGTTCAGTCCGCTGGGTGTGTGTCCGGATCCACTAATTGACAACCCAGTGCAAATCTTTCAATGCACTTACACTTCCCAAGGCGATTTTAATTTAGAACAAGGATTTTAAATTCATTTGACAGGCCTGATTAAAACATTTATTAGGCTTGCCATATGTTTGACATCCCTGTCGTAGTGGAAATTTTTGAGCCCTATTGTGTGTTGTTCAAAATGTTTAACAAAGTTAATACACTAACAAACAAAATAACCAAACTAAACCTGTGGTAGAACAGAAGCAAAATCCATGCATTGGATACATGGATCACACAGCGTATAGTTTTACAAGATGCAAGACTGTGTGCTCTTGTAGTGAGTCATTGCCGAGCGAGTCATTACGCTCAGCTGACATCAGAGTCATCACTATTCCAGCTTATTTATTAGTGTCTTTTTGTCTATTTTGTATTATATTGTAAATATAATAAAGTGCAATATATTTTATCTGAACATCAAAGCAACATCAAAACATCAGACTTTCTTTTTTTTTCTTTTTTAGATTGAAGGCACTGAGTCTGTGTCCATCAGCAATTTGTGTCCCAGGCCCCGCCCTACCAGTGACATCAATACCAGCACTAGCCAGTCCCCTTCACACACCAAGGTCCAGCGCAGTATATCGGCCAATCAGAAGCAGCAGCGGCGGTTTAGTGATCACGGTGGGGATGACATAAAACCAAGTAAAGTAACGAAGCTCTCGCTTTCCTCTGCGTGTCAGTACAGCATGCTTAGTGCCCTGTGCGCTCTGACACGGACTTCCTAGTACCTGTGCCAAACCCTGCAGCATGATGAGTGAATGGCTTTACCATGTTCCAGCTTGACATTAATGTATTTTATCATTTATATTCCATTTGAATAATTGATATTTATATATGCACTATATAGATTGTAAAATCATAAATTTGCATGAATCTGTCCTGATTTTATTGCAAGTCTATGCAAATGTTCATTTCTGTGAGCCAAAAAAAGATCAATACGTTATTTGTTTAGCTCTTCTCAATAATAATAATAATAATAATAATAATACATTATTTTATTGCATAAGTCTAAATAAATTAACAAATAAATAAAAAAATGTATTATTATTATTATTATTATTATTATTATGTATGTTTACACAACCTGATTTGTGTGTGTGTGCGTGTGTGTGTTATGCATGTACCCTCAGTGGGTCCGTCAGTCCCGCCTGTAGTGTCGTACACTAAGCGCAGCTGTCTAGAGAGCGAACAGAAGGAGGAGTGTGAGAACTCACGCAAGCTGCTAAGCTCAAACTCAAAGGGAGACGTACCAGCATCTCCTCTGGCCGCCCTGGAGAGGAAGAAATCTGTTACTTCGGCTGGAGTGAGAACCTGCACTCACTCTCTCACCCTTCTCTTTCATATCTCTTTTTCTGTTCTCTGTACATGCATAGTACAAGTGTCAGTAGACGTCCAGTATACAGTGCACAATATGGTGCAAAAGAAAGAGACCAAAATGGCCAATCAGTACTTATTGTTAATTATTTGGTGGCAAACAATGATGGGAAAATGTACAGAATGTTTATTCATTTTCAGCCTTGCAGTACATATTTATGCAGGTCAATATTCAGTATACAGAACAAGTTCAGCATTACAAATAAAATGTTTACATATTGCGTACTGTTTTTACTGCTAAAGACCGTTAAATATATTTTCTGTTAAATACATTTTTCCATCATTATTGTTCATTGGTTATCGTTCATAAATCACAAAAAAGGTCTTCAACAGTAAAAAAAAGTATCAAATCTGTAACAATTTTTTTGTAACATTGAACTGTAATATTGACCTGCATAAATAAGTACTGCATGGCCATTTGACTGACAACAAAATGATGGTCTCTGACTTTCACATGCCTGGTTGCTACATTCTCCCTTTTGCTTTATTTTTACATAAATACTTTGTTATTATCAGGAAATAGCATTAATCTGTTATAGTATAATCCATAATCTGTAATCTAAAAATGATGGTTCATGTTTATGCTAAACACATAACGTTGCATGTTAAGCATTTTTAATTAAGGCATTTTGGCTCAAACAGAACATAAAGGTTAAAGAAAGTGAACACTCTAGTTCCTGTGCTCTCTCTCACTCACTCTCTGTTCTGACATTTTTTCGCAGACTAATGGAGGCATGGCACGCAGAAATACATATGTGTGTGAGCGCTCAGCTGACCGTTCCTCCGCCATCCCCAATGGCAAAGACAGCAGGTTAGCACTCTTCACTCAATATTGCAGATTCTAGGATTTTTATCCAACAGTGTAAAACCTACTGTATTTATATATGCATTTATATGGAGGTGCTGGTTTATTATGTTGCAGTTTGTTGCAGCTTCTATTGCATTCAAAGAAGTTGGGCATAGATTGCTTTAATGGTGACATACTGGAAAAGTTGCTTTGAATGTAGATAATCTGTAGCCATGAAAGTATGAAGTTGATCAAAAATGATGTTCAGATACACTATTCCATTCAAATGTTCTTCAGTGGACAACAGAGGCCCTAATGTGTGGCAGGAAAATATTCCTCACACCATCACACTGACACCCCTGGCCTGTACTCATGATACCGAATAGAACAACTCAATGGACTCATGGTGCTTTTTGCCAAATTCTGATCCTTCCATCAGCACAACATCGTCTATGCAGGCAACTTTTTTCACTTTTCTCGCATGGCCACTAGAGACATGATAAACTTTCTTGTTTTTTGCTGACAAAGAACAAGAATTCTCTGATCCAAAGAACAGCTCTGATCCAGAAACTTTACTTCCATAGAATCATCAATCTCTGGTAGTTTTTTGCTTTTGGCACCATTCTAACTAAACTCTTAAAACAAACAAACAAACAAAAAACAAGATGATAGCTGTTTAGGAGATCTGGCATAATTAGTCCGAAATATCATCTTAAGTTCAAAGTCAGTAACATAGAGGGGCCAGCACTGCTAACAAAAAATTCTGGCAGGCAGACAGAAAAAACAGACTTTACTACAAAATCCCTAGTGTATATCAGTGGATGGGAACAGAAAGAATGATAAAACATACTGGCTGAAATGAAATTCAACTGCAGACTGCAGAAATGTTTGGATTTATGTAAGTGTATAATCTTAGTTTAATACATTCATTCATTCATCATTCATCTTCAGTAACTGCTTTATCCTGGTCAGGGTCATAGCTGTTGTAAAATTAACATAAGTACATATCCAGTCCTATTCCAGTCCATGTCATGTATTGCATATAAATTGCAGTAAACTGTCTACTGTTGTAGTGAAAGATATTTTCTTTTCATTACCTGCCTTTTTTGTAGAATTGAGGATCGGTATACATATGTTTACAGAACTAGTCTGACTAAATAGCAAGACAAATTACTTAAATTAATTAAGGGTCCAATAACCAAAAAAAGCTCAACAAAAAAGAAAAGAAAATCAGTGGTAATGAGCCAAACTCTGTACAGCTTTATATAATGCACTGTTGTAGTGTCCAGTCACTAAAGTACATTTCAGTAGCTCAGTCTCTCTGTCTCTCTCTCTCTCTCTCTCTACAGTTTAACAGAGGTTTCGGGCAGCACTACGTCAGCCTCCAGTGCCGCTTCAGCTCTGATGTCTACAAGACAGAGATACTTGAAATCCGTGTCTTCCACAGGCGCCTCCTCCAAAACCACCCTGCCGCCTATAGAAGACAACAGCGAATACAAGGGAAGGTGAGTAAGAAGGCTGCGAACACGCAGCACACTCATGCTTTGCTTTCAACCACTTTTGCCTGCAGGTGGTGCCATTTCTTTTTTTATGTGAAGTAAGATCTTATTTAGAGTCCACGCAGATCCACTGGTACAAATTACATTATAAAGTGCTGTTTTGCACTACAGTATTGTGATAGTATGATAGGAAAACGACATTGGCACATACCTAGTCCACATTTGAACTTCATAAAGCATTTCCCCTCTGTACTTTTTCTCAGTCCAAGCGCCAGGCCTCCGTCCACCTCACCCTCCGATCATAGCATCAGCACTCCAGAGCGCACTCATTTCCCCCGAGGGACGTCCAGCCGGAGCACCTTCCATGGAGCGCAGCTACACGAGCGCCGCAGTGCCACTTACAACGGCCCACCTGCCTCGCCCATCCTCTGCCATGACACAGGCGCCCTAGCACCAGCACGCCGGGGCACATCCACCGGCATCATCAGCAAAATTACCTCCAAGTTTGCCCGCAGGTAAGCGTGTGACATGGTAATGCGTGACATGGTTAATGTGATAAGCAATACCTGATACACTGATATTGCCCTTTCTCTTCATTTTTTCCTCTAAGAATAGAATAGTAAGGAATAATACACATGGGGGCTTGCTGTTATAGGAAGTAATCAGCTGTCAAGAATTAGCGCTACCACCCCAAAGTTAATTACTTTCAAGAAACAGCACATCCCAAAGTGTTTTATTCCTCTTATATCACAGCATTTTTCCAACAATTACAATGTTCGATTTATTAATGAACGACATGTCATGTTTTTTTAACTGTTTATAGTTACGTTTAATGTTGTGGAACATATGCGAGACAAGCTAGTTCCTGCTATGTTATAATACTAGAATAAATGCATTACTATGCATGAATAATTACTGCTGTTAGAAAAAAAATCAACTAATCAGCTTTGAGAATTCAGTAGCACTGTGTACGCTGAAATTAAAATTGTGTCTCCCATTGTTACATGCACAGAGAAATATACAGGTGTCCCAAGTCTCCATATATAGGGGACTATGAATGCCAGCACCACCTCAGTTGTGCCTTTGTCCACTTCTCGGTTGGTCCGCAACACTTCCAGTCCTTTTGAATTTGTCAATAAGAAGGCAACAGTGTCGTGTGTAATGTGCTTGCCATGTTTCCTGTGAAAGTCCATCGCAGCCTTGCAACAGATTCCTGATCCAGCCATGAGAATGATCTCAATTCGTTCTTCTTTTGTCAAAGGCATTCTTAAAGGCTATCTGAAAAATAATATATAATATAAACTAAGTATGAAAAAACTTGGAAGACATTTTGCTAATATACTTAGTAGAAAAAATGTGCACCCCTTAATTCTGTATGTGTTCTAAAAGTAAGCATAAGTCAGGACATTACAGTCAGTAATGGCCGTCTGGTATAAATGGACTAGCCTTAGGGGTAAACCTTTTCTCTCTTTAAAAGAAAATAAGATGTCTACATAAGGTTAGGTTTTGGCATCATGTTTTGTGGAACAAAGGAATAATAGCACCATGGTCATAAGAAAAATGCACAGAATGGTATACAGTAGTTGCTCTGATGATCTTTTAAGTAATAGTCACGTCAAATGATTAGACATGAAACTCTAATAAATAGACTAAGTATTTACTTAGTAAATAGACTAAGCATACATTGTCCATTCAAAGTACACATTACAGAAAAAGACAAATGGCTTGCTTGGCTAACAGTAAGCATAGCATAATTAGGTTTTCTATTTACCGTCCTTGCTATTCAGAGGAGACATGGCATCAAGCAGGCATTACTATCTTGGTATACTCGACTTAAATAATAGGAAGCACAAATGTGTTCTTATGCGTCTGCATAATAGGTTACTTCAGATCATTCTTATGCCTGCTGTGAGACACATAATGCTCAACCCTAATCGTTTTATTGTTGCAGCTGTGAGTTATTGATAGATACTAGAATTTTTTAGTCATTGAATAGCCATCAATGTAATAATAATAATAATAAAGGCAGCACGGTGATGAACATTTGTACACTTAGGCATAGCTGGACCTTTTGAATGAGAGTGTCGTATGCTGCAATTAATATAAATGTAAAAAACGTACAAGTTGAGACCATAAATCTTTGGCAGTTTTCCAGCAATATCTTGCAGAATGTCTTATTGCCTCTGTTTTCATGCACACAGTCTCTCCAAAACTGTTTGAACTAAATATACCTAATTTGTCCTTTTGGTTTTCATATTTCCCTTTTAACAGTAGCACACTCACTCCATAAACTTCTTTGTCTGATCCTGAGCTTGATGTTGCCCAGCATGTAGCCAAATTCACTTCAAGTGGATTTCTTCTGGATGCACTAGTCAAAATACTCTGATTGCCTATCTCACTGACATTACCACATTTTTTGTTGTGTGTTCTGTTTGAGCACATTCTGTTACTCCTGTTTTGTATTGTAGCACTGCGGTATGTGTGACTCAGACAACATTGTGTATGTGTCAGTAAACCAGAACATGGTGATAATTATGTGTTTTGATTGTTTTCTGAGGGTTCCAAGTGAAGGGGAGGCAAGTGGCAAGTCAGAGTCGCCAAGGTGAGGTTTTTGGGAAAAACTTTTTGTACAGGATTTAGAAGTGAGTTGGACAGTCTTTCTAAAATCCTCAAATTCGCCACTTTGCTGACAGGAGCACTGTGGGAGAATCGAAAGATGAGACTCGCGACTCAAAGCCACGCTCACTGCGGTTCACGTGGAGCATGAAGACGACATCTTCCATGGAGCCAGGCGACATGATGCGTGAGATCCGCAAAGTGCTAGACGACAATGGCTGTGACTACGAGCAGCGAGAGCGTTTCCTGCTTTTCTGCGTGCATGGTGATGCTCGCCATGACAACTTGGTCCAGTGGGAGATGGAAGTTTGCAAGCTACCACGCCTCTCACTCAACGGTGTGCGCTTTAAACGCATTTCAGGCACATCCATCGCCTTCAAGAACATTGCCTGCAAAATCGCTGATGAGCTGAAGCTCTGACAGGGGCACAGAAAGGAAACAATGTGGCTCAAAGTGGGCTTGCAGCGGTAAGTTTGGTTCATATTTGGCTAGAGCCGAGGTGCTGCCTTAACAGAATGTGCGGTGCTCATCCTGTAAGTTTTGCTTTTCCATTAACTTTTATCACCTTCACTTCTGATGTAGGCCCCAATCAGTGATGTTATTTGGATGCTGATGGAATTATATGTGTGCTGGTCTGGGAAAACTTGTTGCTGTGGCCAAAAAAGAAGAAAAGGGGATTTTTCTGCATACATACTTTGACACCATGACTTAGGAAACCATAAATATAGTATATTTCACTGGAACAGCATGGAAATGTTTTTATTTACTTTTTAATCCTGCCTTGGTTGTCTTCCTGCAAAGATCATGTTGGGTAAGGAGCCAGTTTAAGGGTAAGGAGCTATGTGCTGTATAGCAAACCAGACATAAGCCTAATCAGTTCAGTTTGTTTTTAGATACAGGCTGTCAAAATGTCTGTAAAGCTCCTGCACTACAGTATCTGTAAATCACTTTTAACACCATTTTAAAATGCTATAGCTTGTGCTTGTAATAAATGCAAAAGAGAAACATATTTCAATTCAGGAAAACTGATTTGAGAACTATATATGGTAGAAAATATAAAAATTTCACCAAGTGAAGGGTTTTCCCAGGCCGCCACACATATACAGTGCCTTGGAGAAGTATTCACCCCCCTGAACTTTTCCACATTTTTGTAGTGTTACAACCTTGTATTGAAAAGAATTTAATTGGGATTTTTTTTTTTTTTACCAAATTATTTAACAACAAAAATAATTTAGTTGCAATGTTAGTTGCATAAGTATTCACCCTCCTGAGTAGAACCACAGCTGCAAGTCTTCTGGGATATGTCTTTATCAGCTTTGCATATCTGGATCCTGAGATTTTTTGCCCATTTTTCACAGCAAAGCTCTGTCCAATTGGATGAAGATCATCAATGAACAGTAATTTTCTAGGCAGAGATTCTCGATCAGATTGCGGTTTGGATTTTGGCTAGGCCAGTCTAACAAATTCACGTCCTTGCGTTTTAACCACTCCAATGTATCCTTGGCAGAATGCCTTGAGTTGTTGTCCTGTTGGAAGGTGAAGCTCTGCCCCAATCTCAAGTCTCTTGCAGACTGGAACAGGCTTTTCTTCTAGAATTGTCTATTTGGCGTCATTAATCTTGCCCTCAACCCTGACCAGTTTCCCAGTCCCTGCTGCTGAAAAGCATCCCCACAACATGATGCTACCACAACCATGCTTCACTGTGTGGATGGTGTTCTCAGTGTGATGAGCAGTATTG
Source organism: Pangasianodon gigas (assembly GCA_022758105.1). Taxonomy (NCBI): domain Eukaryota; kingdom Metazoa; phylum Chordata; class Actinopteri; order Siluriformes; family Pangasiidae; genus Pangasianodon; species Pangasianodon gigas. The sequence goes on from CM040481.1 coordinate 8,053,492, forward strand.
GGCATCTTCCAAAGGTAGCGCTTTGTGCCGAGGCCAAAAAGTTCAGTGTAGGTTTCATTAGACCAGAGAACCTTTTCCCACATGCTTGTTGAGCCTGAAACATGCCTTTTGGGAAATCCATTTTTTCCTCTTCTCTGCACTTTTCCCCATTGTGGAGTCCCCAGGCTATGGTTGTGAAGAGAATTACTTATGCAATCACAACTGTTATATTTTTATTTGTAAATAATTTTGCAAACTATATTGATTTTTGGAAAAGGTCAAGGGGTACATACGTATGCAAGGCACTGTATAGTTTGAGTGTTACACTCTGTCAGTAGTATTCAGGGGTTTGGTGTACATTCTGTGCAACAGCCACCTTTAAGGGAGTGGGGAATATTACTTTAAGTGTAGGAAAACATTATGGCCAATATGGTGAAGATGATAAACACAAACACTGAATATCTACAAGTTAAAATTTGTATCCTCCTTTGTAATAACATAACCATAAATGCCAACATTGCTATACATTAATGAAAGCTAATGGTCACCAGTTAGTATTATGCAAGTTGTACTGTGCTACTTTGTAGCTACTAGTTTTCATCGTTATTAGGCACATTCGCATTTTGACTGCAGGTACATTCCCACCTTTTATCCACTTGTACTAAGAGAATAATCTGCTACGTGTTTAATAGCCATTTTAAATGATTTCTCTGTTGACTGAGCTACCAAATAACCAGTATGGATTTTCAAATTGTACAGTTTAGTACATAGAGAGACATGGCTATTTATCAAAGACTGTATTATATGAATATGCATATGTCGTCCTGCAGGTGTGGTATGAATGTTTTGATTGCTGTACAGGATAATGTTTGGGTACATTTTTACAATTTTAGTTGTTCCTTAACTTTTTGTTTTTTATTACATTAAGTTGGGAAAAAGATTTAAATCTTTCAGAGAAGCCATGGAAGAGTTTAAGGCTGATGATGCCACACACACAAAAAAAAGAAATGGGGACTTCATAACAAGGATTTGTTGCACTAAGTATTACATTGAGTGGTACAAACCCTCTACTTGCACAACCTGTTGACACTGGAGAAATATTGAGAACTGGAGAAAACATTTGAAACACATTGTGATCGTACAGTTCATTATATTTTGCTCATTTGTGCTGCATATACTTAGCCTTTCTTGTATTTATTCCATTACACTATGCCTGCTATGTGCTGCTTTGTATTAGAGAGGCATTTAGTGTTTGATAAAAGAATAATGAGAAAGGAATTATATTTGTTTTTATTTTGTTTTATAGCTATGCATTGCCACATGCAATAGTATACTTTATGTTGGATATTCAGGTTTTGTCACACATAGAAGGAGAGAAAAAAAACGATGAATGTGTGACATTAAATAGAAAGCAAAAAACAAGTTCTTGCCTTTAAAAAGGGTTAAATTTGAATAAATCTTTAGGGGTTATAAAGATGCTTCATAAATGTAGTAAATAATGCATATAACTGATCACATATGGAACTGTGACCAGGACAGTGGACAAGCTCTGTATGTGGATACTACTATCTGTGGCTCATTGAGGGTTTGAAATAGTCAGAAACACAAAAACGGTCTCTGTGTCCTTGCAGCAAAGCACATGCTGGTTTGCCACTAAAAATCTGAAGTGTTAAAAGTACATTCTGGCATTTGTGTGTGCACGGCTCTTGTTCAGGACCATCCATTTCACTGGTGCACAATATTAAACTTACTTGAATTAAACATTACATGAAAGTGTGTTCATGACCATTTTTACACGACTAGTTGGATAAATGCTGCATGTATGCTGGTCACTGCTGCTGAGATCCCACTATTAAAAAAAGTAGAGCCTCATGACCGTGTATCTTTTAAAACCTGAAGCTTCTTTACCTTGGGAACTAAAATAGACACAAAGGGAGAACACATACAACACATATTTATCTGATAATATAGCCAAAAAAATATCCATGTTAGAATATACAGCAAGCGTGCATAAGGGTCGTTGAATGTAGCCCCCTGCTGTTTTGTGATGTAGTATTATCCCTGAAAATAAGAGATTCCTGCTGCACAAGAGCAGATGCAGCCCCCTGTTGAGGCAGTTTGGCAAATGCGTTGCTCTGGGCAACATGAAATGAGCTGGAATCCTTCAACATTCAGGCCAGAGCATGGATCCTACATGAACTTGTCCTGCCCTACCAGTGAATCATGGCAACAAAGCCAGTATTGTATGTGCCTAGTAACACATGACTATCCAAGGAGTGGCAGGCAATGCTTCACAGACACAGGAAAATGTTCAAACTTTCCAAGACATACGAGTTCAAAGCAGACCCTGTGTGACCACAGACACCCGAAGAGATTGTAAAGCAACGAACTGAGATACTGGGAAATTAATAATAACATGAAGAAATGCAGTATAAACATGGAAGACTTTGGAACCATAAAGCACAAATGCACATGGCATTACAAAACAAGACGTGTGACTACCAATCAACCCCCAATATCATGCAAGCTACCTTTTGTTATTTCAGGAAGGGGAGTAAAACGAAAACCACTGCAGTCAGAAAATAAACACATAATGTGATTGATATTTTTATTTCAATTTAAAACCATGGCTTCAGTTTTGACCTTTGGTTTCCAAACAATGCAGGCATAATGAATTGAATACATGTGTGGCGAACGATTGTTGGTCCAATAGAGATATGTCATGATAGTAAGGTCTATTAAAAATTTTGAATCACATAACTATTACTGGATTTAATTATTAAAACAGTGTCTTTAGTTGTGTTAACAGATCATACAAACCGACATCAATAAAAATTATTTTAAAACCTATCAAATTCTTTTGCTGGTTTGGCCCCACGTCTATCAAAAGCGTAATACGTATTCAATTTACAAATGGAAAGCAGGGATAAAATGTAAACATTGAATTTAGCATATTTACTTGTTTCAAACAGGATAATAAATAGAATATAATAAAAGATCTATTTTCAGTAGCTGTGTTTACAATAATCACCAAAATCTGTAATCTTTTAGTTAAGATAACAATACACTCAGTGAAGTGTTAGAGCATGGCTTGGCTTAACAGTATGGATTTCAAGCGATGGTGGACACCTACATAGAGGCATTGGCATGCATGTGTGCTACCCATGTCATCCATTCTCAAGCTGGGACGCATCACTGATTTATCAGTATCTTCTCCCTATTTACCCACAAAGTGGAAAGTATCACTGGTTTATCAGTAACTCCCCCCATTCCCCATTCAATCAATCACTCAAGTCAAGGATCAAGTGTTCATATATGCGTGTTTGCCCCTTAAAACTGGATGCCAAGAGGAACTCTCGATTATCAATGGACACCAGGGAGAATGCCCGTGGGGCCTGAATGTTGAGCTCTTGGAAGTGAATGAACTGGCCTTTCTTGCCATCCCAGCGGTACACCTGAGTGAAGGAGTAGTCGCTGCCCAGGATGGCGTACTGCCATTCCGCCACCGTGAATGGTTGGAAGACCATGGAGCCTCGTGATGGCACACTCTGGACCTCTTCAAACATGGCGCCGTCCCATTTCATCACCTTGGAGTCACCAATGAAGCGTGTTAGGCACACATAGAGCTCACCCTTCACTTGAAAGTGCTTCACAGCATACACATCCTCCATCTCAGGGATGTCAGTGCGCCTCTCAAACAGCTTGGAGCTCCTGTTCCACTGATAGACAACAGGCCGTTGTGAGCTGCTGGATAAGATCAGGTGTGGCTTGCCAGAAATTTCCAGATATTCCACGTCTGTGTCACGGTACCACGGGTGCAGCGACTGGTGCGAGTAAAAGCCATTGCCATTCCACTTGTACACGGTGGTAGAACCAGCTTTGGAGCTGTCGGCAATGACAAAGAAGGATTCTCCATCCAAGCGGAACACCTCCACATCATTAGGCTTGCGGATTTTTAGGATGTCAATGTCTTGGATTTTGATGAACTTGTTGGCTGAGATGTCTCGCTTGTAGATGTGTGAGCCACCAAAGAGCTGAGCCACTATGACAAACAGCTGGTCGTCGATCACCAGAGGTTTGCAAATAACAGTGGAAGTGCCTGTTAGAGAAATAAGTAAGAATATCTAAGTGATATCTAGCGTGAGGGATTTGGATTACAAATCCTAACTTGTTCATCATCATTTTGTGGTAAGTCAGTTCTAAATTTAAAGAACTGCCCCTTATATACATTACATTTATTAAATAAGACATATGTGTAAAACACATACTCGTTATATTGTCAAAATTCCGAAATTCCATTTGAACATGGTCCCATTCCATAAAGCTACATCTTCCAATGAAAGGCTGGGCAAACACCACATACTGGTCACCACCAAAAGTAAACGTCTCCACTGAAATAGACTGGAACTCGAGAGACTTCAGCAATGAAAAATCTGCAACAAAAGCTAGGTTAATGTTGCAATATGAATCTCAGATCATTGGATACATATTTAATGTCTACTAAGAACAACACATAAAAACAATAAACTGACCAGTTGTTATGCAATCAAATGACTGTGGAGTAAGATCGTTGATTTTTTTTCCTTGATAGGCTGGAGGGCTGTTGCAGTATATCTGGTCTACGGTTGCGTTCGTGTGGTAAATCCAGTCCACCAGCCACTTCAGTTTGCAATCACAGGTGAACAGATTTCCACGCAAGTCACTGGACAGCACACAACAGTAAACAGTTTTATCATCAGCTCATCCAATAACTCGCTTGTCCATAGTATAGCTGGATGTTAAATTAATACATACACTTTTGTCAAAGTGTCCACCTCTTTAAAGAGATCTTTTGGTAGGGACTCCAGATTGTTGAAGGCAAGGCTCCTGTAGGGAAATTTTAGTAAAAATAATTTTATTCAAGAAGGCTTGTTTACACATTTTCGCTCTTAAGTAAGACTTTAATTTGAGATGTAAATTAAATGCATTTGATATACAAGTAAATCTACCTGAATGTGTTCTTTGTGGTTCACCTTGATAGTGAAAATGCCATTTACGTACATATAATCACAACTGCATTATTACTGCACCATTTCACCTGTCACATTTTTGACATCTGTTGCAATTTATCCAATTACATACATGTATGTAAATTATGTAAATTGTCTGGTAGCAGCTCAGCAGACCAGAGACTGGCTACAGGGTTAGAAAGGGAAAAGTTTTCACAGAACTGACAACATAGTTTGTATTAAAAAAAAGGTTGATGATGGAAACAGGATGTTTAAAGATTAACAGACAGAAAAGTATGCATATATTCTCTGCTTGAAGTTCAAAATTGCTGTCTCGGCATCCATGGTGCTAGTCAAACATGGTAGTGTGAACCACTACGAAACAAAACATAACCACTTCAGATTGCTGTGCAATTGTTAGATATAAACTAATCATTAATAGTTAAGGCAAAAAGTGTCACTGTTGTTTTCATGTGGTCATGTTAGTTCCTTATCCAGACCTTTGTAAACAAGGAATTTTATGTTGCAGTACATTACTAGGGCATTTTTGACAGGACAGTTGTTGATAGGACAATAGGACAATGATTTGAATTCCCCATGGTTAATGTTAAAAACATTCAACAATCATGACTTTGCTGTCCAACTGGATCAAGTCCCAAACTTCCACTGTATTATTACTGGAAAATTACAACCACATGTTGGATCATTGTGCAGTTAATAAATGTGCCTCTATTGTTTCCAGACTTCTGAGTTAAACTGTCAGTTGGGACACTTTAGGTTGTGCTATAAAATGCTACAAACCAAGTCAGACAGGAGGGCCATCTTTTTATGAAACCACACGTACTCCTCCTCGAACAGCTGTTTGTCTTACTTTAAGAAGAGCAGGCCATAAGCACTCGACCTTCTGTCTTCACTGCTTAAAAACAGTAGGGCGAGACTGGTCAAAACTGAAAGGCACACTAGTACTATACTATAGTACGGCGCGATTGAATTCTTGATTCTGATTGGTCAAAAGGTGTCGATAAATTTTCTGTAACAGCACAGCTCAGAAATGTTTCAGATTCAAGGCAAGTCACAGGTTTATATTATAATGTGTTCATTCTAATACATCGACAGTAACAATTTAGACAGGGATATGTATGGCAGATGCTACGCATAAAAGGATTAAACACTTTGTGTAATTGTTGGCATGGTGACGTTTTCTGTGAGATCTTATTTATTTAGCATTTTTGGAAGGAGTCTCCAAGCTGTACCTTTACGTTTTCTGACATGGAAAAGAAGTCTTCAGGCCAGTTTTTTGGTAAAGTGACGTATTAATTTCGAGACAGAGAGAGAGCAAAAAAAAAAAAAAGCTGGTGAGGGAAGACTGTTTATAGCTGCTTTAAACATGATAACAGGAATGACCTTGTTTTATGGACTACAACATTATACGTAACAGTAAATCAATTTAAAAAAAAATGCAATGTGTCCTTTTATTGGCAAATTGCTGTGGTATAAGAGGAATAAAACACTTCAGGATGTGCCGTTATTGGATAATAATCACCTCTGTATCACAACACCCTATTAGATGCATATTAGATCAAATGGATTGGTACTGAGGACAAAGTGAAGGCCCTGCCTACCTGATCACCGTGTCATGGCTAAGCACTAATTGTCTTTCATTCTGAAAATATATGCTGTTTCAAGGAATCCATAGTATAATAAAAATCAGTGAGTTACACAAATCACCTAGAATCACAATTGCGAACTTGTTTTTAATGTTTGGCTTTTATTTTGAAATGGGACTGTACATACAGAAGTTACACTTCAATTCTATGAATTCTTAGTTATGGTTTGAGCTGTATTTCCAGAATTTAGTCGGCATAAATTTCCACTTCCATGTATTGGAAGACTATACTACCATCCATCTGAAAAGGTCCAAGCTGTCTATGCTTCCTCTAAGGTATGGGGGATCTGCAGCCATGCTGATTTTAGCTGTTTTCTTGTTTGTTTGTTTTTAAATCACCGAATCTTATTGTGATTATGTGGAGTGATCAGGGCGCATCTGTGATGCAACTTAGCCTTAAAGTCATGTTAAATATCAGGGATTTTAAAGTCAAGTCCATTCAAGTCGAACGTGAAAATGCTACAGTGATGTGGCTTCACAGAACCGGAGAATAATGTCACTGTCAGAACTGTTAGAACATTTAAATGACTCACATAATGATTGCTTCCTAAAGCTTTTGGGAAACTCAGCCCAGATTGAACTGACTGTCCTCACCAGAGCTCCTCACCCCAACCCCATGGGACACAAGGAACATTCTGGGATTGTTAATTCACTGTTGAGACCCCAATCACATGAGATTTTTTGAAAAGCAGTGATTCTTTCTAAGGACCAGAAAACAACCTAATCTGCAGGGGCTTTCACTTGTTGCCAGGGTGAGAGAATAAAACATGCTTGGTGGGATTGCAGCACTCAGTAATGCCTTGGGAAGCATTAAAAGCCCTGTTATTGTGCCTTAGAGTTGCAGTTGTAAAATGAAAACTGACCACAGAATTCATCTCAAACCCTCTCAGGAAAGAATTAAGCCCTCCTATCAGTTATTTCTGGAAATAAAACCACAAAAATCTTCAAAGGAAAAAAATGAGCTTACAGTTACAGAGTACTTCATACATATGTCAATACTCACAAGTGTATTAAGGACTTAAGACCTCGGAAGGCAAATGGTGATATAGACTTGATTTGATTATTTTCAATAAACCTGTAAAAGAAGAAGCAGACAAAACATAACCTCACTGGACATTTGGACATCAGAATACACAACTCACACCCCATGGAATACTTCCAAAGTCTTTCAAATCAAAACCAAGCAACACTTACAGGTATTCCAAATGTGGAAGACCAAGGAAGGCATCCTCATTTATGGACTCAAACACGTTAGCTGTGAAAAGTCTTACAGAAAGGAAATGACACACCATTAGTGATTTGACATGGCCTTCTTTAGGAGCTTTAAACATCCTGTCTGAAAGCCTCCCTTGATAACTCAGCATTTTAAGATTCTGTATTAAACTGGAAAGTGTGTTTTGGTGAATGAAGTATGTCATTTACCAAAAGACACAGTGTAAAGAGCTTAGTTTTAATAAATAAATATAGTAAACAGGTACGATTGATTAAAACAATCCAAAACAGATTTCAGTCTGGATAATCAAGCACAGTCAATATTGTAGTCAAGTTAACGGTATTTTACACATTAAATATACATTACCCGTTAAATATACACATAAAAAGGTCCAGCTCGGTTTGAGTATACTAATCTACTCAAACTTTTTGTAGGCAGGGACTTCTTTAACGGTAAAATATATTCACCCTCCATACACATTTACTTGTTAGAATAATATTTTGTCTATTTATTAGGACTATAAAGGTTTCTATGCCTGAACTTTAGGTCCAAGTCGACATTATTTATATGCGAAACTGTTTTTAGGTAATTGACATTTGGATTAAACCCATTCAATTCAAGTGACCAGTCAAACAGATTAATAACTATAAGATCTTACTAATAAATATAACTTTGATAATGGTGGGCTGTGATTTCCACAGTTTTGGAGCATAAGAAGAAAATGCGCTATCACCCATAGTACATAAACGAGTCTGATGGACAGTTAAAAGGCCAGAATTGGAAGAGCGGAGATCATGTTTTGGGGTGTAATGGGTTAAAAGCTCAACCAAATACTGGGGAGCCAAACCATCCAAAGCCTTGTATGTAAGCATGAAGATTTTAAAATCAACACGAAACCTGACAGGGAGCCAGTGCAAGGATTCCAAAATAGGAGTGATTTGATCACTTGTCCTGGACTTAGACAGGATTCTAGCACATACTGTAGTTTATTTATTGTAGACTTAGAGACCCCAGCAAGGAGTGAACTGCAATAATCAATGCGAGAAAAGACAAAAGCATTGATCAGCTTTTCAGCCACAGAAAAGGATTGTACCTGGGAAGGTGCATGAACTGTACTCTGAAAGCTAATCCTTAATGTGCAGTTTAAAATGTACACTACATTCATCTTGCCATGTAAAAGATACCCAGGATACTACAGGTAGAAGAGCTGTACTCTACACAGCACCACCCCAGTGACAAAGAAAGATATAGTTTTTTTTTTTTTTTTGAGAGTGTATGGCCAGGTTATAGAAGGTTAAGTGATTTTTAGTCACAAATGTTATAATGTAGGAATTATAGGAAAGGAAGAGACAGCTTGTGGGGGTTTTACTTTCACATGTAGAGGTCCCTTCTGCAACATGGCGACTGGCAGACTAATCTATAGGACTGTACTGTATGGGTGCTATTTACATAAGACTGAACACACTGTAGGACACGGAAATGAACACAATTTTTACTTTAATGACACACTGTTATTGTTATTATTATTATTATTATTATTGATCTTACAGGAGGTGGAGTGCTGGGGTGTGAATGAAGCTCTCCTTGGGGATTTCACTGAAGCTGGACTTCACGAAGGATCTTTAAAATAATAATAAATAAATAATTAGGTGAAGAAGCAAAGATGAAGGAATTCATAAGAGGGGTTAAAAACTAGTGTCATTAGAAATGAGCAGGAATTAGCGTTATACACACACACACACACACACACACACACATATATATATATATATAGAGAGAGAGAGAGATATTAGCACTGTTGCTATTTAACAGATAAAGTGAGGTGTTTTATTTCTCTTTATCAGGCTACAGTTAGTCTTTATGTCTTTAAGTGAAAGCCGAAACACTTCAGCAAACACATTATTACTCGCTAGACAGCATTATTTGACGTTTCCTGAGTGAGAAGAAGAAAGAAGCTAAAGATAGCCATGTTCTCGTGAGGGACTTACAGTGAGATGACGTCGGGAGGGAAGCCGCGCGGAATGGAGGAGCTGCTCGAGCACAGCGCGGTGTCTTTGGTGCACGTGCAGCTCGCGGGGCAGCGCGTCGTCCTCCTCCTGCCTTCAGCTCCCAGCGCGGAGAGCAGCACGAGCCCGAGAACGCAGAGCGAGCAAAAGCGTCGCGCGCTAACCAGAGCCATGGTAACGAGTCAGCCAGCTTCCGACCCGCGCGCACGATATCGCCGTTCATGAAACGGAGAGGGGTGAGAGAGAGAGAAAAAAGCCCTGCGCGCGTGTACCCCGTTTTTTTTTGTTTGTTTGTTTGTTTGTTTTTTTTTTTTTACCGTGAAACTGCGGCGCGCGCTCGTTCCCTCGCTCTTCTCTGTGTCGCAGCTCCGCCAGTGATGGAGAACTGGAGGGAAAATTCCGTGTGTGAAGACAGGTGTACGCAGTCGGAGATCAAAACCGCAGAGAGGAGCTCGCTCTCTCTCCCGCACAGCCACGCCTTGCATTTAACAACGGCTTCCCTCCGGCGTGGTGGGGGTTTGCTGCGGAACGCAGAGACCCGTCCACATGATGCTCTGAGACGGCTTCTCCAGAGGAATGGAGGACAATACAAACGTAAAGGACTGCCCTTCCAGCACATATATCATTTACCGGGGGGTTTTGTGTGTGTTTTCAGGCTACGTGACCACGGAGACGCGCAAAAATGAGTCGCCGCACCGCCACCCTCAGCTCTGCTCCGCTCCACACTGGTGGGCGTTCCTGTCAGGTCTCCATGGAGACGGTGGTGGGCGTTGTTATGGAAATCTCATAAACAGTGTCCAACATGTCTGTGGAAGCAACGCTATCTGTGTACAGTCTCACCTGTGGATTTGCTGCACTTATGAAGACTGTGATGCTCAAACTGAACATCCTTTCAGCACACTTAGTACTGCAGAAGTGTAATGATTTATAACACCACCTTTCAGTGTCACTCAGGAGAGGATGGGGTTCTCTTCTGAGTCTCATGTCCTCTCAGGGAGTTTTCCCTTGCCACTGTTACACATCTAAACATAAATCTACATCCACATTTCTCTAACTCCTGTGTGACAGTGTATTAAAAGTGCTGTACAAATACAATCAAATCGAATATTTCTGTGCTATATTATTACTTTTTATACCACAGTGGTGTTGAATACTCAAATCTGATTGGTCCGACGGTGTTGATTAATTTTCTATAACAGCAGCTCTGACAGTATTTCCAGCTTTTAAGGAAATCACAGGTTTATATTATTGCACTCGTTCTAATACATTATCGTTTCGATAGAAACAACGTACACAGGGGCTAATGTCGCAAACAAGCCACATAATCAAAGCAAATAGCAAACAGTTAAAATGCTATTTAGCAAAGAAAATGTACAATTGTTGATATGTAAGGAGGTTTTTTTTTCCATTTATGGAAGAATATGTCCTAGACATTTTGATGTGTATTGGGTGATGGAGTTGACTATATAATAGCTGGTTGCAGTCTGAGCTGAGTTGGTCAGAGTTTTATTTCTGTCAGATTGAATTTAGTCACATGAAGTCTTCAAAACTCAGAAGTTCACTTATTCAGTTTTCTTTTTTTTTAAAAAAAAACTGATTAGCAGGAAAAGGAGTCTCCACTGTCAGCACTTTGCAACAGTCAGGAGTTAAACCTGTTCGTTTAAGTTTTCCACCACAGGGAAGGTCTTTAGGACAGAGAACTCTGTGCTTTCTGGTTTCTTCCTGACATAAGTGAGAGAAAATAGAAGGCTGGTGAGGAAAACTGTTTATAGCTGCTATAAAGTAAATGACTTGTTTTATGGACGTTACACAGCTGTAAATGTAACTATGATACAAATGCACTGACAAAAAAATGTATGTGCCATTCTTTAATTAATAAAAAAAATTGTTGATAAGAGGAATAAAACACTTCTGCATGTGCTGTTATAGGAAAATAATCAACTTCATGGTGCTAACGGTATCCCAACTCCCCATCGCTGATTACGCTCTTATAACAGGATGCCTTGTCATGTTTTTTTCTTTACTCATTCTCATCATGACTTCTAACTGTACGGTAAAGAATTAAGCAGACAGCAATAATTTTGTTAAACGGGGCTTTACTGATAACATTAAGCAATGTTTATGTACACCTGTAAGGGTCTTTCAGTTGTACCTATGGGGGAACCCTTAAAGACGTTATGTAGAAACCTATATCAGTGGTTTCCTATCAGAAAGGGTTCAAAGTGAAAACCACTTTTTTGAAAGCTAAAAACCCTTAATTATCCAATGAACCATTAAAGAACCCAAGTAGAACCATTTTCTAAGGATATACTGACAGAATGGCTGAGGTTTTTCCCTCCTATCCTCAAGAGATTGCAAATTCAATGTCCTGACAATGTCACAAACATCCAGGAGCACATAGATTCATTCATTCGTTCATTCATCTTCAATAACTGCATTCTCACACTGTGCACTAAATTGGCTCATGATACATCCATTTAGTTAAAAAACTGACAACACTCTTTATCTTCTCTATCTAGCACAGAAATCTAGCATAGGCCAAAAGTCTGCCTGAGTTTTTGGTCATAGGCCATAATAAATTATTTTGGGAGGTGAATTTTATATAATTCATTGTTGCACACTTCACATCTTCATCGAAATGTCCTTTTTCTCAGATGAATAGAAAGTCTGTAATCTAGTTGTTGGAATAGAGAAACTTGGCATTTGTGCTGCATGTTCCTGGTTTTCGAGACGACTTGAAAACAGCTGGATGTTCGGTCTGTTTTTCTGAGGATCCAGGGCGTGGGAGCGAGGGTTAGGCTTTAGATCAGTTTGCCTTATATGTTCTGGCCCAGTAAACAGTTCAGGCAAGACATGTTTCTGACTGCAGGCAACACACAGTAAAGTAAGCAAAAATAGAAAGGCTTTGAGGTTGTTTACTAGAATCATAGGCTGTAATTTAAAACTGTGCCTGAAATGATACTAATCTGGTGGAAAAGTAAATCAAGTTGCATTCCTGGATGTCTGAATTCTGCAAGTAAGGGGTGCTTGAAAGTTTGTGAACCCTTTAGAATTTTCTACATTTCTGCATCAATGTGATCAAAAACATCATCAGATTTTCACACAAGTCCTAAAAGTAGACAAAGAGAACCCAATTAAATGAATGAGACAAAAATATTATACATGGTCATTTATTTATTGAGGAAAATGATCCAATATTTCATATCTGTGAGTAGCAGAAGTGTGAACCTTAGATTTCAGTATCTGGTGTGTCCCCCTTGTGCAGTAATAACTGCAGCCAAATGTTTCGGGTAACTGTTGATCAGTCCTGCACATTGGCTTGGAGGAATTTTAGCCCATTCCTCAGTACAGAACAGCTTCAACTTTGGGATGTTGGTGGGGTTCCTCACATGAGCTGTTTGCTTCAGGTCCTTCCACAACATTTCTACTGGTTTAAGGTCAGGACTTTGACTTGGCCAGTCCAAAACATTAACTTTATTCTTCTTTAACCATTCTTTGCTGGAACAACTTGTGTGCTTAGGGTCGTTGTCTTGCTGCATGACCCACTTTTTAATCTTTCGAGATTCAGTTCACGGACAGATGTCCTGACATTTTCCTTTAGAATTCCCTGGTATAATTCAGATTTCATTGTCCCATCAATAATGGCAAGCTGTCCTCGCCCAGATGCAGCAAAACAGGCCCAAACCATGATACCACCACCACCATGTTTCACAGATGGGATAAGGTTCTTATGCTGAAATGCAGTGTTTTTCTTTCTCCAAACATTATGCTTCTCATTTAAGCCCTGTAAGGTGTTCGGGTCTGTGGGACCCATTTTCATTTTTTATCAAAAGAAAAATGATACGATTAATTATTTTTTCAAAGTCAGACTCATTGGCCTTGGCTCATTTTCTGTGAAGAACATATATCAGAACACATTTTCAATGACCACACACTGTACACCCCCCCTACACATTTATATTACATACAGGATGTTCGGGTCCACTGGACCCGGGGCTAATAAAAGTGTGGAAATTGTAGGTCCTGTGTACCTACACTGTCCTCCTCCTGTCTGGGCCTGCTGTTAGTGTGTGTGTGTGTGTGTGTGTGTGTGTCTGTGTGTCTGTGTGTGTCTGTGTGTGAGAGAGTGTGAGTTTTGTGTTTCCCGCACAAGGTTGCAACATTGTTGCAAAATTCAAGCACTGACACCTGTCTGCTCTCACATTCCCGCACATTTTACCCTCTGTCTTGCAGGAACAAATCTTTATTTGCTCATACTCTATTCCAGCTGCAAATTGGGGGAGTGACACAATAAATACAGCTTTGCCAGTGTGGTTCCTTATCACAACTGATCAAGATGGCCAAAAGATTCTCTGCTCAGAGGGCCTTGCAATTGATTTTGGAAGAGAGAGAAGCTTTTGAGGATGATGTAGAGGAAGAGGTTTCAGAATGTGAGGATCACATTTCTGAAATTTCTGAGTCTGACTGACTTTGAAGAAGAGGATGAGATTGAGCATCAGCTAGTTCCAAAACGAAGACGAGCCCCAGGACCAGCCCGTCATCAGCCAGCCCCAGGACCAGCCCGTCAGCAGCCAGCCCCAGGACCAGCCCGTCATCAGCCAGCCCCAGGACCAGCGTGTCAGCAGCCAGCTCCAGGACTAGCCTGTCAGCAGCCAGCTCCAGGACCAGAACAAGCCCACCAGCAGCTAGCAAGTGAAGAAATATGGATGTCAAAAAATGGTGAAATTGAATGGTCTTCTTGCCCAAGAAATGAGCCACCCCGCATGGCTGCCAATGTGATAAGGATGCAACCAGGACCAACACGGATGGCAGTTACTCATGTGCAGGACATCAAGTCTTCTTTTGAGCTTTTCATCCCAGATTCCATCCAGAAAATTATTCTGGATTGCACTAATTTAGAAGGAAGGCGTGTTTTTGGAGAGAGGTGGAAGGAGATAGACCAAACCCATTTACATGCCTACTTTGGGGTTCTTATCCTTGCTGGAGTTTTCAGGTCCAAAGGGGAATCCACAGAATCCCTGTGGGATGCAGAAACTGGCAGAGAACTTTTCTGTGCAACAATGTCTCTGGAAAACTTCCACATAATTTCCAGGATAATCCGCTTTGATAACTGAGATGACAGACCAGCTTGACGGCAGCGAGACAAGCTAGCTGCCATCAGGACAGTGTGGGACAAGTGGGTGCACCGCCTCCCCCTGTTTTACAACCCTGGGCCTAATGTCACCATTGATGAGCAGCTGATGCCATTTAGGGGCCGCTGCCCATTTAGGCAGTATATACCATCTAAACCTGCAAAATATGGTATAAAGATCTGGGCTGCCTGTGATGCCACTTCCTCATATGCTTGGAACTTACAAGTCTACACAGGGAAACCTGATGGAGGAGCCCCTGAGAAGAATCAAGGAATGAGAGTTGTCCTGGACATGACTCAGGGACTCAGTGGACACAACATCACATGCGACAATTTTTTTACCTCGCACAAACTGGGACAGGAACTCCTAAAGAGGAAGCTGACCATGGTGGGAACAATACGAAAAAACAAGTCTGAGCTCCCACCTCAACTGCTGACTACAAAGAACAGGCCTGTCAACTCTTCCAAGTTTGTGTACACGGCTGACACAACCCTGGTATCCTATGTGCCAAAGAGAGGCAAGAATGTGGTACTCATGAGTACGCTGCACAGGGATGGGAGAATCTGTGGCCAGGAGCATCAAAAACCAGAGATCATCATGGATTATAATGCCACAAAAGGAGGGGTGGACAACATGGACAAGCTGGTGACTGCCTACAGCTGCAAAAGGAGGACCCTACGCTGGCCGCTGGTGATATTCTTTGACATACTGGACATTTCAGCATACAATGCCTTTGTCATCTGGATGGCACTGAACCCAGAGTGGAACAGAGGGACGCTCCAGAGGAGACGCCTCTTTCTTGAGGAACTGGGAAAGGCACTGGTGAGACCTCAAATCCAGAGAAGACGACATGTTCCAAGAACCCCAGCCTCTGCAGCCATCATGAGGAGGATTCAGGAAGAGAATGCTGGTGCCCCATCCACCCGACCTACAGAACCACCATCTGCAGAGCCTGAAGTAAGTGTGTGATGCTGCTGACACTCATGCCTTGCGAGAGAGGGGTGTTAAGTAAATGTTAGGTGTCAAGTAAAATTCCTGATCTTTTCATTATTCTAGGTTGCAGCCAGCAACAACAAAAAGAAGCGCTGTGAAGTGTGTGGACCCAAGATGGACAGAAAAACACAATATGCATGCATCAAGTGCAAGAAGTACATATGCAACACACACACTGTAAAACTCTGCCCCTCATGTGTTGTATAGGCTGGTATGAAAATGCAATGTGTTCAATGGGGCTGATGTGGTTACTGTACATGGTTACTGTATGTGTTCAGCTTGTGTTGTGTAAACTGACCTGAATGGGTTAAATTTCTAATGAAGTTCAAATAAATAAGAATCAATAGTTATGAAAAACCTTGCTTCATTTGTAAATTTGTTGATTTTTTTTCTCACATCTTGATAATAATTGATTTTCGTTTTTTATTACATTTTATTAAAAAACAAACAAAAAACGAGTAGCAATTTTATTCATAAATGTGGTCTAACAAAGGTAAAGGGCAAATATTAACCATATATGTTGTTTATATTGCTTGTAATTGGGATGAAGTAAACATCTGTTGAGTATTTTAACATAAAATTGTTTGATTTTGTTGAATTAAAAACCCAAAAAATGCAGCGGGTCCACCAGACCCACAAACACTGGCTGAGTAATAAAAATATGAACACCTTACAAGGGTTAAACCAAAAAGTTATATTTTGGTCTCATCTGTCCACAAAACATTTTTCCAACAGCCTTCTGGCTTGTCCACTTGATCTTTAGCAGCAGTGTTCTTTTTGGAGAGCAGTGGCTTTCTCCTTGCAACCCTGCCATGCACACCATTGTGGTTCGGTGTTTTCCTGATGGTGGACTCATGAACATTAACATTAGCCTATGTGAGAGAGGTCTTTAGTTGCTTAGAAGTTACCCTGGGTTCCTTTGTGACCTTGCAGATTATTACACGTCTTGCTCTTGGAGTGATCTTTGTTGGTCAACCACTCCTGGGGGGTCTGTCTGACTGTGGATTGATAGAGTCCAGTCTATTTAGAGATGGTTTTGTAACCTTTTCCAGCCTGATGCGCATCAGCAACTCTTTTTCTGAGGTTTTCAGAAATCTCTTTTGATTGTGCCATTATACACTTCCACAAACGTGTTGTGAAGATCAGACTTTGATAGATCCCTGTTCTTTAAATAAAACAGGGCGCTCACTCACACCTGATTGTCGTCCCGTTGATTGAAAACACCTGACTCTAATTTCATCTTCAAATTAACTGCTAATCCTAGAGGTTCACACTTCTGCCACTCACAGATATGTAATATTGGATCATTTTCCTCAGTTGCAATCTGAGCTGAGTTGGTCAGACCGAGTTCACCTGGAGTGCATTAGCCAAGTTTTTACTTCTGTCAGATTGAATTAAATTTTTGTAGTAGTGACACAAAGTCAAAACCCAGACTGCACAGTTCACCTATTCAGTGTTCTTTTAAAAAATTATTAGCTTGATAAGATGGTGGTTGAAGCGAAAGTCTGCAGAAACATGGATCAGTGAGGATTGGTATCCACTGCCCAGACTGTACAGGAACAATGAGAGATAACACTTCGAGATATTACAGATGTGGCAGCATGCTGTTTTGCAGAAATTGGTGACATAGTTACTATCAAATCTAGCTATTAGATTGTCTTTACAGAGAGGGACTCTAAATAAACAAGTATTCTTCCGAGCCTCACATCCAATAGCCAAATTGCTCAAGCTCTGTCAGATTGGATGGAGACTGTTGTTGAACAGCAATTTTCAAGTCTTGCCACAGTTTCTCAGTTGGATTGAGATGGGGCATTAATTGGGCCATTCCAGCACATTCAGGTTCTTGATTTTGAACCACTCACAAAGTGAGTTTCTTGATTTTGAACCACTCACAAAAGGCTACACTGGAACCACAAAGTGTATTTGGCTCCATCCATTTTTCCTTCCAATTTCCTAGCCCCTGCTAATGAAAAGCATCCCCACAACACAATACTACCATCACCATGCTTCACAATGGGGATGGTTTTCTCAGGATGTGTTGAGCTGTGTTGTGTTTTTTGCTGAGCATAGCGATTTGTGCCCAGGCCAAAAGATTTCCATTTTGGTCTCATCAGACCAGAGAACCTTTTCCCATATGTTTGCTGAGTCTAATGGATTTCATATGGCTTTTTTTTATGATATCTTTCTTCTCACCACTCTTTAATAAATCCCAGCTTTGTGGCATGTCTGGGCTGTGGTTGCCTGTCTGTTATTCCTCCCCATTACCAGAGAGCCACATCTATGCTAGTTATGGGGTGTGTAGTCTCGGGAGGCAGATTTCTTATCTTATGCACTGTGAGCCGTGGGCTGTGGGTCTGATGATAGCAGTAGTAGGTGTGTTCATACAAGTGGCTGTTCAGGGCCAAGGGGAAGGGAGGAGGGAGTTGGTTCTGAGAAGATGTGGTTCTGTTTGCCTGAAAGCTATAAAATCTTTATTTCCATTTGGAGCTAATTTAGAGCCCAACCACAACCCTCTGCTCTTACTTTAGAGCCATAAATTGACAACTGAAGTTGTTTACATATATATGTTAACATTAAAATAATTATTTAGTAAAATTAAAGGTTATGTTCTCTGCAAAACATAGCTTTTTAGTAACATTCCTGTGCTCTCTGTCAGAATTATCTGATGTATTTGATTTATGTACAATGCTATCTTGTGGACTGCTAATTAGCCTACTGGCAAGCAGGCTATTGTATAACTATAGTGAAAAATTATGCTTTATTGTGGTGTCTATTGTGCTGATGAGAAAATAAATCATTGAATCAATTTTAGAGTAGTGCTGTAACATAACAAATTAAGAAAATATGTGAGGGGGTCAATACTTTTTGAATGCACTATAAGTGGTGTATTACCAATTCATCTAACTTGAGTGAAATTTCTGATCAGAAAATAATTTATTCTGCCATTAAGAATAGTTTTGGAGACCATCCATTACCAAAATACCCAAAGCCAAAGTTTTAATAATAATATAATTCTCCACAAATGTAGTAATTGGTAAAATAAAATGGCAGAGGTCACAGGGATGCAAAATATATTTTGGGAATACAAAAAACATTAAAAGTGCTCACTCAATAGAGTAGTTTGTAGCAATCATTATATTTTGTGTTGTATCTATTTATATATAATCAATTGAAATCTTCTTAGACAAGTCCATAAAGCTTGGGAACCTCTAAATTTTGAGCTCATACAAACATGAAATACATGTCTTATATATTTAAAAAAGCATTCTTATTCATATTCAAATAAAAGGTATCTGATTTGCCAACTTAATGCTAGTCAGATTTAAACTGAACTACCTGAGATAGTGAAGCATAATGATGTTGTATAATAATTTTACTTTATACATAAGACATTTTTACATAAAAATACATTTAATTGTAGAGCAGACCAATGATCATGATCTTGTAGTCTGAAATTTTATTAATAGTTTAGTAATTAGACTAATCATCAATCTTACAAAAACACAAACAACTACGCTCAAGATATTCCTTTTTAGAGACCGTTTAGGGAATGCAATCTCAAATAACTAGATTTTTCATCAGTAGAGAACTTGCATTGGCTTCTCAAACTTGGAACTCCTTCACAAGGTCAAAAATTAATGCAGACTCACTTCTTAGTGATTTGAGGGTAACTAAACTTCTCTCTGCTTGTCAATATATACACTATATTGCCAAACGTTTGCATACAACTCAGGACTATCACACCCATATGTGCTTTTTGAACATCTCATTCCAGGTTTAGTCCACCTTTGCTGTTATGATAACCTCCACTCTTCTGGGAAGGCTTTCTGCTAGAGTTTGGAGCGTGGCTGTGGGGATTTGTGCTCATTCAGCCACGAGAGCATTAGTGAAGTCAGGCGCTGATGTCGGGCGAAGAGGCCTGGTTCACAGTCGGCATCCCAGTTGATCCCAAAAGTGATCAGTGGGGTTTAGGTCAGGGCTCTGTGCGGGCCACTCATGTCCTTCTACGCAAGCCTTGGCAAACCACTTCTTTGTGAACAGGAGCTGTCATGCTGAAACATGTATGAGCCCCTTAGTTCTGGTGAAGGGAAATTGTAATGCTACAACATACAATTGTGTGTTTCCAACTTTGTGGCAGCAGTTTGGGGAAGACCCGCATATGGGTGTGATGGTCAGGTGTCCACAAACCTTTGACCATATAGTGTACATGATGCTCTTCTAGACTGTTGATGACTTTGCAGAGCACATGACTCAATCTCTAAAGTAAATTAAAACTGAACTGCTATTTCCTATTAATAGATTAGTAGATTAATGTATGCAATATCAGGACCAGAAACATCTTTAAGATATTCTAAACCTGAGAATCCATACTTTTCATTTTAACCTTGGCAAATCATTCAGACCCAGTGAGGTCTATTGTACCTATTTGTATTAATCACTGAGAAGAAACAGTACTGTTCAGTGTACACAATTCTTTTTTTTTTCTAAGAATTCAGCCTAATAAATTGGCTCCTCATAAAAGGTGAATTGGTGAACACTTGTCTTTGAAAACTAAAACATGTCCCTGGGTTACCTGACTTCTTAAAGTGAAATGTTTTAGAATAGCAGTTGGCTTCTGACGCACGATTCTAGAGACATATACGCAGAGGTTTCTTATGAGATGCTCATCGAATACCATCTATTACAACATTTTTTTTTCTGTAATATCATGTGACACACAAGGCAAACCTTGTAATCACTGTTTATGGTACACTACATCTGAACTATCTTTACAATGTTTTTGATAAGACTATAAGGTAGCACTCACTAAATTCCCAATTACAGCATGCTACCAACATTTACCTAAGCTTATTGTTTTGTTTTATTGCTAACAACTTGATAGCATACAGTATACTGACTATACTGATAAGGAAAGAAAACTGTATTACCAATATACGTATAATAACGTGAACTGTTTACAAACTGTAGCTATGTAAACATTTTATATGGTTTGGTCAGGTGCATTGTTCTTGCATTATGGTTCTTGTTGCTGTTAGTATAGCTTATGATGTGTAGATAATTAGAAAAAGAATTACGTCACTGAGATTTATTTAATAATAACAAAAATAACAAAAAAAAAGGACATTGTATAACATATAATACAATCAGTACTAGGCAAAGACTAGATTTAAAAAAAAATCAGGAATACTATTAAATCCCTACTGAGTAACAGCTCTTTGACCTGGCGTGATTACTGTGCCACAGCAAAGCCTTTGCCATTTATGCCTCAGCTGGCAAAGGCTGTAGAGGACAGGGTTCAGGGCTGAGTTTGCCATGGTGAAGGTCAGCACCCAGACAAACATGGAGGAGGTTATGGGAAGATGGACTTGGAAGTTGTTCATAAGAATGAGAAAGGTGAAGATAAAGATGGGGCTCCACATGATGAAGAAGGATATCATGAGAATAAAGAGTGTACGGAAAAGTTTGTAGTCCTGTTTAGACACTGCTCTTGCCTGTGCTTGTCTTTGCGAAGTGGTCGTGTGAAGTCTCCTTTTGGAACGCTGCTTGATCTGTGTTCAGCAATGAGACACAATGATTCAGTGTCATGTATTATTATTATTATTATTA